>LPNX010195869.1:0-10235 GCA_001517045.1 Pseudotsuga menziesii
AATTCCTATTATCCTCTAAAATTTTGCATTTCTGATGGCCGAGAGCTGCTTAACTATATCTTAAACACCTACAGGTCGAGGTATTTAGAAGGCATTGTTGGGTGCACTTTGTCAATTTTTAATATAAAAGAAAAAAATGAAAATGTTACATGATATAGGGGATAGTTGGGCCTCCTTGGATGTAAGGTATGTCTTTCAAATGAACTGGCAGTCTCCTAAATGCTACTAGCCCTTGGCGATGTCCCCATCTTGTTTTGGGGGCACTCCCTGGTGCTCTAAAGTACCCCAAGCTATGGGGAACACAAGGGACGCAATTCCCACCCCCAATCACACATTCCAACATAACACACTATGCACTTCAATGAACCATGAAACAACCTCTTCGTTAATATGGTCCTTCAAAGATTTCGAATGAATAAAAAATCTACATCTCAATTCAGACCATAAGATTGCTCTTCTTTAGAATATACCTACAAAAGTTTGGTTTCGTCTTGGTTGTCATACTATGTGATGGGTTCTTCATCAGGATTCAGATGTAACCAGGCTCATAAGAATTAACCTTTCTAGATGTCTTGTCTGATCACCAACCAATTGTCTTTGCAATTCTGTAGGAGCAAACTTACCAGCTCCTATCAAAACAGCATACAAGCTTAATGTCTCTCATCTAAAATGCCCAACATAACTCAACAGCATCAACTTGATTTGAAATTGAGTACCCAAGGCCAAAACTGATTCGAGCTAGAATAAATGGTGGAATGATGCTATTGCCAAAACAGCATCCCCTTCTTCTAGGATATGGCAAACAAGACACTGCTACTAGCAGGCACACAGGAAACGCAGAGACCAAATAAATGGCTTTGGTGAAAGACAGAAGTACATCCATTCAATGAGAAGTTGCGAGCCAGAGCTCCAAAGATTAGACAGGCAATACAAATTGCAGAGGCTCTCAAAGTAAAAGGTGCCCATATTTGATCTTGACTGCATTGGCTCAAAGTTAGTGACAAGCACTCCAAGCAATTATTCAAGGCCTTGGCTACTAAACAACCTCTATTAAAAAAGATAGAGGACCACATAAATTGACAACTCCCAGACCTGCTATGATGTCATCAACCATGTCAAAACTACACCAAGGACTCCGCCACCCAATTGGAGCTAGAGGTCATGGGTTACTCGTATTGCAGACTTGCCACACTTCCAGTCTGACTGCTTGAGTGAGAATGGCATTTCTTTTGGGCAGATTTGTGGGATATAGTTGCATGTTGCTAGAAAGAGTATGGTCTGCTCCCCTCGCCCCCCCTCCCAATAGACAATCAGTTATGGAGTTGGTTAAGCTCATCCCCCAGGGGGTCATGTTCAAAATGAGCATTGCAATGTCGGAACTATTTTTGAGGGATAAGGAGTGAAGCTTTGGTCAGCCCTTGCAGCGGTATGGTTCACAGAGGCTCTATTCTTCGTTGCATTGATGGCATCCAATATCCCTTGCAAGATGGGTTTCAGTTGATCGAGAAGATAGGTGAGTGCACAGACTACACAGTGTAGTTTCTTCTCTGTTTCCATACACGACATATTTCCTGTAATAAATATTATGAAGGGCAGAAGTTTCATATACACAATACTGACCCCTTCAGTTATTATTGTTGTCATAAAAATTCCTATCACCCATTTTAAGTTTAGATGAAAATAATAAATTTATGATTCTCTTCTAAATGAAACCCATATTTGCTGTCTCCAGCTCTCTCCAGCTCTTTTTCCTCTTCCATTGGGAATGAGTGGAAGGGAAGAATGAAAGAATGGAAAACTTGAACAAATTACCTCATCCAAATCATGGCCCATCTGTAAAGCTCCAGGATCGAAATATTTATCAGCTGCAGTAGTGCCCACAGCTGACAATTGTGGAGGATGCAGGACATTGTCGAAGAAAATAGAAACTGAGTCATAGTAGAACTGGGGACGTGCAGAGTTATGATCACCCTCAAACTTTATAATATTCTTATCCCCCTATATGGAACATCCATCATTAGCTATATAAGAAAAATTCTTTGTTAAATGCATATTAATCTTGCTTTAAAGACATAAGACAATTAGTTTGATCAAAAATGATATTGAAATACTGCGTATAATTTGAAAATGATGTCATAATGATGTGGCTGGATGAATACATCCTCAGTTGCATGTCCAAACAGTGCTGGAATGAAGGTTTTTGGGGCAATCTGTAATACATAACCTGATTGTCAATAGAAACTTCACCTGAAATAAGATCCAATGCTCATCACTAGAATTTGAAAAGATAGCCTAGTTGTATGGTAGACATTTATTATTTTTATTACAGCTCAGATCCAATTTCATTTCATTATAGACTTTTTGAACATTAATGCCTAACAACAATCTACATTAACAACGTAGAATACAAAGATCTGTACATACTACAAACAATATACTGATAATAAAATATGGCCCAGAGAAATTAACTATTTTCAATAAAAGAATTGTGAAGGCAAGGTAAATTACTCTTGAGCTAGACACTGCTGCTTGGCCTACTTGAGGCACTTCCTGCAGGAAAGTGAAGCTCTGAGTCTGAAATGCAGAGATCTTTCCCGTAGCTTTCTGTTCCAGTGTTATCAATTTCATTGGGCAAATAAAATTCCACCTCTTGTTCTGATTCATCAAACAACAATCGTCTGCCACCATTCTCATCATGGAATCTCTGGTCATTGTCAGGAGATTGCATCTGCCTATCTATTTGCAAGCTTTCACCTTGTTCCAGACCCATAGAGGACCTACTGGGTGACAAAGGATTCAAAACTCCAGGAACAGGGAACTTGTCTTTATGAGGTGGGTGTAACTGCCCCCGAAATAGCATAATCAAGTTATACGTCTGTTGGTGATCAAGCGCGAATTTGAAGTGGTTGCTTTGACCATAATAATTATCTTTTATGACATGTTTAAAATTATTTTCTCGAAGTGGCTCACATTGCTCATTGATGCAGGCAGAAACCTGTGCTGGATACATTGTTTGCCCATGTGAAGCCCATGCACTTGTATCTATATTCTTCTTACCATGTAACTTCCGGTCTGTATAGTGGATGCTAGGGTTTTGGGCGTTTGAGGCTGAGCGAGTGCAAGTGCTTGGAGTTCGAGGGTTTTCGGCGCAGCTATGGTCGCCCCTGGGGGCGAGGATCCCCCTCCTCCCCCCCCCGATTGCTGAGATGGATGCGTTCAGGAGGTTGGTCGCCAGCGGTGGGAAGAGGAAAGCTCCTCTTTCGGTCCCGAAATTCATCAAAAAACTTGCAGACATCGCTGAAATCGCCTTGCCAGAGACGACTTCAGTTAAGATTGCTCTTTCCCTGTCTGAGAGAGGTCTAGTCGGCCAATTTATGGGGCTCTGGCCTTCAGCAAAGACCACTGATGACTGGATTCAAAGAAATTGGAAGCCGCATCTCAAGCAAGGAGTCACCTGCTACCCCCTGAGCAGTGGCTATTTTCTTTTCGAATTCATAAACAAGGAGGATAAGGACCTCATCTTCAGAAACGGAACTTATTTTATGGGTACCCAAGGGCTGTAACTGAACCGCTGGACTCCAGACTTAGATCCCACGGTGGACCTGCCTAAGGAGGTGTCGGTCTGGGTCAGGCTTCCCAATTTGCCGGTCCACTGCTGGAACTATGAAGCGCTGCAAATGATCGGAAATGGAATAGGAAAGTTCGTTGATAAGGCAGACAACAATACCAGCTACAACTGTGTTAGGATTTGTGTTGAAGTGGACCTCGAGGCAGGGCTCCCGAAGGCAGTGAAGCTAAAGGTGGGCTCTTGGTCTCACTATCAGAAAGTAGACTACGAACACCTCCCATTTAAATGTAGACTCTGTCAAGAGCACGGGCATTTTCAGAGGAACTGCCCAAAAAATCAATCTCTAGACAAGGAAGAAAATGAAGGATGGAAAAAGGTCAAGAGAAACAAACCAGCCCCTAAAGCCAAAGAGCCAAGACCTGAACAAACGAAGGATCAGCCTCAGGCTAACTCGAACCCATCGAAGGAGCCCTTGAACCAGGACGCAGCGCCAGCAAAGGAACCGGAGAAAGAAGTCATAGAGCTAGCTTCCCACTCTTCGTCCCCTTCAGAAAATCCAGCCAAGAACAAGAATGTCCCCCCAGCAAAAGAAGCTTTGAAATTGGATGATGACAATACCACAGTAGGCTCTGAAACTGGAGCTGAATCCGACGGGGGGGCCACAGAGACAAGCAGCTCGGTTGGAACGCCTGAAAAGACTCCAAGAGGAAGGAAACCAGAACGAAAAAAAAGGGAGGAGAAATCGTACAGGGATGTAACAGCAGGAGTCCAACAAACCATCCCTGATATGATAGAAACTAGATCCTCAAAGAAAGGCAAGGCTTCGAAAGGAGCCACCCCTCCCTCCTCCAGACCTTAATGCAGTTCGTCTCCTGGAATTGCCGAGGGATGGGAAGCAAGACTAAAGAAGAAGCAATCAAAGATCTAGTTAGAATGAATTCCCCGGAGATCCTTCTGATCCAGGAGACAAAAATGGAGGAGCTTGAGACCATCCAGGCTAGCAAAAAGTTTTGGAAAAAAGGAGAAGGAAGAGCAGTCAGCTCCAGGGGAGCCTCAGGAGGGATAGCCACCTTCTGGAACTCCTCCACGCTAGATCTGCTAGAGGACTATAGCACCACCCATTGGCTATTCACGAAATTGCAGTACCGAGACACGGGGCACCAGATCAGTCTTTTCAACATCTATGCTCCGGTTCTCCTGTCAGAAAAAAGAGAGTGCTGGGACTCGCTGAACTTGTTCCTGACAGCAAACCGGCATGACAATCTTGTGCTCGCTGGCGATATGAATGTCACTCTCGCCCTCTCGGAAAAGAAAGGAGGCTCTCCAGTTCACGACCCGGCACGGGAATGGGTTGAAGATATCATATCGAACTAGGATCTGGAGGACATCAAACCCAGCAATGGTAAATACACCTGGACAAATAAAAGAGTGGGCCCAGGACATATTGCTGCACGCCTGGATTGTTTCCTTGTTCACTCTTCCTTTCTAACTCTGGGTCTCTTTGCAAACTCTGAAATCCTCCAGGCCTGCACCTCTGATCACAAACCTATCTCCCTTTCTTTGACCTCTGGAGAAAAATTGGGACCCATCCCCTTCCGCTTCAGCCCCCTCTGGGTCTCCATGGAAGGTTTCTATGAACTGGTCTCGGAAACTTGGCAAAAAGCAGTCTCTGGGTTGCCTTTCTTCATATGGGAAGAGAAGTTGAGAAGGCTTAAAGCTGCCCTGAAAAACTGGGCGAAGATCCAGCCCTCCCCTATCTCTGAAAGAATGCAAGCCCAACGCGAGCTTGGCAGCCACCAGCTGCTCATGGAGGATGCCACGATCACCCAAGAAATGCTCACTGTTGAGATCGACCTCCAAAAGGCCCTCCATAATGCGTTGAGAAGAGAAGAGCAGTACTGGCGAATAAAGGCGTGTTGTCTTTGGCTCAAAGATGGTGATAAAAATACTTCTTTCTTTCATAAGCAGGAAGAAGCTCGAAAGAACCATAACACCATTAGAGAAATCCACTTCCAAGACAAAACTATCAGCAACTATGAAGAGATCAAGCTCGCAGCCCACTCCTTCTACAAAGATTTGTTCACAGAAGAAATGGATACGCTTCCCAGTCTGGATCGATACCCTCTGACCGAGATCCCCACGCTAATTAATGAGGAAGACAACAACAAAATGACTGCCCCTATCACGACTAAGGAGATAAGCAAAGCTCTCCACGGAATGAATCCTGATAAAGCTCCAGGGCCTGATGGGTTCACGGCTAGATTCTACACAGCCTGTTGGGACATCATCTAGAAGAATCTAGTCAAAATGGTTAGGAAATCCCAGAATTGCAGCAAAATTGGAGGGAGCACAAACTCCTCATTTCTGGCATTAATTCCGAAAGAAAAAGGTGCCCAAAACTTTTCTAGATTCCGCCCTATCTCGCTCTGCAACACGGGGTATAAAATCATCACTAAAGTTATGGCAAACCGAATAAAAAAAATTCTCCCAAGGATCATCCCGGAGAACCAGGGGGGCTTCATCCAGGGCAGACAAATTCAGGATAACATCATCCTGGTCCAAGAGGCACTGCATTCAAGCTGCCAACGGAAAGAGAAAGGTATGATAGTCAAACTAGACCTTGCCAATTCATTTGATAGAGTTCAGCTAAACTTTTTGTTTGCTGCAATGCACAAACTGGGTTTCCATCCTCAGCTCGTCAATTGGGTCAAAGCTTGCATCTCAGGACCCTGGATCGCCCCCTTGGTGAACGGGAGACCGGAAAATTTCTTCCAAGCCTCGCGGGGTCTTAGGCAGGGCTGCCCCCTATCCTCCCTGCTCTATGTCATTCAAGCTTCGGTCCTCAGCTTTCAGCTGGACAAGAGAGTCCAGCAGCATTCTCTAATGGGGCTCTCAATCTCCCCCAGAGTGAAGAGAATGAACCATGCCCAATTTGCTGACGATACCCTGCTCTTGGGTCAGGCTAATCTAGCCACGACCAGATCCTTCAAGAAAGAGCTGGATGCCTACACAGAGGTCTCAGGTAGCGAAATCAGTCTGAGGAAAAGCAAAATCTATAGCTGGAACTGCCCTCCCATTGAGATGACAGAGATCTCTAGGACGCTGGAAATGGAAGGAACATCCAGGTGGGACTCCATAAAGTACCTCGGAATCCCTCTAGTGAAAGCTGCCCCCAGAAAGAGCCTTTGGATGCCCCTGTTGGACAAACTCAAGAGCAAAATAATGTCTTGGGGGGCTTCCTGGCTGAACAAAGCAGGGAAAATTGTTCTTATCAACTCTGTCCTAACCTCCCTTCCAGTCTACCAAGCCTCGATCATTTTATCCCCGAAAGGAATCGTGCAAGAGATGGACAAGCTTATGAGAAAATTCCTTTGGGAAGGGGGTAGGAATGAAGGAAGAAAAATTCATTTAGTAAGCTGGAACAAAATCAAAGCTCCAAAATGGGAAGGAGGGCTGCAAATCAGAGATGTGGCCACTCAGAACCTAGCCATGGGAGGAAAGATTCTTTGGAAAATGATAAGGGGGAAAACCACCTGGAGCTCCAAAGCTCTAAGAACAAAGTACTTCAGAGGGCATAAAGAAAGGTGCCTGGACCGCCCCCCAAGGACCAGGAAAGGCTCTCCTATCCTCACTCTCTGTCTTAAGTCTCTGAATATGTTCTCTTCCAACCTCACGTGGATACCGGGAAATGGCTTTAAAATCAAGTTCTGGGAAGATTCAATTCTTGGGCAGTCTCCTTTAAAATCCTTGGAGGGAATGGAGAACATTAAAAATTGGCTGCACTCGAATAGCAAATTTACCCTTTGGGATCTTTCAAGTTGGGGCCCGGATGACTCTTGGACAATCTGGGACCTGGGGGATGTCCCGCAAGCTCTTGAAAAGGAAGCACGCTCCCTCTTAGATGCCCTTCAAGGACTCTCCCCCATTTCTTCTAAGCTGAAGGACGAAAGAGGATGAGGCTCCTCCTCTGGGCTGTACTCCGCTGCTGCTGGATATGCAGCCCTAAAAGCCATCCCTTGGGCTGCCCCGGATCCCTCGGTCTGGAAGAACCTTTGGCTCCATCCCTCTCTGCCCAAAATAGATCTGTTTTGTTGGTCCCTCCTGCATGATAGTATTTTAACCTGGGACAATCTCCTTAAAGGAGGTTGGGAAGGGCCCTCTAGATGCCCTCTTTGTGCCAGCCATGAGGAAAAATCTACCCATCTGTTTCTGCAGTGTCCCTTTGCTATTGAACTCTGGAATATTCTTCTTGCTCAGCTGAACCTGTCTCTCCCCCCTTCCATCAACTCCTTGTTTTCCTTCTGGTTCGACTTAGCCCCCTTTTCCCTCTCTAAATTGAAGCTGTTAAAGATGTGCTGGATGTGGCTTCCAAAAATCCTCTGCTGGAAAGTGTGGCTGGAACGAAACAACAAAATTTTTAGGGATAAAGCAGGTACGCCGACCCAAGCTGCATCCAAAGTAAAGGCCTTGATTGGGGAGATGGTTGCCTCAAATCCAAGAATTTCTAATGAAACCACCCCAGACAACAAGGAGCACAGCTGGTTCCATGAGCTAGACCCCTCTCTTCTCTCCAGAATCAAGCTCTCTACGAAGCATCAGACTCCGTGGGAAATCAGGTTAGAAGAGCAGGAGTTTATAAGATGGAGATCCTCTCTGAATGAGCACATTCTGCAGGTGGATGGGGCCTCGAAAGGGAATCCCGGGCCTGCGGGAAGTGGAGGAGTTCTGATAGACTACTCCGGGAAAATTATCCTCAACTTCTCCTGGGGGTTGGGCAAAAAAACTAACAATACTGCTGAAATCCTCGCCATTTGGCAGGGCCTAAGTCAGGCTAGAAGGCTCTCCATCAAGAATCTAATTATCATTGGTGATTCCTGAATTATCATTCAGGCTCTCAATATGAAGAAGGCCCCCAATAACATGGAGCTGGCTCACTACTACAGGAAAGTCATATCTCAGATGAACGCTTTCGAGGAGGTCAAGTTCTACCATGTCCTCCGCAATCTCAACCAAAACGCAGATCATGAAGCTAATATGGGAGTTTCCTTGAGCAAGGGAGACCTTTGTATTAATGGAATCAATAATTACGTGCCCATCCCATAGTGCCTTTGGAGTGGTTTCTTTATATTTTTCCAGGACAGGCAATGAGGAAAATGTTTTCAAAATGCAAAGATTCCCCATCGCAGGCGTGCAAGCTTAGGAAATCGAGGATCTTAACGTACAGGAATAAGACAAACATTGATCAGAGCTCGTCTCATGATCCTGGATCTCCAAGTACCAAGCCTGCTTCCTTCAGGAGTTGTCTCCAATCGGCGTTCTCCAGTGAGGCTCTCTTCCAGCAAGGTAAATCTCCTTTCCAGCAAGGGAAATCTCAGGTTATAGATGAGAATCATTTCAAAAATCCTATGAAAACAAAAAATCATGCCTATATCAGGAAGCATTCTCCCAATGCTTTCATCAACCAGCTCTGTAAATCGCTGAAGGACTCGCTGAGCAAATCTCAGATCACGCGCAGGGGAACTGGAGGGAAGCAGATCGAGCCTAGCCATGGCAGCAAGCTCGTCCTCCACTGTAGAAGCTCGTCTCTCTCAAATTCAGGCCGACCTGAACGCACTAAAGTCTGCAGTCCATAAGATGGAGAACAAGCAGACCAGGCTGCAAAAAATTGGAACCAGTCGATGGGAGTCCATGAATCAGGAATTCAAAGAGCTGAGAGAGGAAATTTTCAAGGATAAGTTGTCAAGCTTGAAGGATTTGGCAAATGATGTAGGTGGACTTGGAAATCGGCTGACAGAGCTGGAAAAAAAGGTTGAAGAAATGCTCAAGGAGAATGGAAAGACTCCAAAAACAGAATTCCATCCTCTCTGTTCAGTTTATTCTCTTTTTTTCTGGTTGCTCTTATATGCTTATGCTATTACGAATCTTATGTCTGTAACGCACATTCCAGATCTTTTGTAATGGGTGCAATTATATATTTTCGCCCGTATCTCTGGAAATTATGCTTATATTGGACCAGCATCACTAAATGTAAAGCTACTGGCAGCTATTAGCCAGCTGATAAATAAAATAGTCCTATAACCATTTTAGTAAAAAAAAAAAACTTCCAGTCTGTATAGTTGAATAGAAATAGGGGCATCCCCTTTTGAATGTTTTGCACATAGACCATATGGCGGCTGGGCAATCCGAAAAGGTTCTTAGACAGGCACTCATTCATAGTGCCGTTTGTGCATCCAAATATGACGGACCCTAGCTCATTCGGCGCCAGTAACCGGAATTTAACCTCGCTGCCAGCCAAAACACCGAGACTGCTATTCTTTGCCCTTCCACTGATTTCTTTCTGCCACATGCTGCTCCCACTACCGCTCCCTGCCCTCGCCGGAGAACCGCCTGCCTTACGGCTCTTTGCATAAGCATCGGCACAGCTCTTCAGCGACATTATAGTTAAATTCTGAGCCTGAACAAAGGTTCAAAGATGGAAGAAGATGCCGGACGTTACAGGTATGGGCTAGGGTTTGAAAGATAATTTCGTTGCCAAACTGCAGCGATTCTTTTATGCATTCATCCCTACAAAGTGCCATGGCCATTGGGCAATCAAAGTACCGTGCAGAGCGTAGTGCCTCACGCGGTCTCCTCCTCTCTATAATCTCAAAGACTCTTTGTGAACCTT
>LPNX010195891.1:0-54542 GCA_001517045.1 Pseudotsuga menziesii
ATCATTAAACTCATCCTTAACCTGCCCCTTGACTGCTGTCCTGTCTGATATTCACAACTCAGGAACAATATCGGTATCCTATCTATTACACTGGCTAGAGTACCAATAAAATCCATTATAAAGGAAAACATCTGAACCTCGGCGTCCTGATTGACAGAGGTCCCAACACAGTAAAATCCCCTTAAGGGCCCACGGACAAACCTAAAAGTATGCCAGCCTAGAATTGGATACTTGTACCTAATGTGTTCCAAAAAACATCTTATGATCTTATACTTTTCTGTTTGCAGCTATTTGCTTCTGTCTCTGGCTGTCTCAGAACTGAACTCGATTATTATAATACATTTAAAGAATTTTATTTGTACCATATCATACGATATCAGATTGGCGACAGAGCATGGTGACATGGTTGTGGTCTTTGGGATAAAGCATGCTGAGAGAAGGGTGTGCAAATTAATTTCAACTTTGTTCTCACTGTTAAACTCTCTATATCCCCTTAAGCTTTAGATTAGCACATAAACTACACAGTTTTTATTTCTTTTGAAAGTACTTCCCTGAACTCCAGAAGTATTACAATTGGCCTGAATGCCTCAAGGGCCACAAGTGGTCAGTTTTCATGGGCAGTCCCTCAAAATCAACCAGTATTCACAAGCACTGTGTTACGACGACAGCTACTCTTTTCCCAAAATCACCCAAGACTTGCACTTAATCCCTACTCCCAGCCACTTTTTCATGCTTCTGTCGGAATTGAACCTTGGTGGGTGGCCTGACGAGCCACTGTCTTCACTGCTGAATCCTGAACCATAACCCTATTGGTAGGACTAGGCCTGAACCATGACCCCATTGGTAGAACTAGGCACTAATCTGCTGTTGTTACATGAGGTTGTTACTTGAGATGAATTTTCACAGGATTTTGTTATTTTAAGAAAACTGATACTCATGCTACTGGAAAGAAAGCATCTGCCTTCCCTCTGTAGACTACAGAGAGGGCCATCATTACATCGATAATAGCCTTTCCCCTACCTACCCAAACAAGTAGAGCAAGGGTATGAGGTCTGACTCCAACATTTATCGTGTCACAATCATTCCTTCAGAACCTAGAAGAGTTGAGTGTTGAATAGCCGTTGTATCTCAAATGGAGAACTTGTATTATGGTAGAAAATATACAGTAAGAAGTACAAGATTGCAAGCTATGTTGCTGTAATCAAACTCCAGAGTAAGCCAGCTAAAGTAGAGTGCACAAGGTGAAGTTCAAGAGTTTTTTATTTTCTGTCCTAGTAATGATGCATTGATTCAAAGATCTTAAGAATTGAACAAAGATAAACGAGTCTTGAACAGAAATGTTCATAACTGGAACAAAAGCACTCAGAACTTGAATATAAATCTTTAGATTCTTTATTGTTGAACAGCCCCCTTCCCCTGTTTCCATGATCCAGAGCAGCCCAACTAGTACATAATGAAATTACAGATATGAAAAAAGAAGCAAACCGAAATGATGAACCAGCAAGAAAACTTCAAATAGAAAACAGTGGCACAACAATGGCTAAGTTTGGTTGTCTCCAAGCACCTTCCAAGATGTACTTGCAGAGTTTGGAGTTCCCGTGTAAATGACAGTCAGGAACAGCTCACGAAGCTCCCTGTTTGCCCCACTTTAAGTTTAAAAAACAATAAAAAAATACCCCATTATTTTCACAATATTTTTTTTTTTTTAAATTTCAACAAGCGTCGCTTATGCGATGCTTTCACATGTCGCTTTTCCGACAGTTTTGCTGGAGATCCGTCGCTTATGCGACGCTTTAACATGTCGCTTTTCCGACAGTTTTGGTAGATATCCGTCGCTTATGCGACGCTTTAACATGTCGCTTTTCCGACAGTTCTGCTGGAGATCCGTCGCTTATGCGACGCTTTAACATGTCGATGTTCCGACGCTTTTGCTAGATATCCGTCGCTTAACTTTCACTACTGTCGAAAATATTCCGTCGCTTAACCGACGCTTTAAATTTAACCGACGGTTGCTTAGGTGTCGCTTAAGCGACGGTTACTCAGGTGTCGAAAACCCGACGACAAGTTTCTGACGCTTAACAAAAAATCAAAGTGTCGTACATGCGACAGGGAAGTGTCGAAAATCCAACATGACGGCCGTCGGATTTTTGGTCAAAATGGAGTAGTGTGTTAGACACAATGCTCACTGAGAGAGGGGGGGTGAATCAATGAGCTAAGGCTTTAACTCATTTTCAACGCCTTTTTCTACCAATCTTATCATGCCCACAGCCATCTCTGTCATCAAGTTTGCTTGTCTATTGTCATGTCACCATCTCCTTGTCATCTTTGCACCAACATCTTTGTCTTTTACAAATCATCTTCAAATCACCACAAAATGGGTCATTTGACTCTCTAGATGTTACATGCTTGTCATGATTGCTTATCAATGCCATTATGCATGTCCTTTGTCATCTCTGTCCTTCATGTCTTGTTCCAATTACACCTTGCCATGTCATCATGCTTAGACACCTCTTCAAATCTCTGTTTGTTATTTATTGTTTTAATGAACTAATCAATTAAAACTTCTTCTAAACATTGCATCTCTCCAATAGTAAGATGTGTCTCTTCAAAAATCTGTCTTAAATTTTTCTATTAAATTTCTGTTTATTTTTCTAAAAACATTCTTGTAGCTTCTTATTTAATAAACTATGTTTATTTTTTTTCACTAACTTTGCAGGTCCATATTTTGCATATATGACCATCATAATGCAAACTAAAAGTATGGCTAGATAGACACCTCAACAAGGATCAGATCCATGTCACTATTTGAAATTTTTGATACACACGCATTATCTGGAGATCATTTTAAAATAGTCTTCCAAACTATTTAATTTAACACTTGGACAAAATTGTTTTTAACTTGTAAAAACAATTTTTCTTCTAGTTTGGCAGATTGATTTCTTCCTCATGTGATCACCATAAGGAGACCTACAAGCATTGCTAGATATCCATTTCAACAATGAACAAGACCATATCACAAGATAAATCTGTTGACACGCACACAACCTCTGGAAAGAATTTCAAAATAGCTTCTCAACCTATTTTGAACATCAAAACATGTTTCTTCCCATTTTGGCAGACTCCTATTTCACACGTGTGAACACTCTATGGAGACCTGAATTCGGAAGCAGATGGACAACTTACCAAAGAATGGTTCCATGCCATTTGATAAATTTACTTGCACAAAGACAACCCTTGGCGGGCATTTCCAACTCACCTCTCAAAATCCTGTTTTTAACACTTGGTCAACTTTCTTTTGTTCTCATTATGCAAAATATTATTTTTCCTATTTTTGGCAGATTGATATTTTGCATAAGAGACTACCATAAGACAACCTGAAGGTATGGATGGATAGTCAGTTCACCAAGGAACATGACTATGCTACTTGATTAATTTTATCATCAAAATACCCCTCCTTGCAGGCATTTCAAAATGCCTTTTCAATTTCCTGAATCTAACACAACCAATTTTCTAGTGTTCTTAAAATGCAAAATAATATTTTTCTTACTTTTGGTAGATTTATATCTTTTTCATAAAACACTCCACATGATAACTGATACCATGGTTAGATGCACCCATCAACAAGCTATAGCCTTACACTTTCATATTATTTTTTTCATCATCCTATGAGATAGGGCGGGCATTTCCTTGAGGCCACTGAGGCAGTTTTGCCAATACTGGAATAGTGCAAAACAACCCAAAACTCTATTTTGGCAGACCATTATCTTTGTCATCAAATATCTTCTTTGATAAATGAGACCATGGTGAGATATCCTCTTCAATAAGTTGTAGGATGACAGCTTCAGATAATTTTTATCATACACTTATAAGGTACGACGGGCATTTTCCCAAGGTTACATGAGCCAGGTTTTCCAACACTTAGACAATTTTCTTAGTCTGGTCCAAATTGCCTAAAACACTGTTTTTGCGGGTTCATAATTTCTTTCTCAGCTACTTCCAAGACAGTCTGAAGACATGATCAGGTAGGCCAAATATCAATCTACAAGACCCCCATATGGTGCGGGGATTTTGTTCAACACACAATTTGTGGCAGGCATTTTCTTAAGACTACCTTAGCTAGTTTTCCAACACTTATTCATTTTCAGGACTTTCTCCAAAATTTATTCTGAAACCTCATTTTGGCAGATTCATCTTTTTCTTCAGACATGCTTAAGGAGAAATAATACCACGGTTAAGTAGACAAACCAACACACTACAAGACCCCCATGTTCTGCAGGCATTTACTCTAACCCATAATTTAGGGTGGGCATCTTTCTGAGGCGACTTAGCCATGTCATCATGCATAGACACCTCTTCGAATCTCTATTTGTTATTTATTGTTTTAATGAAATAATCAATTAAAACTTCTTCTAAACATTGCATCTCTCCAATATTAATATGTGTCTCTTCAAAACTCTGTCTTAATTCTTTTTATTAAAATCCTGATTATTTTTCTAAATACATTCTTGTAGCTTCTTATTTAATAAACTTTGTTTATTATTTTTCACTAACTTTGCAGGTCCATCTTTTGCATATATTACCATAATAATGCAAACTGGAAGTATGGATGGATTGCCACCTTGACAAGGATCAGATCCATGTCACCTTTTGAACTTTTTGATACACGCACATTATCTGGAGATCATTTGAAAATAGGTTTCCAAACTGTTTAATTTAACACAGACAAAATTGTGTTTATCTTGTAAAAACAATTTTTCTTCTACTTTGGCAGATTGATTTCTCCCTCATTTGATCACCATAAGGAAACCTACAAGCATGGGTAGATATCCATTTCAACAATGAACAATACCATATCACAATATAAATCTATTGACACACACACAACCTTTGGAAAGCATTTCAAAATAGCTTCTCAACCTCTTTTGAACATCAAAAAAAAATTCTTCCCATTTTGGCAGACTTCTATTTCACACGTGTGAACACTCTATGGAGACCTGAAGACAGAAGAATATGGAACACTTACCAAAGAATGGATCCATGACATTTGATAAATTTACTTGCACAAAGACAGCCCTTGGCAGGCATTACCAACTGACCTCTCAAACTCATGTTTTTAACACTTGGTCAATTTTCTTTTGTTCTCATTTACAGAATATTATTTTTCCTATTTTTGGCAGATTGATATTTTGCATATGAGACCATCATAAGACAACCTGAAGGTATGGCTAGATAGTCAGTTCACCAAGGAATATGACTATGCTATCTGATGATTTTTATCATCAAAATAACCCCTCCTTGCGGGAATTTCAAAATTCCTTTTCAATTTCCTGAATCTAACAACCAATTTTCTTGTGTTCTTAAAATGCAAAATAATATTTTTCTTACTTTCAGCATATTTATATCTTTGTCATAAAACACTCCACAGGATAAGTACTGAGACCATGGTTAGATGCACCCATCAACAAGCTATAGCCTTACACTTTCATATTATTTTTCTCATCATCCTATGAGATAGAGCGGGCATTTCCCTAAGGCCCCTGAGGCAGTTTTTCCAGTACTGGAATAGTGCAAAATAGCCTGAAACTCTGTTTTGGCAGACCATTATCTTTGTCATCAAACATCTTCTTTGAGAACTGAGACTGTGGTGCTATATCCTTGTCAACAAGCTATAGGATGATAGCTTCAGATAATTTTTATCATACACCTATAAGGTATGGCAGGCATTTTCCCAAGGCCACATGAGGAATTTTTTCCAACACTTTTCTTAGTTTGGTCCAATCTGCCTAAAGCATTGTTTTGGCAGGTTCATAACTTCTTGCTCAACTACTTCCAAGACAGTATGAACACATGGTCAGGTAGGCCAAATATCAATCTACAAGACCCCCATATGGTGTGGGAATTTTCTTCAACACACAATTTGTGGCGGGCATTTTCTTAAGGCTACCTAAGCCAATTATCCAACACTTAGTAATTTTCAGGACTTTCTCCAAAATTTATTTTGAAACCTCATTTTGGCAAATTCAACTTTTTCTTTAGACATGCCTAAGGATAAATAATACCATGGTTAGGTATACAAACCAACACACTACAAGACCCCCATGTGATGCGGGCATTTACTCTAACCCATAATTTAGGGCAGGCATCTTTCTAAGGATACTTAGCCATTTTTGCTTGCTCCGGCACAAACCCCTGTTTTGGCAGGTCCATAACTTCTCCCTCGGACACTTTAAGGACAAACTGAAGACATGGTAAGGTAGTAAAAACAACAATCTACAGGACCCCCATGTGGTGCGGGAATTTATATTCTCCTATAAATAATGGCGTGCATTTCCCTAAGGAAATTTTTACTAATTTCCCCATACTTGGTCATTTTCCTGTTTTTCACCAAATTACCGTATTTTTCCAAAATGAATGTCATTAATGTTTTCATCAATGACAATCCTATTCATCACAGTATTCATGTTTTTCTTTATATAAATTGGTATATAATATACTGCATTTAGAAATATACTTATATCTAATGTATTTGACAAGTTATTGTTTGGTATGGTGTAGGTAAGATAATTACTTGTCACTACAAGGATTTTTCACTATGAATGAAAATGCAAGGAATCTTGCTAAGTTTAGAGCAACATTAGAGGCTAGGGGAGATGGAAAATTTTATTTCCCTTGCTCTGATTGCAGGGGCTTGGTAGTAGTTGGTAACGGTATGATAATTTGGGGATTTTGACTAAGTGTTGAAAAAATCCCCTAAAGCAGCTGCCTTATGAAAATGACCACCATAATTCATAAGAAGAATAAAATGCCTGCCATGACCTTCCATCCCATATTTTTTTGAAATATCTATCTGACCATGGCCCCGGTTCTCAAAAAAACTCCTTGAAGAAGAAGATACAGGTCTCACTAAGTTTACCCTGCCATCATGTCTTTGGTTATCCTTTTTTCATTCACTGAAATCCTTTGAGATCAATGACACTCACATTGAACTTGTATCATATATTATATAAATAATTGTAAGTTATCAATAATTGTAATAATGTAAAAAAGACATTTTGATTATCATGGACTTGTATGATGTCCCAATTTTTGGTTCCTTATTCTTATATAATAAAATGGGTTCTTCATCTATCGTATTCTCTAATCTCACAAAATTTTACGTTATTGATTAAATATATGAATGATGTACATTGTGACTATGAACAAAGGTGTAATCAACGTGCTTATCCAAGCAGAATAATTAAGAAATAAAAATAAATATTACTTTAAAAATATAAGATTTGTAGATAATTAATTCAAATTTAATTATATGAATGATTTTCATGGTTACAATGAACAAAATTTTAATCGGCTCTTATATCCAATTGCAACAAATAAATATAAAAAAATATTATTATAAAAAAATGATTTTCTAATGAGTAATTGAAAATTTGTAAGTATAATAAATAGCATTTGCATATCTGCGGTGTGGAAAAGTTCATTAGTGAACCATACACATTCTATTATTTCAACTAGTTGATGTATCTTTTACATTTCCTTGAAGTAAGATAACTAAGTATTTTACCCATTAGTGCTCTTTTACATAATTTATGAACTGATGTTTTTTTTAGGACATATACACATCGATTCTCTTTACATGATAAATGCACCAATGTGTTTCTAATATTAATTATGCACCATCTCACTTTATGCATTTTATATGCATCCATTCATGTATAATAAAAAATATGCTTTGATGCACTTATCTTCATCATCATCACGTTGATCATCATCATCTTCATCATCATCTTCATTATCATCTTCATCATTATCATTATCATAGTCATCATCATCATCATCATTGTCGTCATCACCATCAATGTCATCATCTTCATTGTTGTTGTCATCATCATCATCTTCATCATTATCATCATCTTCATCGTCATCATCATCTTCATCATCAACATCATCATCATCATCATCGTCTTCATCATCAACATCATCGTCATCATCATCGTCGTCATCATCATCATCATAATCATCATCATCATCATCATCATCATCATTGTCATCAGTGTCATTTTCATCATCATCATCATCATCAACATCACCATATTCATATTCATCATCATCACTATCATCATCATCAATAACAACATCACCATCTTCATCATTATCATCATCATCATCATCATCATCAAGATCAACATCTTCATCATCGTCGACATAATCATCACCTTCATCTTCATCGTCATCATCTTCAATATCATCATCATCATGTTGATCATCATCGTCTTCATCATTATCATCATCATCACGGTCATCATCATCATCATCACCATCAATGTCATCGTCTTCATTGTCATCGTCATCATCATCATCATCATCATCTTCATCATCATCATCATCATCATCGTCATCGTCATCTTCATCATCGTCATCATCATCATCGTTATCATCATCATCTTCTTATTCATCATCATCATCGTCAACCTGACAATCCTTTGGCAAAACCACTTCGGCCATATTTGGATTGTCCCTTGACTTAGACAATTCATTTCATGCCCTTAGTTGTGTGCTTCCACACGATTTGACTAAAAGTTTTCTAAGGCAACCTTCTGCAAGGCGCCTTTGGTCTCACTCCCTTCGTCACAAGCAACAAGCCATCATGTTCATCTCCTCAACCTTAATCAAAACCAAAGTGATTTTTTATCCATCACATTTCAGCATACCAAGAGAAATCCTCATTTCCTTCTCGAATGCTATTAAGGCTTCCCATGAAACCTGTTCATCCAAATCCCCACCAAGTGTCTTTTCCAAACCTTTGTTGTGATCATGCTTGAAATCATTCCAACCTCGTCGCAAGGTACCACCGCAACTACTTGGCTTGTCAAATCGTGGGAGAAGTCTTTGCTTTTCACCATAGGACACTTCAGTCCACCTTCAACCTGTTCCTGGAACAATCGCTGCAACAAGCCATCTACTTATTGCAAACACTTGGACATTTTTGTCAACGCCTCTAATAAACTTGTCCTAGCCATCTCCATTTTTGACTTCGTTATCGCTAAGTCTGAGTGATGCCACTACACCACACTTGATATTTTCACACTCTCTTAGCCGCCATGTTCTCTTTAGCAACCTTTGTTTCTCCTTAGTGCACTTATCACACTAAGCACAACATCCGTCGATCATTCTTCCAAGACCACCTATGCGCACCTTTACTGGGCGCTTCTTTTTTTCTGCACTTTCCCAAGCACACTTTTTCGATGGGAGTTTCGTTATATTGACACGTGCTACTATGAGCACACTTCGAGCGCTTCTCCACGACACATCTCCTTCCTTACCAAAGCACTTCTTCCAAAATGCGTATAATCTTAGCGCACCAATCCAATCTATTGGGCACAATGTTCATCGTGCGCTACTATGAGTGCACCTCTCCAGACACACTTTCTTGGATGCCCACTTTCCTGTGGTCACTCCTCCTTAGCACGCTTTCATTTTCTTGCAGAAGCGCACTTCCAATTGACGCTCTTTCGACGGGCGCTCTGTGGAGCGTGCACTCTCTAGAACACCCCAAAACTTTGTTGCGATGTGCACCTCTTCAACTATCGAAGCGCACTATTGTCTGTGTTGCAAACGTGCACTTCCAATGGGTGCACACCTCTGTCGATCGAAGCGCACTTCCAAACCTATGGTGAAATGCTAGAACAAAAGATCGTTGTTCAGAAGATTATTTGGTGTCTCACCAAGAAGTTTGTTATGGTAGTGACTGCCATAGAAGAGGAAAAATATCTATCTCAGTTCACCCTAGAAGAGTTGAATAGATCTCTTCTATCTCATGAAGCATGATTCAATCAAGAAGAAGAATCGTTGATAAATGCATTCAACACCCAGTATTCCCTCAACAAAGGTCGAGGTAGAGAAGGACAAGGTAGAGGAAGAAGAGGCTGAGGGTCTCCAACTATAGAAGATGGAACCAGTCACAGTCATGAATACTTGGAGCATTCAGAACAGTCTCACAAATATCAAGGTCATAGGGGGAGAGCCAATAGATGGACCAATAAGTCCAATGTTTAGTGTACCTACTGCAAGAATTATGGGCACTATGAACGAGAATGTAGAATGAAGCAAGCTGGCCAAAACAATAGCCATAACAATAGTAGAGCTAATATCTCCAAAGAAGAAGAAGGCTCATTAGATGTGATGTTTTTGACTTATCAAGCAACTAAAAAACACTGCAGCTTAGATCTATGGATACTAGATAGCAGTTGCAGCAATCACATGACAGGTAACAAGTCACTATTCTCCAGTTTGGATTCCTCGGTTGTCACGAATATCAAGCTAGGAGATGAATTTCAGGTTCCAGAAAAAGGGAAAGGTACTATTCCTATACTTACTAAGAAAAATGAAAAGAATTTCATTCATGAGGTGTTTTATGTACCTCATTTGATGTAAATTTGATCAGTATAGGTCAATTACTTAAGAACCAGTATGATACTAGGTTTTATGATACATAATGTGCTATCTATGATAAACGCCCCAATAAGAGACTCATAGCCAAAGTTGAAATGACCAAGAATATAATATTTCCTCTCAATCTTAGGAGTGCAAACCTTCCACGGTCTGTAGCCCATACAGTTTCCAGTCTATATGAATCATGGTTATGGCACTGTAGATTCAGTCGTCCTCCTTTCAAGAGTCTCGATCTTCTGCACAAAAATTCAATGGTCAAAGGGTTACCGGTTATTCATGAACAATCTAACACCTATGAGGATTGTATCACTTGTAAACATCAAAGGGACAGTTTCACCACTTCCACCACTCGATCCAAAGAACATTTTGAGTTAGTTCATACAAGCCTACGTGGACCCATGCAAACCTAGTCCATAGGAGGCAGCTTTTATTTTTGGCCCTTTATTGATGATTTTAGTAGGAAAGCATGGATTTACTTCCTCAGGTACAAATTAGAGACCTTCCCAATGTTTAAAGAGTTCAAGGCTCTCACTAAGAAGTATTCTAAAAAGTTCATTAAAATGTCCAGGTCAGATGGTGGAGGTGAACATGATTCACATCAGTTTTCAGACTTTTGTAAGCAACATGGCATCCAAAGACAGTTCACTACCAGATACATTCCACAATAGAATGGAATTGCCGAACAAAATAAAAGGACCATCATAAACATGGCCCATAGCATGTTGTCACACAAGAAGCTATCAGATGAGTATTGGGATGAAGCTATTGGATGCTCAGTCTACTTTCTTAACAGATCACCCACAGTGACTATCCAGGACAAGATTCCTGAAGAAGCATGGAGCGGCATGAAGACTAGTGTTGCACATCTCAGAATTTTTGGTTCTGTTTGTTTTGCGCATATATCTATGAACTCAAAATAAAATTGGATAAGAAGAGTGAGCGTTGCATTTTCACTAGTTACAGTGAACAACACAAGGCATATAAGCTATATAATCTTGTCACCAAGAAGGTTGTGGTGAGCAGAGACGTAAAATTCATTGAAGACAAATGATGGAGTCGTCCTTCATACATACAACAAGGAGAAAAGCCATGTCTGCCAGATCTACATATCATACTTCCAAGATTGGAAGTACAATAGCAAGAAGAAGCAACAGACAATCCACCATAGAACCAAAAAACCAGAAGCTTGAGAGAGTTATACGAATAGACTCCGGTTCTTGATGAATAACTTCAGTTTTCTCTCTTCTCCTGTCAGCCCACATATTTTAATGAAGCAGTGACGGATCCATAGTGGGTAAAATCCATGAATGAAGAGATTGATGCAATAGAGAAAAACCATACTTGGGATCTTGTTGACATCCCTGCAGACAAAACCATTATTGGATTCAAATGGGTCTATAAGACCAAACCGAATGAAAAAGGAGAACTTGAAAAGAACAAGGCAAGGTTGGTTTCCAAAGGATATGCATAGAAGTATGGTGTAGATTATGAGAAACCTTTGCTCTTATAGAAAGGATGGATACCATCAGAACTGTACTTGCCATTGCAACACAAAATCAATGGCTTGTGTATCAAATGGATGTGAAATTTTCCTTTCCTAATGGAATTCTTGAAGAATAATTTATGTAGACCAGCCAATTCTTGAAGAATAATTTATGTAGACCAGCCAAGACAAAGTGTACAAGATGAAAAATGCCTTGTATGGTCTAAAACAAGCTCCACGAGCTTGGTACAGTAGGATTGAATCCTACCTTATCAACAATGGTTTTAGCAGAAGCAGCAATGAGCCCACTTTGTATGTCAAAACATAGCAAGGTAAAATTTTAATGGTATGTCTTTGTGTTGATGACATGATTTACATTGGTAATTTGAAGCTTGAAGATTTCAGGACAGTCATGAAAAAGGAATTTGTAATGACTGATATAAGACTGATGAAGTACTTCCTTGGTCTAGAAGTTACTCAAAACGATAAAGGTATTTTTATCTTTCAGCATAAGTATGCTATTGATGTTTTACACGGATTCATAATGGACAAATGTAAACCAGTAGAAACCCCCATATCTCTTGGTACCAAGTTAACCAAGAATGATGATGAACTAGCAGTAAATAGTACACTCTATAAACAAACGGTAGGAAATTTAATGTACTTGAATGTAACTAGACATGATTTGATGTATGCTATCAGTCTTATTTCCAAATTTATGGAGTCTCTCAAAGACTCTCACTGGAAATTTGGAAAATGAATTCTGAGATATGTTGCAGGCACACTTGGATATGGACTCTGGTACACTCATACACTAGATATTACTCTCACAGGGTACAGTGACAGTTATTTTGCGGGTAGTCTTGATGATAGGAAAATCACATTTGGTTATGCTTTCCATTTGCGTACAAATCTGATCTCTTGGGCATCTCAGAAACAACCCATTGTCAGCATGTCTTCTGCAAAAGCAAAATATGTAGCATCCACCACAGCGGCTTGCCATGCAGTATGGATAAGAAGACTTTTAAAGGATATGGGGCACACTGAAAAGGATTCCACTTCTATTTTATGTGATAATAGCTCTGCAATACAGTTGTCCAAACATAATGTATTTCATAGAAAAAGTAAACCCATTGACACTTGCTATCATTTCATCCATGAGTTAGTCAATGATGGAAAAATTTCATTACTGTTATGTGGCTCTAAGGAGCAACTGGCTGATATGTTCACCAAACCAATTATTGGGAACATCTACATTTGTATATCAAAAAGAGCACTTAGGCATAGATAGTGCTCAAGATGAACTACGAGTTGAGATTAAGGGGGTGTGTTGAAGAATGTAACTTCACCTGTGGTTAGTTAGTGAGTTAGTTAGTTACCCATAGTATTATGTCACCTATGGTATTCTCCCATAGTATTATCATTATGTATTTCCTATATATTCAATTGATTAATATTGAGAAGGCGATTAATACGCCCTTAGTGCTTCTCTCTTCTATCTTTCTTCTTTTACAGAAAGGCGAGCGCGGAAGCTAGTAAGAATTGTAATTTTACTGGTTCATTGGTTCACTAGGGTCAATAGTGTATTAGTTAGGGTCAATAATGTATTAGTTAGTTAGGGTCAATAATGTATTAGTTAGTTAGTTGAGTATTTGATTTGGTCCTGAACCACTCATGGTATTGATCCATGGTTTTACTGTTATGTAGTTCTATATATACATTTGGTTAATAATGATTCATTGTCAAGTTGATCAATATATCTAAGTTGGTATTCCATCTTTTTTTTTCATTCATTTGGTAATATTTCTTTCTCAATATTCACTTGATTGATAT
Source organism: Pseudotsuga menziesii (assembly GCA_001517045.1). Classification (NCBI taxonomy): domain Eukaryota; kingdom Viridiplantae; phylum Streptophyta; class Pinopsida; order Pinales; family Pinaceae; genus Pseudotsuga; species Pseudotsuga menziesii. Next base: position 13,766 of record LPNX010195891.1, read on the forward strand.
TGAGAAGGCCATTAATACGCCCTTAGTGCTTCTCTCTTCTATCTTTTTTCTTTACAAAAAATCCATCCAGGAAGCTGTTAAGAATTGTAATTGTACTGGTTCATTGGTTCACTAGGGTCAATAGTGTATTAGTTAGTTAGTTGAGTAGTTGATTTGGTCGTGAACCACTCATGGTATTGATCGATGGTTTTACTATTATGTATTTCTATATATACATTTGGTTAATAATGAGAATGCATTTCATTGTCCAGTTAATCAATATACCTACTGGTCCATCTGGTATTACATGAGATTAGCAAGTCCATGGATTTGATTATCCTTGTGTTTACGTGAAAGTTTCTTCTTCACTCTTGTGTTCCACTAGTTTTTTATATCATGACCTGTTCTCAAACGACCACCACAAAGCATTCAAGAATTCCTAGGTTACTTGGACTCATGTTCCAATGATTAACAATAAAAGCATTTTGCACATGGATCAATTGTTGTTTATCTTTTTATGTATCAAACTATTAAGCTGGGTGAATGTAGAGTATACATGAGATAAACAACAATGCACCCATCATAATAGTTTCATACATATTATCTTTTAATGTATGAAACTATTAAGCTGGGTGAATGTAGAGTATTCGAGAAATCAACTCATTTGGTAAATATTCAAATAGCTAAGGTTCTGTCATATCATGCTCTTCTTCTTTAGGACTTTCAACAATTTTGGGAGCTTCATTCTCCTCTTCATCTTCCTTGTCTTTCTTTGATTTTATGAAGGTTGTATATTCATCAAATGTGACATCTCTGCTAAGTTTAATTTGACGGTATCCTGGGATATATATCCTATAAGCCTTTTTCATTATTCACTATAACCTACGAACAATCCCTTCTTTCCTAAAGAATCTAACTTAGACATTTTCTCCTTGGGAATTTGAATGTACACAGGACAACCAAACATATTTAGATGACTTACCTCTCTTTTTTCTCCAGAAAGTATTTATTCTGTAGTTTTTTTCACAAGGGAACTATGGGAAATTATGTTTTGTACATATACTATTGGTCTTGTTGCTTCTGCCCATGGGTACATTGGAATATCTTGATCATGTATCATAGATTTCGCTGCTTCCATGCTATATCTATTATTTCTTTCTGCCACACCATTTTGTTGTGGATTGTAGGGAATAGTGAGCTCCCTCTTAATCTCGACTTCTTTAAAAAAATCAATGAATTCATTTGAAGTAAACTTTCCTCCATTATCTGACCTCGAAATATTTATTTTCTTCTCATTGAGGTTTTCTACTAGGGCCTTAAACTACTTCAATATTTCAAACACTTCATCGTTCTTTTTCAAGAAGTATACCCAAGTGTTTCGGGAGTAGTCATCAATAAAAGAAGCATAGTAAGAATACCCACTTAATGAAGTGGTTTGTATTGGCCTGTAGATATCTGAGTAAATAACATTTCAAATTCCTTTTTCCTTACTATCACATTTTGGAAAAGGATTCTTAGTATTCTTCCCTTTTACGCATCCTTTGCACACTCCTTCATGCTCTATCTGAATTTCAGGTAAACCAGTTACCACCTTGCTTACAATTGGAAGAGCTTTGTAGTGAAAATGAGCAAGCCTTTTGTGCCATAGCTCACATGGGTTAATGGTACTGGTTTCTAATTCCAAATCTATATGTCCCTTCAATTTGTATATTCCTACTTCTTCAACTCCAATCTCTACTACATCATCTATAGTTTTACCTTTGGTCCACATGAGGGATTTTCCATCTACAAAGGAAACTCTGAAGCCTTTCTTATCTAAGGCTGAAATGGAGAGAAGATTCTTCTTTAGTCCTGGGACATACATGACATATTTCATTTTCATAGGCTTTCCAGAATCTAATTTGTAGGATTCTTCTCCTATTCTTTTAATGGGATATCTAGAATTATCTCCAAGTATTACTTTGTGTGGAGATTCATTTTGTTCAAGGCATGAGAGTGAATTCTTGAAACCATTCATGTGCTTGGAGGAACCACTATCAATTATCCAGGTATCATTTCCTAGTGAGACTGATCCTGTTAGAGCAGAGATTAAAACATATTCTTCATTGGAGTCTTCATCCTTCTTTGCTTCCTCTTCTACTTCTTGATCAATTTCTTCACAATCATGGGCCTGAAACCTTCTCATCTATTTTATTCTTTCTACTTTCATGGGACTGTTGATGGCAATGTGTCCCAACTTGTGGCAAGTCAAACACTCAAATTTGGGAAGTCTCACTCGGATCTTTTAAACCCTTGAGTCTTAGGAGGATGGTCGTGGCTCTTCCTTTTGCCTTTGCTGTGGGAAGTCAAGGCTTGATCCTCATTGTGATTTAGTTTTTCTTCTCTATTTTCTATCCTTTCTTCTTCTTGGACACACTCTTCCCATAACTTCTGGAATTTGGTTAGTTTCCTTCTTGAGCAAATTCCTCGGATAAAGGCTTCCCAATCTCTTGGAAGGCTATTTAAGGTTGTCATTACAATCTATGCTTCTTCAACCATGTCATCAATGGATTCTAGCTGATCCTTTATTTGATCTACTCTTGTAAAGTACGATTGCATAGTATTTGATTCTGAGTTCTTACATTTTTGAGTTGATTCCTTAGGGTCATTTTCCTATTAATGTTTCTCCCTTCAAATATACCTGACAGGGTGTCAAACATTTCTTTTGGAGTCTCCCTTGAGGAATCAGGTTATCTTTGATGGAATCATCTATGATCCTTTTTGCCATGATCGTATCCTTCTTGTGCTTGGACTTGGTTGCAGCTTCTTCTATTTCTTTCACTTCCTCTTTCACAAAGTTATCTAGACCATTCTCTAGGAGGATGAGTATGACCCTATACTTCCATGCTCTGAATTTTTCATCCCCTTCAAAATTTTCATCTAGCTTGGTATTCTTTTTCATATTTAGAAGACTTAGAACCTCAATGGAAAAAGGTCGAAAGATACTTACTTGCAAAAAGAAGCTCTTGGCTGACCTCCTTCTGGATGTCCTAGGGTATGAAGCAGAAACCCTAATTTTGAAGTTGGGATCACAGGTCGAGCTGACTAGTGGAAACGATGCACCTCCCCAAGCCAAGGTAGACTGTAACTTCCTTTTTCTGAGATTGATGATGAAACCCCGGGAAAAGTGAAACCCTAGTTTTTCCCAGTAACAGTATTAGGTCCAAAATTGAAAATTCTTGGATTCAGTTATGTCTCCACATAAAGATGTGCTCTTTGGAGGTGAGTTGGGAGAGCCCTCTTTTCTAGTTGACCTGTCAAGGGATTTGTTCAAAACAAAACCCCTAACTATGCAGCGCTTCCTTTCAGGGTGGCTCTGATACCATGTTGAATTTTCTTAAATTACATAGATGATATCTTAAAACAATTAGTCACTAGTAGATCACTGAAAGAACAACATGCATAGAAACACAAGAACACAAGAACACAAAGATTTTTCTTGGGAAAACCACAAGGGAGAAGACCCTGCAAAACTTCCTCAGTATAGAACTCAACTAGTGCAGTGTAAAACCCAGACAACTACTTCTCTCTTTTTTCTAGCGCACTAATCCTTCTCTCTCTTGCTAATACAATCATAATTTACTTCTGAAATATATAACTTTGATGTATAGAAAATAGGTATAACTATGCAAAAAAATGTTCTTCAAATATTCGAATGTTATTTTTTCTCTAAAACATAATGCATATGTTCGCATTAGGACCGAACATTGGTATGCAAATAGTGGAATTTTTTTGTAAAAATATATATGCGGTTGTAGGTAACATGCGGTTCTTGTGCGATGCTATTTTATTATCTTTATCAACCAATTATGTCTCCAAAAAAATAATATTTTTCATTTATCTAGTGATATTTATATGGTGTGGCTCTCCTACTTGGTTAACCGCGAATGCTAGACAATATTGCTCGAAATACCGATACCTCGATATCTGGATGGCGTCGGTACTAGAATGCTCGGATTGCATCGTTCGTAGAATGCCTGGATGATGTCAGGAAATGTTTAGCAATAAAATAATGCATAACATGTGCTTGTATGCAAATGGTGGAGTGGAGAGGGGAATGTGGAGTGAGACTCTCCATTTCCTTCCACTAGTAAAATATGAGTTTTATGATCATGGCATGTGATAAATAACTTTAGAAAACATCTATGTATCCAACAAATTAATAACTTCTGGTATGTTTTACCTGATCTGCAGTAAAGGTGCACTTTTGATTGATTGCACATTTTACTGGTTAATCAGTATTAGGGTTTGTGTTTTAAAACGAGCTTTGAAACGACAAGCAATTGATAAAATCATATGGGTACATAGAGTCAAGCCCTCACTTCAAATTTTATTTTTTAATATATGCATGGCTTCAAATTTTATTTTCTAGCATATATGTAAGAATAACACAATTTTTAGATTTTTTTTTGCTGAGAAAACACTCTCCCATTGCTAAATAAATATATTCTTCATTCTTATGCACTAAGAAAATCGTAGTATCCATTGGAATTGATGTAATTAGACATGGTGGCTATTAATAAATATAACTTGACTTGATTTAATTAGACTTAGACATGGTGGATATTAATAATATAACTTGACTTTATTTAATTAGACATGGTGACTATAGAATAAATATGTTCTTCATTCATATGCAGTAATAAAATCACAATATTTAATGTTCATTTATATAAATTTTTGTTTTGATAAATAATTAGACATGGTGTTTGTAGAATGCAGTAATAAATTCACAATATTTAGTGATCATCCATATAAGTTTATACAAAGCTAGCCTAATGGGTTAGCTCAAGTGGTTGAGAGTTGTTTATGCTAGCAAAAGGTCTCGGGATCAAATGCCTGGGTGGCTATGTCGGGTCTCACTCAATGTCCCCACCGGGTTAGGCCCCATAATTAGGGTCAACGGTTTACCTTGAGTACCATCCTACAATAAATGGGAAGGACATGAGGGTTTCTCGAGCGTTAAAATTTTTTATACAAAGCTAAAAATATTAAAAACACCAAAAATAAAAACTAAAACACACTGCAATGCAAACCTAATGTCATGACATTTGAATCCTAATATATGAAAATTATAGCATGCAAACAAAATGTGTACTAGATTACAACTATGTATGAAATCTACTAAGGAAAGATTAAATATTAAATTTCATGTTACAACTAGGAACTTAATGGTAAAACTAGGAACTTAATCATAAAACTAAGAACTTAAATTTTATTTGATGGTTGACTAGGAACTTAATTATATTGGTAACCTTTGTCTCTTATATATACCAAAGAGATATAATTTTAAATGGCATTTTATCTTATGAATTTGTTCTATTGTAAAAGATGGTTTCCCCATTTAGGAGAATTCTTATTCCTTGTCAAGGCTTGAAGTTACTCCTTATTTCTATTTTTGTGCTATTTGGGGAATTTGGTCCATAAAAAAGGAGAGGTTTTTATTTAGATATATGGATATATTGTCTCTAGGTAAATTTTACCACTGTCTCTAATCAATGGTCTCCATTATTTGACACAAAAAGAGAGTGGTCCTAACCCTTGCAACTATAAGGAGTTATATAAAAAAATTCATATTTTTTTATGAGATACATGATTAGAGGAGTCAAACAAAGGTGAATGAAGTTTTCATTGAGGAATATCTAATGGAGGGGATACCATTAAAAATGGTTATAGAATATGTAAAGTACAAATACACATAGATGTTAGACTACGTAAACATCCCTTTCATTCATTCTTTATGCCATCTTTATAAATATTTTAAATGGCATTGTCTCACTACAAGGAAAACTAATTAATGAACTCATATTTAAAGTGTCAATGGCTCATCATTAAAATGTGGAACTATTTCTAACCTAAGCAAAGGACTCAAGCAAATTGTTAAAAAAATTTCAGATATATCTAATTACTTAATGCTTGTTCTACATTAGAGGCTTCACAACAATCAAAGGACGCATAGGGAAAATCACAAATGAGGATAACTCTCATATTGTGGATCCTAGATTCAAGGTTCTTTAAGTTCTAGAGTAGAAAGTTATCTCCCTAGAGTCTTTGTACCCATAGAAGTCACGTTTTCTATATAATTGGGTAAGCCTCTTCCTTTTTCAATCCCAAAAGCCTCATTTTTATTTGTTGATTTATGTTATTACCACTATCGCTTTAGATATCGATTAAGGTGAAGATCACCAAAAAGACAAATACCTTAATACCTTCCCTATACTCTACCAATACCATCCCTTTCCTCCATATTTGAAAAATATTGACCCTAATAATTATCTCAAGGGGATTTCATTGTCCCAAATATTCAATCACAAGGGGATCAAATAATTTCACTTACCCGAAGTGAAAAGATACCCATACTTTGGTCAGGTGTAATATGGATATTGGAGAATTGATCTCCTCCTGCCATGGCACCAACATAAAAAGGCATTTGATTTTCGCATGTTTTTCGACGTCGCCTATTCAAAGTTCAATCAAGAAAACCTATAGTTATTTATATCTTCAAATTCAATTTAAAAATTAAAGAAAACATGTTAATATTGTACTTCAATGGCACACGTCATTGAGGTCAAACTTTGAAACAGGTTTTAAACCTAAATTTTAATTGCAGGTAATATGGATGTTGGCGAGTGTATATTGCATTATATTGATGAGTGTTGATTATTGGTATGTATTATTTTAGGTAAGAAATTTTGTTAGAATTTTGTTTATAATAAAAATTAATTTCTTCATTGCTTAAAATTTTTAATAACAAATTATTAATAAAATAATTCTACTTCATAGTTGAAAAGTAACTCTTTTAATAAAATGTTATATTACTAAAGAGATAAAAATTAACTCTTTGATATGGTTATAAACATTGGTTTGACCAAAGGCCGTGATAAGGAAATTCGGATGCACCTTAGGCTCATGGCACTTCACTTTGATTTTAAATTATTGTTGGTTAAATGGATGGAAGGATGTAAAATCTTCTCATCTCTCTATGTACTTATTAATGATTTATTTATGTACTTATTAATGAAGTAAGATTTATATTTTTTATATTATAAGGGTTTAAGGAAAGTTTTCACATTGTCTCCTCCAATTTTTTCATCATTTTTTAGGGTCTCAACACAATTTTTATAAATTATAGTAGAAGAGGTAGATTAATATTAATCAACATTGCTTTTTCTTTCTCAATAAATCACCTTGTATTTATGGATGATGCCATTATATTTGATATATAGGTTGTCATGCACCAAATTCTTAAAAGAGCATAAAATAAGAAAGTGAGAGTAATTCAATGCTTTAAGAGCATAAAATAAGAAAGTGGGACTAATTCAACTCCTTAAGAATTAAGTAAAGTGGTGAATAAGAAGCATCTTCAAGGGGGAAACATCATTTTAAATGCATAAACTATACAAGACATGATGAAATCATCCTAAACTAGATCTCCTTGGTATATATATATAGGAGACAAAGAGTACATTTACAATTCTTGTTGAATTTTCTTAAATTGCTTAGATGATATCTTAAAACAATTAGTCACTAGCAGATCACTGAAATAACAACATGCACAAAAACACAAGAACATAAGAACACAAATATTTTCCTCGGGGAAACCACAAGGGAGAAAACCCCACAAAACTTCCTCGGTATAGAACTCAACCAGTCCAATGCAAAACCCACACAACTACTTCACTCTCCTTTCTAGCTCACTAATCCTTCTCTCTCTTTCTAAGACAGCTTAAGTGAGTGAGTACAAATGAAGGGGAGCACCTCCCTATTTATATTCTTTAGTTCACTTGACCTATAACCTAGCAGGTCTGACTTCTCTAACTCATTGGGCCCACTTGACAGCTTAATACCACAAATAACATTTAGTATATTGACACTTGGGTACTATTGACCCAACTTACATTCAGAGGTTTACATTTCTTCTTTCAATGACACTAACAATACCAAAATCATCTCCCGAAGGAGGAATACAATGTATCTGGAATATCTTCCGAAGTTACAAGAATTTAACACTCCCTCTTAACTAGGAAGGTATTCAACCACAACAACAACTTCTACTACAACTGTACAACTGTCTGGTGAGACTCTATATGTCATAGGTAGTTTTGGAACATCATCTATTATCTTCATCATCAATCTCAGCTAGATCATCTTCAGTCATCTTTTTCTTTCATACATTCTTGGACATCTTATATTATCTTCTATTGCAACATCTTCTGCAAAATCTTCTGTCAATATGTGAATACTGATTCATTTTCTTGGATCTTATTCTTGAAGCATCAGTATGTGAATATTGACTCATCGTCTATCTCGTCAGAGTATAAATGTTGAATCATATTTTATCTCATTACTGCATGAGTACTGGAACTTATTCTATAGGATCAGTATGTAACTACTGAGACATCATCTGTAACTTCATTATCTGCAACATCTGTGTATGGATACTAATAACATCAACAACATCACTAGCTTGTTAGTGCTAAAACTCAAGCAACAACTAATGCTAGATCATCAAAATCATCATCAGTATAGGAATCCTTAGGTAACATACATTGACATTCATCAGAGTAACATCACTCAATCAATCAACTAATCAATATTGAAGCAAACAGACATCACAACAATACTGAACAACCATATTTCAACAATCATCAGTATAACAACACTACAACAATCATCTCAATAATCATCAAATATCTTAGCAATCATCATCAACAATCAATGGTATAATAATATTGTGACAATCATCAAACATCTCAACAACCATCATCAAGAATAATCAACAACCAAGAGTATAGCAATATTGAGGATAAATCTTTCCCTTCAATGTCTCAGAGCAGCATCACAGTGAGTTCTCTGGTAAATCCATTCATGCATTTTGTTTAACTTGCTAACTCTTTCGAGCCAAACAAGCCTAGTTAGACATGAGATGGATCTCCATGGGGACCAAACAATCATTGTCTAGCTTACTAACCCTTTCGGGCCAAACAATCCTAGCCATACATAATAATCCCCCTAGGATCGACATGCCTTATCTGGCTTACTAACCCTTTCGGTCCAAACAAGCCTAGCCAGACATAGTCTCCTCTAGACTGAGATACTCACCACTGCATCCATCATTCAACTACTGTCACTCCCTCTTTTGAGAGAGGTCCTTTCAGACTACACCAATATTGTCTCGAAAGTATTCAAACTTTACACGAGCCAGAGGCTTAGTCAACACATCCGCTACTTGTTCTTCTGTAGGAACATACTTGATATTTATAGCTCCCTTTTGAACCATATCCTGGATGAAATGATATCTAATCTCAATGTGTTTTCTCTTATCATGAAAATGGGATTCTCCATCATCTTAATACAACTCTAATTATCACAAAGGATATCAATGACATCTATCCCTGAATCGAATAATCTTGCTAACATCTTTTGAAGCCATACTGCTTCGCTACATGCTGAACATGATGCAATGTATTATTGCTCTGCCATGCTAAGTGCAATACTGGTATGCTTTCTACTGAACCAAGAGATCATGCCTAATCCCATAATAAAATAACATCCTGATGTGTTTTTTCTATCTTTGGCACTTCCGCCCCATACTGAATTTGCATATCCATGTAATTTGATCTCACCACTGTATGCATATCTGAACCCATCATCTAAAGTTCCCTTTAGATACCTCATCTAGTTTTCAAACAACTAGTTTTTTTTATAGTGGTATTCTAGACAAACATATTGTACTTTTCCTTTTACTTCATCTGCACTAAAGTTTCACTTTTGATTGGTTCAATAAATTATCCACGCTACAACAAAACTTGACATGAGATTAACACCGACTTGTAATGTATTTTGTTTTCCAATTTGGGTCCAACACTCAACACGAATGTCGGTTCCACGCTACAATTTCAAATTATGTCGGCCTTTGCACCGATTTTATCGTTGGGTTGAGCTAGCGTCAAGTTTGGTGATGAATGGAGTCTATGTTCTAAATTCTTAGGAAAGTCTTTGGAAATTCCTAGGAGTTCTAAATATCTCCTTATTTACTCTTGCCTTTTTCTTCCTTCTTACAATAATAATGCAATTCACTCTTTCTATGTAATGTTGTTTACAAAATTATTGTAAAATTTGTTCCCATAAAACTAACTTCAACCCTCCCTATAAGGACTTGTTAAAAACATTATGGGTAACCAAATAATCATTAATTAATTCATAATATTGATTATTGTAAAATTCATTTCCATAAAACTAACTTCAACTCTCTGTATAAGGATTTGTCAAAAACATTATGGGTAACCAAATAATCATTAATTAGTTCATAATATTGTACGTGTATTTTAAGAAGGATTTTATTTCATAAAAATTGAAAAAAATATTTGATATGCCTATAAATGTTTATTTGACCAAAGGCCATGATAACTAAATTCGGATGCACCTTAGGCTGATGGTACTTCACTTTGATTTTAACTTATTGTTGGTTAAATGGATGGAAGGATGTAAAATCTTCTCATCTCTTTATGTACTTATTAATGAATTATTTTTTATAATTTTTATATCATTCAAGGGTTTAAGGAATGTTTTCACATTTTTTTCATCATTCTTGAGGGTCTCAACACATTTTTTATTAATTATAGTAGAAGAGGTAGATTAAGATTAATCAACATTGTTTTTTCTCTCTCAATCAATCACCTTTATTTTTGGATGATGCCATTATATTTGATATAGGTTGTTATGCACCAAATTCGTAAAAGAGCATAAAATAAGAATGTGAGAGTAATTCAATTCTTTAAGAGCATAAAATAAGAAAGTGAGAGTAATTCAATTCCTTAATAACTAAGTAAAGTCATGAATAAGAAGCATCTTCAAGGGGGAGACATCATTTTAAATGCATACACTATACAAGACATGATGAGATCATCCTAAACTATATCTCCTTGGTATATATATAGGAGACAAAGGGTACATTTACAATTCTTTTTTAATTTTCTTAAATTGCTTAGATGATATCTTAAAACAATTATTCAATAGTAGATCACTGAAATAAAAACATGCACAGAAACACAAAAACATAAGAACACAAAGATTTTCCTCGGGGAAACCACAAGGGAGAAAACCCCACAAAACTTCCTCGGTATAGAACTCAACCAGTGCAGTGTAAAACCCATACAACTGCTGCTCTCTCCTTTCTAGAGCACTGATCCTTCTCTCTCTTTCTGAGGTAGCTTGAGTGAGTGAGTACAAATGAAGGGGATTGCCTCCATATTTATATTCTTTAGTTCACTTGAACTCTAACCTAGCAGGGTCGACTTCTCTAACTCACTGAGCCCACTTGACAGCTTAACACCACAAATAACATTTATTGTATTGACACTTGGGTACTATTGACCCGACTTACATTCGTAGGTTTACATTGCTTATTTCAATGACACTAACAAGACCAAGCTCATCTCCCAAAGGAGGAATACAATACATATGGAATATCTTTCGAAGTTACAATAATTTAACAATCCCTCTTAATTATGAAGGTATTCAACCATAGAAACAACTACTACTACATCATTATCCTGTTAGTGCTAAAACTCAAGCAACAACTAATGCTAGATCATCAAAATCATCATCAGTATAGGAATACTGAGGTAACATACATTGACAATCATCAAAGTAACATCACTCATTCAATCAACTGATCAATACTGAAGCAAACATACATCACAATAATACTTAACAACCATATATCAGCAATCATCAGTATACAAATACTACAACAATCATCAAATATCTCATCAATCATCATCAGCAATCATCATCAATCAATAGTATAACAATACTATGACAATCATCAAACATCTCAAAAACCATCATCAAGAATCATCAACAACCAACAGTATAGCAATATTGAGGATGCATCTTTCCCTTCAACATCTTGAAGTAGCATCATGGTGAGTTCTCTGGTAGATCCATTCGGGCATTTCGTCTAACCTACTAACTGTTTCGAACCAAACAAGCCTAGTTAGACAGGAAGATCTCCCTAGGGACCAAACAAGCCTTGTCTAGCTTACTAACCCTTTCGGGTCAAACAATCCTAGCCAGACATACTAATCCCCCTAGGATCAACAGGACTTATCTGGCTTACTAACCCTTTCGGGCCAAACAAGCCTAGCCAAACATACCCTCCTCTAAACTGAGCTACTCACCACTACATCCATCATTCAACTAATGTCACTCCCTCTTTCGAGTGAGGTCCTTTTGGACTACACCAAGATTGTCTCGAAAGTATTCAAACTTTACACGATCCAAAGGCTTAGTCAACGCATCTGCTACTTGTTCTTCTATAGGAACATACCTAATCTTAACATTTCCCTTCTGAACCATATCACGGTTGAAATAATGTTTGATCTCAATGTGCTTTATCTTATCATGAAAATGGGATTCTCCATCATCTTAATGCAACTCTGATTATTACAAAGGATATCAGTGACATCTATCTCTGAATCGAATAATCCTGCTAACATATTTTGAAACCATATTGCTTCGCTACATGCTGAACATGATGCAATGTATTCTTCCTCTGCCATGCTAAGTGCATTACTAGTATGCTTTCTACTGAACCAGGATATCATACCTGATCCCAGAATAAAACAACATCCTAATGTGATTTTTCTATCTTTCGCACTTCTGCCCCATACTGAATCTGCATATCCATGAAATTTGATCTCACCACTAGATGCATATCTGAGCCCATAATCTAAATTTCCCTTTTTATACCTGATCACATGTTTTTCCCCAATAAGGTGAATTTGTTTAGTATTAACCATATACTGACTTAAGTTGTTTACTACAAAAATTATATCTTGTCTTGTATCGGTTAGTTACATTAGTGAACCAATGATTTGTCTATATAGAGTGGCATCAACAGCTTCTAAAGTATCGTCATTCAATAGCTTCAAACTTGTGGTCATCGGAGTAGTCATGGCTTTACAATCTAACATTCTGAATCTCTTTAAGATTTCTATAGTATATTTTCCTTGGTTTAGGAAAATCTCATCTAGATACTTCCATACTTCAAGACCTAGAAAGTAATGCCTCATTCCAAGGTCTTTCATTTCGAATTATGTGGCAAGTTTCTTCTTACATTCAATAATTGGGTTATCTTCTCCTGTCAAGAACAGATCATCTACATATAGTAACAAAATCATAATTCCATCATCATCAACTTTATAGTAGAGGTTGGGGTCTACTTTAGTTTTAATAAATCCTAAGCTCATCAGAAATTTGTCAATCCTTCTATACCATTCTCTAGGTGCTTGCTTTAGTCCCTACAATTCCTTCTTTAGTGTACATACATGAGTCTTCTTATCATTAATCTCAAACCCTTGTGGTTGTTTGATATATACTTCTTCTTCAATCAATCCATTTAGGAATGTTGTCTTCATGTCCATCTGATGTAGCTTCCATTTCATATTAGATGCCATGGCAAGGACAGTTCTTATAGAGGTGTATCTAGCTATTGGTACAAAGGCATCTTAATAATCGATTCCCTCTTTTTGAGAGAATCCTCGGGCTACAAATCTTTCCTTGTATTTTTCTATACTTCCATTTTTTGAATGCTTAGTTTTGAATTTCCACTTCGAGGATACCACTGACTTGTCCTTCGGTCTTGGTACTACTCCCCACACATCATTCTTTATAATAGATCGGTATTTCTCGGCCATTGCATCAGCCCGCTCTTTTTGTTTTATTGATTCTTCAAAACAAGTTGGTTATTTATCAACTACATCACACATCAAAGCCATATTACCGTGGTATGACTTTTTCTTCTTCCTTTCTAGGATGGTTCCTTCAAGAACACCATGTCTTTTTTCTTCTTCAATTACTTCATGATCCTAGGCAGGTTTTCTCTTTCGAGAAATCAACTCATTTGGTAAATACTTAGGTAGCTAAGGTTTTGTCATATCATGCTCTTCAGGTATCTGGACTCCTTCTTCATTTCTGACTGCTTTAGGACTTTCAATAGTTTCGGGAGCTTCATGATCCTCTTCATCTTCCTTGTCTTTCTTTGATATTCTAAAGGCTATATCTTCGTCAAATGTGACATCTATACTAAGTTCAATTTGACGGTATCCTGGGATATATATCCGATAAGCTTTTGATTGTTCAATATAACCCACGAACAATCCCTTCTTTCTTGGAGGATATAACTTAGACCTTTTCTTCTTGGGAATGTGAATGTACATAGGACAACTAAATATCTTTAGATGACTTACCTCTAGTTTTTCTTTGGAAAAAATTTCTTCTGGAGTTTTGTTCACAAGGGCACTATGGGAAATTATGTTATGTACATATACTGTAGTTCTTGTTGCTTCTGCCCACAGGTACATTGAAATATCTTGATCATGTATCATAGCTCTCACATCTTCCATGCTAGATCTATTCTTTCTTTCTGCCACACCATTTTGTTGTGGATTGTAAGGAAGGGTGAGCTTCCTCTTAATCCTGTATTCTTTACAAAAAACATTAAATTCATTTGAAGTAAACTCTCCTCCATTGGTTGACCTTAGAATCTTTATTTTCTTCTCATAGAGGTTTTCTACTAGGGCCTTAAACTCCTTGAATATTTCAAACACTTCATCCTTATTTTCAAGAAGTATATCCAAATCGTTTGGGAGTAGTCATCAATAAAAGAAGCATAGTAAGAATACCCACTTAATGAAGTGGTTTGTATTGGCCCGCAGATATCTAAGTGAATAATATTTAAAATTCCTTTTGACTTACTATCACTTTTTGGAAAAGGATTCTTAGTATTCTTCCCTTGTGCACATCCTTTGCACACTCCTTCCTACTTTATTTGAATTTCAGGTAAATCGGTTACCACCTTGCTTACAATTGGAAGAGATTTGTAGTGAAAATGAGCAAGCCTTTTGTGCCATAGCTCACATGGGTTAATGGTACTGGTTGCTAATTCTGAATCTGTATGTCCCTTTAATTTGTATAGTCCTTCTTCTTCAACTCCAATCTATATTGCATCATCTATAGTTTTATTTTTGGTCCACATGAGGACTTTTCCATCTACAAAGGCAACTCTGAAGCCTTTCTTGTCTAAGGCTGAAATCGAGAGAAGATTCTTCTTTAGTCCTGGGTCATACATGACATCTTTCATTTTCATAGTCTTTCCAGAATCCAATTTGTAGGATGCTTCTCCTATTCCTCTAATGGGATATTGGGAATCATCTCTAAGCATTACTTTGTGTGGATATGTCTTTTGTTCAAGGCATGAGAGCAAATCCTTGAAACTAGTCATGTACTTGGAGGCACCACTATCAATTATCTAGGTATCATTTCCTGGTGAGACTGATCTTGTTAGAGAAGAGATTAAAACATATTCTTCACTGGAGTCTTCATCCTTCTTTGCTTTCTCTTCTACTTCTTGATCACTGTCTTCAGCAGCATGGGCCTGAAACCTTCTCGTCTTTTTTATTATTTCTGATTTCATGGGACAGTTGATGGCAATGTGTCCCAACTTGTGGCAAGTGAAACACTCAAAATTTGAGAATTCTCTCTTGGGTCTTTTAAACCCTTGAGTATTAAGAGTATGGTCATGGCTCTTCTTTTTCCTTTGGTGTGGGAAGTCAAGGATTGATCCTCATTGCCATTTAGCTTTTATTCTCTGTTTTCTATCCTTTCTTCTTCTTGGGCACATTATACCCATAACTTCTTGAATTTGATTAGTTTTCTTCTTGAGCAAATTCCTCGGATAAAGGCTTCCCCAATATCTTGGAAGGTCATTTAAGGTTGTCATTGCAATCTATGCTTCTTCAACCATGTCATCAATGGATTCTAGCTGATCCTTTATTTGAGCTACTCTTGTAAAGTAAGATTGCATAGTCTCTGACTTTTGAGCTCTTACATTTTTTATTTGATTCGTCAGGGTCATTTTCCTATTAATGTTTATGCCTTCAAATAGACCTGATAGGACATCAAACATTTCTTTTTGAGTCTCCCTTACGGATACTTGAGGAATCAAGTTATCTTTGATGGAATCATCTATGATCCTTTTTGCTATGATCATATCCTTCTTGTGCTTGGACTTGGATCCATATTCTTGTGGTTCTTTCACTTCCTCTTTCACAAACTTATCTAGATCATTCTCTTGGAGGATGAGCATGATCCTATACTTCCATGGTATGAAGTTTTCATCCCCTTCAATATTTTCATCTAGCTTGGTATTCTTTGTCATCTTTAGAAGACTAAGAACCTCAAAAGGAAAAAGGTGGAAAGATACTTACTTGCATAAAGTATCTCCTGACTGACCTCTTTCTAGATATCCTAGGGTTTGAAGCAGAAACCCTAATTTTGCTACTGGGATCACAGGTGGAGTTGACTAGTTGAAAAGATGTGCCTCCCTAAGGCGAGGTAGACTGTAACTTCCTTTTTCTGATATTGATGATTAAACCTTAGGAAAAATGAAACCCTAGTTCATTTGGGCAACAGTAACAGGTCCAAAATTGAAAATTCTTGGAATTCAGTTGTCTCCACAGAAATATGCGCTCTTCAGAGGCGATTTGGGAGAGCCCTATTTTCTGGTTGATCTATCGAGGGATTTGTTTGGAACAACAAACCCTATTTGTGTAGATCAATGAAAGAACAAGATGCACAAAAACACAAGAACACAAGAACACAAATATTTTCCTCAGGGAAACCACAAGGGAGAAAACCCCACAAAACTTCCTTAGTATAGAACTCAACCAGTGCAATGTAAAACCCAGACAACTACTTCTCTCTCCTTTCTAGCGCACTTATCCTTCTCTCACTTGCTAAGACAATCATAATAACTTTTGAAATATATAACTTTGATGTATAGAAAATGGGTATAACTCCACAAAAAAAATGTTCTTCAAATATTGGAATGTTATTTTTTCTCTAAAACATAATGTGTATGTTCGCATTAGGCCCGAACATTGCTATGTAAATAGTGGATTTTTTTGTAAAAATATATATGCGGTTGTAGGTAACTTGTGGTTCTTGTGCAGTTCTATTTTTCTTATCTTTATCAACCAATTATGTCTTGATAGTTGGATGGCTTCGGTCCTAGAATGCCTAGATGGTGTCAAGAAATGTTGGGAAATAAAATAATCCATAACATGTGTTTGTATGCAAACGGTCGAGTGGAAAGGGGAATGTGTAGCGAGACTCTACATTTCCTTCCACTACTAAACTGTGAGTTTTCTGATCATGGCATGTGATAAATAGTTTTAGACAACATCTATGTATCCAACAAATTAATAACTTGTAGTATGTTTTACCTGATCTGCAGTAAAGTTTCACTTTTGATTGATTGCACGTTTGACTAGTTAATCAGTATTAGGATTTGTGTTTTGAAATGAAATTTGAAACAGCAAGCAATTGATGAAATCATATTCCTGCATAGAGCCAATCCCTCACTTCAAATTTTATTTTTTAATATATACATGGCTTTAAATTTTATTATTTAGCATATATGTAAGAATAACACAATTTTTAGATTTTTTTGGGTGAGAAAAGGCTCTCCCATTGCTAAATAAATATACTCTTCATTCTTATGCACTAATAAAATCATAGTATCCATTGGACTTAATGTAATTAGACATGGTGACTATTAATAAATATAACTTGACTTGGTTTAATTAGACTTAGACATGGTGGATATTAATAATATAACTTGACTTTAGTTAATTAGACATGGTAACTATAGAGTAAATATGTTCTTCATTCATATGCACTAATAAAATCGTAGTATTTAATGTTCATTTATATAACTTTTTGATTCGATAAATAATTAGACATGGTGTTTGTAGAATGCAGTAATAAATTTGCAATATTTAGTGATCATCCATATAAGTTTATACAAAGATAGCTTGGTGGGTTATCTCAAGTGGTTGAGAGTTGTTTATGCTAGAAGAAGGTCTCAGGATCAAATCCCCCGATGGCTATGTCGAGCCTCACTCAATGTCCCCACCGTGTTAGGCCCTGTAATCAAGGTCGATGGTTTATCTTGAGTACCATCCTAAAATAAAAGGTAAGTACGAGGGGTTCCCAAGCCACCAAAAATAAAAAAGAACATACTGCAATGCAAACCTAATGTCATAACATTTCAAACCTAATACATGAAAATTATGCCATGCAAACAAATTTGTACTAGATTATAACTATATATGAAATCTACTAAGGAAAGATTAAATATTAAATTTCATGTTAAAACTAGAAACTTAATGGTAAAACTAAGAACTTAAATTTTATTTGATGGTTGGCTATAAACTTAATTATATTGGTAACCTTTGTCCCTTATATATACCAAGGAGATATAATTTTAGACATTGTCTTATCTTATGAATTTGTTATATTGCAAAAGATGGTTTCCTCATCTAGGATAATTCTTATTCCTTATCAAGGCTTGAAGTTACTCTTTATTTCTATTTTTGTTTTATTTGGGGAATTTGGTCCATAATTCCAAAAAGGAGAGTTTTTTTATGTAGATATATGGAGATATTGTCTCAAGGTAAATTTTACCCCTATCTCTGATCAATGGTCTCCATTATTTGACGCAAAAGAGAATGGTCCTAACCCTTGCAACTATAACGAGTTATAGATAAAATTTCATATTTTTTTATGAGATACATGATTAGAGGAGTCAAACGAAGATGAATGGAGTTTTAATTGAGGAAGATCTAAAGGAGGGGATTCCGTAAAAAATGGTTATAGAATATGTAAAGTGAAAATACACCTAGATGTTAGACTACGTAAACATCCCTTTAATTTGTTCTTTATTCCAATTTATAAATCTTTTAAGTGGCATTGTCTCACTACAAGGAAAACTACTTAATGAACTCATATTTAAAGTGTCAATGGCTCATCGTTAAAATGTGGAACTATTTCTAACCTTAGCAAAGGACTCAACCAAACTGTTAAAAAAATTTCAGGTCTATCTAATTACTTTATGCTTGTTCTACATTAGAGGCTTCACAACAATCAAAGGACGCATAGGGAAAATCACAAATGAGGATAACTCTCTGATTGTGGATACTAGATTCAAGGTTCTTTCAATTCTAGAGTAGAAAATTATCTCCCTATAGTCTTTGTACCCATACAAGACATGTTTTCTAGACAATTGGGTAAGCCTCTTCCTTTTTCAATCCCAAAAGCCTCATTTTTCTTTGTTGATTTATGTTATTACCACTCTCCCTTTAGATATCGATTAAGGTGAAGATCACCATAGAGACAAATACCTTAATACCTTCCCTATACTCTACCAATACCATCTCTTTCCTCCATATTTGAAAAATATTGAACCTAATAATTTCCTAGGGGGGTCTCATTGTCCCAAATACTCAATCACAAGGGGATCAAATAATTTCCCTTACTTGAAGCGAAAAGATACCCAGACTTTGGTCAGGTGTAATATGGATATTGGAGATTAATTGAGAGAGGAATTTTCTATGATTCTCTTAGCATCATTAAACTTGGTACAAAATCATTACTTTCCATAACCATACAAAGATACATAAATTCTTAAATGCACACACAAAAGAAACATATGGATCCTTTGAAATATATCCAATCTCTTTTGAGGTAAACACAATCATTATGATCCTCAATATTAGGCATTTGGGTGCACCATATAAAAATTTACCTTGGATAGATTGGTTGGGTTAAAAAACATATGTTACATTGATTCAATAAACTATGGTGGATAGTGAAGGAAATTGAAAATATTTGTTATTATCAAACAAGGATGGAGTTTTCTCATATATGATTCTATGATTCTATTTATAGGTTTAGGGGGTGATAACTATTAGGAATGACACTTTTTAGCTCTATCATTTAGTAATATTTGATCATAAGATTTTAAATATTATATCTCTAGAGTTGGGGTGAACCCATTTAGTTATTGATTTGTATGGCCCATAATCCAATATACAAAAGTTAGTAAAGGATCCTTAGTGTTTATATTTTAGGAGGTGATAACTTAATTCTTGAGTAAATTTTCAGTTTTAGCTAGTAGGATGGATGCTCTGGCTCCCTACATTTTGAAGTAGTTGGAACATATGTACTTATGTGATTATGATCCCTTTCAAATGCTCCCAAACTATAGAAATATCAGGATTAGGAATAAGTGCATTGAAAAGAGTTTGGATAGATTCATTATTTGTAAAAGATTATTATAAAGGATAATCTTAGAACATGGGTAAGCTCTAACAGGGTCCTCTAACTATATCCTATATTTTTTTGAATAAAAAAAAATGGATAGGAATCCATTATGGAATTTCATGTTCAATCATTACTTTCGATAGGATGAAAATTTATGTAACATAGTTAAGAAGAAATGGACATGTTTTACTCTAGTCTATAATAGTTTTCCATGATGAAATTTAATTTTGTCTTGCATAAAGTTAAAACAAGAAAAAATATTATGGGGAAAGAAAAATCCCCATGAGTCTCAAAGGTTTTTTCTAGAGATTGAATAGAACATAGAGAAGATGAAATTTAGTTCTGACTTGCAAAGATTTAAACAAGAAACAATATTAATGGGAAAGAAAAAATACCATGAATCTAAAATCTTATTCCATTGGTTGAATAGATAATAGAAAATGTATTTAGAGAAACTAAAAAATTATATTCTTAAAATATTACCATTCTAACATAAAATCTTACAAAGAGATTACGTGAATTATGCTCCCATCAGAGATGCCAAATGGAGACAAGCAAGTCATGCATTTTCATTGGAGAAGGAGGGTAGAAACAAAAATTATTTTCATAGCTATGATAAGGAAAGGAAGGGCATAAATATTATTTAGGATTTCGCCAGAGGTAATTTCAAGGATTCATTGATGACAACAGGTTGAACTACTTGAATCATGTGTATAAGGATATAGAAAGAATTAAAATAGTTGATATTATTTAGGTTTCATAATAATTCCCTAGTATGATATAATAAGTCGCAAATGAGGAGTTTAGAGAAAAGGTTTACAATAAGATCCGAAGGATGCGATTAATTCCTTGCAAATATATAAATCCCTGGACTAGATGGTTGGACCATAGACTATTACATTTATATTTCAAGAAATGATATCTTGGTTGTGATTGAGGAATCAAGGAATTGTAGGAAACTCCTATGAGTTCTAAAGATCGCCTCATTTATTTGTGTCTCTAAAAAATATAGGCCTTCCTCCTTAAAATAATGCAATCCAAACTCTCTATGTAATATTGTTTACCAAGTTATTCAAAAATCCATTTCAAGAGAAGTAACATCAACCCTATATATAGGGATTTATCTAAACCATTATGGGTTCTCAAATAATCATTAATTAATTCATCATGTTGTAGGTGTGTATTAGGAAGAATTTTATTTCCTAAAAAATGAAAAAATCTTTGGTTTGGTTATAAACATTGACTTGACCGAAGGCCATGATAGGAAAGTTTGGATGCAAACACTAGTACATAATGAGAGATAAGTGACCAAAAAAAGGGCCAAAATACGCATATAAATGATCAATTTTGATTTAGCGATAACTAGTGGATAATTTTCAGTCTCTTATCACACGACCAAAGATGTGGTCATATATATTTTGGCCATTTATAGCTTGTTGTCTGGTCATTAATTTGGTCATTAATATAGTCATATGTTTGGTGATAAGAGATCGAAAATTAGCCACCAAAATTGTCATTTGGTCATATATATGTGAATTTTAGTCATTTGTTTCGTCGCTTATCTCACATTTGTTGGTCACTTATCTCTCTTTTTCTTATCACTAATTTAGTCATTTTATATGAGATATTCACATATTTCTATAGATAGGGTATGGATGAATCAAACGACCTATCTCCTTCCTGTAAGGCAGGTGCTCTTCCATTGAGCTAGTACCCTTGAAGTCTATACAATACTTGTAGAAGTACAAAGCTTAATCATGTACTTTAGACATCATATATAGATTATAAAAGGAATCGATAATTAGCAATAAAATCTACTATAGTTTGATCATGCACTCCATAAATCCAAAAATATTTAAAATCACGTCAATACTCATCTCCTATTGACACAAAACCAGCCGAAAGATCGGGTTTTCTCTTTGTCGACACCTAAACCATCATGATCTCCTTGAGCACCGACCCAGATAGGTTTTACCCCAATCAATAACACTTGCCGAGCAGATGAAGTCTCACCTGAGATGTTCAAGGGGGAACTGTCGGAACCAAGTTTTCGTGGTATGAAGAAGTACAGTGCATCTACTTATCAACTCGGTGCAACATTATTCAATAGATCTAATTATTTAGATTATGCATTAATAGAATCATATCATTCAGTAGATCAAATCAACATACTTAGTTTGCAGCATATTTATTGAAGCATAAATAGATCTCACAGTGCATCATCATTCATATCATATGAACATCACATCATTCACAGATACACATCGCATTCACATTTGGATCACGGAAAATAGGAAAACAAGACGATAGGAAAAGAAAAAATGGTTCTGCTCAATCTTCGTCATGTCATATTAACCTTCACAACAAAACACAGATTCTCCAAAATAGTTCTTTCGCTCACAGACACATATCCAAAAGGTTCTAGAGAAGACTAAGAAGACCATCCCCTAACAGTTGCAATTCTAAATCTATTTATAGGCTTGCACCTTTACATTGGTGGTCCACTTAACCAACTTCCTAACTTCTTCTTAACAGAATCTACAAAATAATGACCACAATCCACATAATGCAGTCCAAATCTACAAAATATGACCAAAATACACAAAATATTTCAAATCCAACTTGCGCGTTGTTTTCCTCCTTACACAACATCCACGATGTTGCGCAGCTAACTTACCCCAAAACTTCCTGCCAATAGGCCCCAACACAATCTTGTGGCTCACCCTCGAGCCACGTCAGCTGGAAATGGTGTATCCATTGATCTACACTTTGAATTCCTCATACTGTTGGGTAATTTTGTTGACATGTTCTTTGATTTTCTCAGTAGTATCTCGGCTTTGTTTCAACTCGTGCTCTAATGGGTGCTTGGTGATTTTTCTGTGACATCCTTTATGCCTTCCTGAACTGATTTTAGTACCAAAACTTCCTTCACCAAGAGTTGTGCACCAACATATTGAAATGTATCTAACTGTGTCGAGCGCCTCTGGTGACGATCCTTGGCCTTCACAACCTGATGTTGCAACTCCTTCAGCTCTGCTACCTTCGTGACCTATACAACCAGGGACATCACTTTAAGAGATGTGTTCAATGTTGAAAACTGCCCCTTGGCCTCCTACAACTGTGTGGTCCGTTGCTCCAGCTACGAGTCTTGAATTGCGCTGCCCCAAAATTGTGTAGTCACGTCAGTTACTTGCTTCGCTTCTTGCTCCATTTCCTCCAGCTACATTGCAAAGTCTTCAATAGCACTTTTCCTCTCTGCGAATTTCTCTCATGGTGTGTATGGATGTACCAGGTCCTACAAGTCTATATTATTGCACTGTAATTGTGTAATGATGGCCACAAGCCACTCTTCTTTGGCGTTTGTTTCCAGCTCCATCGTGCTCTCAAGTGTCTGTTGATAAGCATCAAGAAATTCTTTCTCTAAGTGGAATATGTTGTCCCAAAGTTGAGCCTTCTCCACTGTCAGATGGTCTTTCTCCTTTTCTAGCTCCTCAATTGCCTTGGCATTCTACTCGATCAACCGCTCATGTTCCTTCTTCAAGACCTCAATCTCTTTGTGCACTTCTGCCTATTTCTCCTACCACCACACAAGGTGGTCATCAATTACTTGCTCCCTATTCACCAACACCTGATTGGTGACTCTCTACATGTGCACCAATGTCTAGGTTGACAGTGCATTGACGTCCACTGACAGATCCTGCAATTATTGAAGTGAGGAATTGAGGTCCTCACTGTGGTTCTTAATTGCATGCGATGGAATTTGCACATTACGAATTCGTGTCCCAGTGCTGATCGATCCAACCTTCCTCACAGTGGCTGCCTCCAGGACTTTATTTAAAACTGCATCAAGTAAACAGTCAAGGCGAGTCTTTACCTCACCAAATTGGTCTGTCTCTTTCTTCTTCATTTGTTGTCCTCCACCATCAGTATTTTTTGTAATGGTCGGAATGATACGGCTCAATTTCCCTTCTGTTATTGGTACATTACTGCTGGTCACACCCTGATCCTACCTTTCTTTGTATTGGATTTCTCAAACTTCCGCTCTACATATGAATTTGTGGGGGTCCGCGTTGACGCTCCATCGAAGTCATGATCACTTAGTGGGTCACGCAGAGGATCCAGTGATGCATCGGCTGGTGGACACGTTAACACTTCCTCAATGCTGAAAGTTTCACGTCATTCTTGGGTCCAATCATCTGTAATGGTCTCCATATCTGCATCAGAAACTTTATATGTTGTGGGAAGGCATTGTTTATCCTGGTCTCATTGTGCCTGTACATGAATGGCATGCGTCCCAATCATGAACTGAGGGACTCATTGGTATTTCACCACAACCTCTTATGTTAGTTGTAGAACCTTCATTGCTGCAGCCTGCAGCTCCTACTAGTATATCCAGAACTGAATTCCACAATCCTTCATTTGCTTTGTTTCCTTCACGTACATGAGGCTTTGGTATTGTGCACCCTTACAAACCTTCACTGTGTCTGCGTCCATCCCTTGATAATATTTTAGCTCCATCCAAGCCACCAACCCAATCAAAATGAGTAACCAGTTGTATGCGAATGGTCGTTGCCCCACCTGGACTGCAAGTGCATCATCCGTCAACCGGTTCATCAAGAATAACGACCAGTTCATCTGCACCCCTTGTGCACACTTCTCCACATAGGCGATGACCCCCGAATTACATTGGTTTGTTCTTTTCATCTTGACAACCTTGCTATCCATAATCCTTGTTGCAATGCGAACCGCCATCTTGTTTATACCGTCAACACAGTATGCTCATTCGTCGCGTTGTAGGTTGTATCATTTCTTCAGCTATGTATCCAAACTCCTGTCTTTTTCGTTCCCCTTAAAGTACTAAGATGCATTGGGCCCCTCCTTGGGAATCCCCGTGATCTTTGAAATAAGTGCCACGTGACTACAACAAGTCGGTCCAACCATAGAATCCCTCCATGGAAGCACACCAAGAGCTGCCTCATGCATGCATTTTCCTCATTCAATTGCTGAAAATGCGGCATGTTAATCAATCCCAATAGTCCTGATATCTCCAACCCTTGCGCCCAGTCATGTGGAATTCATGCCATTAAGTCACCTCCCGCTTGTGTCGCGAGTAGTTATGGTTCTCTAATAATATCTGGTGATGCGAGCATATCATGGTCCTTATATTTCATCTGCATCAGCGAGGGCACAATGTCCCTAGTACATATCATGCCCTGTGGAATCGTCGACATCTTGACTAGGTACTTCTTGTTCTTCATTTCTTTTCTGGGCTTCGCATCGAGCTAACAAGGAGGCACATACCCAAAGATATCCACAGTGGATACCCCTACGCGGGCTAACGATTCCTCATCCCCTGAAGTTGATGGACTCGTCTATGTGAGTGCCTCCTCCTATGTGTGCGTAGACGTTCTAGTCTGTCGCTTCTTCTGAACCAAGGAAGTGGGCCGTTGTGCCCCCCTCTTCTTCTTTGGAATTGATGATGATCCTACCAGCATGCTTGTAACTTCCTCTTCAATAGTTACCCCAACAATTGTTGAATCCCACTCGCTAGAAATATCTACTATGACTGGCTCACTCGGCATGCCGCACCAATGCCTCTAAGTTTACTACGGGAACCTCAACTTCATTGCACTCTGTGACTAGACTGCCCAACTCACTACAACAATCTCAATAACTCTATCAACAACACACACTTGCACAATGGTGAATTCTGACCACGTTCGGCCACTTCTTATAACGTCGGATCGATCTTCTACCCATTATGACCAAATCATTATGATCCCATTTTCATCATTATGACCAAATCATGCATTAATCTCCTGAATATGTCATCGATCCTATCGATATAACTGTTGAATCTGTCATTAATATGCGTCTCATCTGAGATTGTCGTTGGTTAACTGTTTTAACAACCCAATTTACTATTGATTTGACGCCAGCACAGCCCTGTGGTCGTCGCAGCATGACTCCCCACCTGCGATACTGATTCCTCTACTTGCGCAACCACTTCCTATTGGCGCGCCATCCTCCTAACTACCATATCATGCCAAAACAAATATTTTTTTTGTTCGCGCAGTGCCTCAAGCATTGCGCGTCTCCGAGCTCATCCTGTAGGGCTTCAACATGCTACCATTCACTAGATTTGGCAGCATCACACCATCTAACTACTGCAGTTGTACTACACCTCCTGAAGTAATGGAATTAATGAGATATGGACCTATCCAATGCATCTATAACTTACCTGGATATTTCACAAACTTGCTGTCATACATCAATACCAAGTCTCCTTGTTGAAACTATGTGTTCGTAATATGTCAATCATACCAAGGTTTTTGTCGCCCCTTCTCAACGTGCTGGTTAAAACCCGCAACAAAGCGATCTTCCTTGAGTTGTACCAACTGCGTCAGGCATTCTTCTAATGTTGCTTCATCATCAATGTCTGTCATTGCCACTATGCACAAACTTGAAACAATTTATTCCATTGGCATGACTACCTCTTGCCCATACACCATTTGAATGGTGTCTATCCTGTCAATCTCTTGCAAGTGGTGCGATATTCCCACAAGACTATTGGAATTTTCAATTCCCAATCATCACAATTCACATTGCATATCTGTGTAAGCACATGCTCCTACACCTTGTTGAACGCCTCCACTGTCTCATTCACTTATGGATGATACAGGGTACTCCTCTTATGTTGTATCTAAAGTTTCTCTGTCAATGCGTTGATTGTGTGATTGATGAAGTTACGCCCATGGTCGCTCATCAATATCCTTGTGCACCCAAACCGAGTAACAATGTTGTCAAATAGGAACCTTGCTGATTTCGCAATAGTGCAATCCACAATAGGTGTGGCCTCTGCCCATCGTGTCAAATAATCTGTTGTGGTAATGATGTACCGCGCACCATTTCTCTTCACATGAGGTTTGATTGGTCCAACAAAGTCCACAGCCCATTTATCAAATGGATGCAATGTCACCTGAGGTACTAATTCCATCTCGCCCCTCCTTGATGGTTTTCAAGTTCTTTGACAGACATCACAAGTCCACGCATAGTCTGCCACATCACCATTGAGAGTGGGCCACCAAATCCCTACGTGGAGTACCTTCCTATATGTAGCATAATGGCATAAGTGTCCACCAGCGACTCCTGCATATGCCTCTGCCAATATTTTCCCTTGTTCATGTGGTAGGACATATCTCTATAAGATCTCATATGTTCCTAGTTTATAGAGTTGTCCAGCAATCAACTAGAAATTTGTGGCCTTAACAACCAACTGCCTCTTGTAACTTATATTAAGCTATTCCAGTGTTATTCCCATCACCAAAAACTAAACTATTTACTCATAATAATCGTCGACCATATCAACTTTGAATATTTGTGCATCTGGCGACCCATATTCAATGTTTGTTAGTTCTTCACTTGTCTCAATTCGCAATAAATTATTTGGGCTAGCATTCAAGTGACCTGGATTCACAATTATCTCAAAATTAAACTCCTGAAAGAGAAGTAACCAATGGAATATCTCCCCCCCCCCCNAATTTCTGTAGTGCATACATCATTTCCAAACCTTCCCTCTCTATTGTAGCATAATTCTTCTCTACAGACGACAGCTTCCAACTAGTGAAAGTGATTAGGTGATTAAGATCTCGTTCCCCTGGCTGTTCCAACACCACTCCTAGTGCATTTAACGATGCATCCACATGGACATGGAACTCCTTATTCCAATCAAGAAAAAAAATATTGGTGTGGAAGCCATCTTTGCCTTTAGAGTCTCAAAATTGTCCTGACACTCTTGACTCCATACAAATACTGCATCCTTCTTTAGAAACCTATCCATAGGAGCTGTGATCGTTGCATAACCATGGATGAACATGCAGTAGTATCCTATGTGTTCCAGTGTCGTTCTAAGTTGCTTCACATTTGTAGGTGGTGGCAAGCTCAAAATTAGTGCAATCTTTGTGGGGTCAACCAACAGTCCTTGCTTGCAAACAATGTGTCCCAACAGCATCCCAAAAGGTTCACAGAGAATACACTTCTTCGAATTCAGCGTGATCTGATGATGTCAACAATGCTCCAGCATCAGTTGTAGGTTCACCAAATGGTCCCTGATCAATCCATAAATCGTCTAGTCATCCATATACACTGCCAAAAACTTCTGAATAAAATCCTTGAATGCAGCGTCAACAATCCAGGAGAATATCGCAGGTGCATTCTTCAATCCAAATGGCATCACAGTGTATTGAAAACATCCCCATTCAGTCACAAAGGTTATCTTGTGACGATCTTCTTTTGTGATCCTAATTTGGTGGTAGCTAGAAAATCCATCCATGAATGAGTATATTTCTTGATCGCCTACTCCTTCTAACACATCATCAGTGAATGGTGTCAGAAATGGATCATGCAAACATGCATAATTCAATTTTCTAAGGTCGACACAAATATGAACCTCACCTATCTTTTTTTCTTGCATGACCATGGGGCTGATCCATTTCGATTCCTCAACCGGATCTATTATTCCAGAATCCATCATTCTGTCGAGCTCATCTTTGACCATTTCCTTGTATTGTGGATTCAAGCGATACGACCGCTACTTCTGGCTTCACTAGGATCTTCATCTCTGCCATATCTCCCAATATTTCTTTCATCTCAGAGAACTTTGTAGGAAATAAATCTTGGAATTCATGCAACATATCTGTGATCTTTGCCATGGTTTCTTCGTCCCAGTAGTCCCCAACATTCGCAAAATTTGGGTTCTCCTCTGTCCCAATTTTTACCTTCCGAAATTTCAATGGTTGATTCATTAGATCCGCTAGTACGTCAGGTGTTGCGACATCCCAACTCCCTTCTATTTCTGGAATATTGATGTTCTACAGATCGTCCCCATCATCTGATCCTCCTGTCACATTGTAACATTCCATCATTTATTGCATAGGACAACGTGCATGTGTATCCATTAGATATGCAACTGCAAATACCTTTAGAACAATGTCGTGGATGTGCTGCAATGCATTATGAATAGTTGGATTGGTATCCATGAAGCTGAAGGTGTGATTGAAGAAAATCATCAACTCTTCCTAAGTAGTAATCTCTTTGTGCAATTCAAGTGATACATACCATGATCCTGGAATCTCATCCAATGTGTGGACAAAAGCATGGACCCACTCATCCTTTGGACACAATGCCCACAAGGTCTGACACTCGATTAGGTGATCACCAAGGTCATTCCACCCATCGTACCTTCTGGTGTGGTACTATTCTGTGTCGCCAAAGTAAATGGTCGTCAATATTTGACACTATGACCAATATTGATCGACTTCTTATGTGTCACCCACCAATGTGCTGGTGTAGCCTTCAATGCTTCATATAATTCCAACAATCATTGCGGTTCTGACACCTTATTCTCAAATTCTAATAGAAACTCAGACAACTCTGGAAGTCCCTCATATACTGGTAATTAAATAGTCTTAGTTGCGACTCGGCATAATGACTGAGTAATCAGTACACACTTCCTTAGTGATACCTCCTGCATTTGATTCTGCCAATTCTCTAGAGCATCATCAGAGTCAGAAGACGTATAGCTGCACCAACCAAGTTCCTTATTGACAGTCGGATGGATGTAATCTTCTGAAATTTTATATGTAGGATCTCATCCTCTTGCAGCTTCTTCCTTAACTGGTTCAACATATCTTCTCCCTTTAGTTGGATCCATCGGATCTATGACTCTGATGTCATGATTTTCAAAGTTCATCATTCACTTCTTAAAATTAATCACTACCAAGCTGTCATTAGCCCATCTAATCCCCAGCAACGCGGGATAGGATCCTATGTCATCAACAACATCAATAACATAAAAATCAACATAAGTCTTCATCCCTTCAACTTCCATGTCAAGGCGCGGGACTCGTCCAATCGGTGTTACCCTGTCCTAGTTAGCTAGTCGCATTTGTACAGGGGATCAAACCAACTGTGAGCTCCCCATACCCATAGTTTTCCATGTTTTACTTGTTATAATATTGATGTTTGAGCCTAGATCCAAGATGACTGAATCTACCTTGTAGTCCCGAATATGGATACTCATGCGCATCTATTTTCCTATCTTTTTCTTATGTAAAGAGTTCACTGCATATTCTTTCCATCCCTTGGTCAGTTGATGTAACAAAATCTCAATCTCGGCAAGAGCATCAGGATCTTTTTCCAACGACAAGTAACTTTCAAACAAATTCTGTGAAGTATCATGCTGTCATGATGGTCCTGCTACCGAATTCGAATCAAAAGTAGTTGGCATTTCATAAACAGACAACTTACTCAGATCTCTTCTTATTGGATCACGTGCTTCAAAGAATGTCTCTTTCTTAGTGTCAACATCAAATTGCACTTTCTTCTTTCCAGCCAATCAGATTTATGGAAATGGGCTATATTCTCTCATTGTCGCACCTCCGCAAGTAATGACAGCAACATCAACATCCTGCATCCTGGGTTCTATTCAGATCGTCACAACTATCAGTCCTTGATTCTGGTTCAATGGAATAATCACTGGTTGGTTCACATTCTGATTTGCGTTATGGTTCTAATTTTGAACCTGGTTTTGGTTTAGATTCTGCAACTGGTTCTATTTTTGCAACTACAGAACGTTCCCTGCCTGCCACATCGTGATCAATTGTGGACAGTTCTCAATAGTGTGGTCAACATTGATGCAATAAGTACACTGTGCTTGCAATTATTGTAAATCTCTCTGATAATGTCCCGACACTCTGCAATTATAATATTTCATTAGTATGTGACCCCATCCTCCTCCTCGACCAAATCCTCCACCTTGTCCTTCTTAGAATCCTCCTTATTGTTCATACTACAGTTGATTGAATTGTTGCTGCAGGGGATTTGGCTGTTGTTGGACATACTGTTGCGGTTGAGTATATTGTGGCTACTACAGAGCCATATGTATATGATTGTACTGCAGTTGTGGCACAAATTGCAGTTGCAGCTACGATACAAACTGCATCTGCGGTTACTGTTGCAGTAAAAATTGCGGTTGAGATGGTGGACATACGACTTGTGGCTACTGCAACGGTTGCTTCACCATTGTATGGTCCTATCCCTTCACATAGTACATGTCCATTATTCTGTCCTGAAGTAAATCATAGGCGAGATAATCCTTATCTTCATTCCCAACAGACCGACAAAATGTGCACTATACATTCATCGGCTTCATGACCATCTTTTGCATATATCCACAATCTTCATGTCGATACCCTTAGAATTGGAAGATACGACACCATGGCATATTGCCATAACTTATTGGGTTTGGTGCTCCCAACAATAGGTAGTTTCAAAAATCCGGGCACTAATCCTTATGATGCCCCTCTACCCACAACATATAGTACACCACACTTCCTCGTGATGCTCTTTTCCTTTCTTGATATCTTGCAACTGGAGAGTCAAATTCACCATCTATGTTTGAATCTGGTTCATACCAACTGCATTCTGGCCAATAAGTGTCACAATATTTTGCTGCATCAATGGTAGTCTATTATGAGATAGTAACGTTGCTATGAACCATTCCTTATGTTGAATATCACTCATCTCAAAGCTGACTCTTTCCATTAGCGTCTTAAATTGCTGATCGAAATACCAGACAATTTCATTTGGATACTACTTAATATCCTTCAGTTCTGTGATATATTGCACCTTGAAATTCAGTTTTTGAATTCTTCATTCAATCCTTTTCCAGTGTTTTCGTTGGAGTCCCCGTAGGAACTGATACAAATTTCATAAACCAATCTAGTGTGCGACCTCAAAGGGTCATCACCAATTGACCTTTCTTGACATCATCATTTGTAGTTTGTTTGACATTCCACGCTGCTTCACACAAGAACTAGTATTGTTCGGGATCCTCAATCTCGTTTCCATGGAATAGGGGTAACTTCACACCATCGCTCGCCATCCTGGGCCTTCTTCCTATAGTCATTGATCCGCTACTATTATAGTGTTGTTGACATGTCGAACAATTTGGTGTCGAACTCGTGTTCCTTCCTGAGTGTGGCGCAGTGCACGGATGTGTGGGAACGTTTGCTTTGGGTCGACCTTTCCTTGGGCTTGGGCGTAGCCTGGTCATCTCCTTCATCACTGTAGGGTCACTTTGTCCCATGTGGTATTCCTTGATGGCCTTGCATCTCGGTCACAACAGGACTCTCTCCTATCCTCTGCCTCTTCTCTTTCCAAATCCTTTCTCCTCCTCTCGTAACACCAATTCCTTCCTTAGCTTCCTTGATAGTCCCTTCGTAACTTCCATCCATCTACCCCGTATCATTCCATTCAACCCTCATCGCCACAATACCATCAGCCTCCACACACCAAGGTTCTACTCGGCGGAGTTCATCTTCAATATGCCTTTTTCATAGATGAGCATCTTAATAGACAATTGTAATGACAACAAAAACCTACCTCTTGGTCCGTTGAATAACTCCCTTTCTGTGGCATTGTCGGATTTAACTGCGTCGACTCTGAACTTAGTGATATAGCCCTCCAAGATATTGTCAATCCAAACTTCAACAACCCTTGATACTTTGTTAACTACCTCCTGCAACTATTGGATCAGTTTTGGAGTCCAACCAGTTGGTTCACCTCCTTGGAAATTTGTATTCTAATATATCAATCATGCCAACCACTCATACAGGATGATCGAAAACTCAAAGAAAAAGTGCTCATGTGGACCAAAATGCAAGTACTCTTTCTGTCATCAGTCCAGGGTTCTGGTTCTCTTTCTCAGCAAACTCTCATGCCTTTTGGTCAAAAAAATCTTGGATTTCTGACCTCGTCGGATTCCACAACATGTCCTCCCTCCCTTTGTACTATGGTCCCAACAACGAAACCATTTGTTGACACAAAACCAGCTGACAAGGGTTCACTCTATGTCGACACCCAAACCACAGTGATCTCCCTGAGCACCGACCTAGACAGGTTTACCCCATCCGGCAACATCTACAGAACAAATGAAGTCTCACCTGAGATGTTTGAGGGAGAATTGTCAGAACCAAGTTTCTGCAGTATGAAAGAGGACCATGCATCTACTTATCAACTCAGTGCAACATTATTCAATGGATCTAATTATTCAGATTATGCATTAACAGAATCATATCACCGTTCAGTAGATCAGATCAACATACTTAGTTTGCTACATATATATTGAACCATAAACAAATCTCATAGTGCATCATTATTCATAGCATAGAAACATCGCATCATTCGCAGATACACATCGCATTCACATTTGGATCGCAGAAAATAGGAAAACAAGAAGATAGGAAAAGACACAATGGTTTTGTTCAATCTTTGTCATGTCATATTAACCTTTGCAGCAAAACACAAATTCTCCAAAATAGTTCTTCCGCTCACAAACACATATCCAAAACTTTCTAGAGAAGCTCAGAAGATCATCCCCTAACACTTGCAATTCTAAATCTCTTAATAGGCTTGCGCCTTTACATTGGTGGTCCATTTAAGCAACTTCCTAACTAATTCTTAAAATAATTTACAAAATAATGACCACAATCCACATAATGCAGTCCAAACCTACAAAATATGACCAAAATACATAAAATATTGTAAATATGAATTGCGCACCGTTTTCCTCCTTGTGCGACATCTTTGACCTTGTGCAGCATGTGCAATGTTGCGCAGCTAACTTACCCCAAAACTGCCTGCCAACATCTCCTAATTAATACCGACTAGCTAAATAATTTGGAACAAAAGTGTGGTGGATAAAAAGTCCCCGTCTAACAGAGGCAGGGAATTTTCATATCAAATTGCAAAAACACTTGATAAACTATATTTCAACTAAATGTTGCATAGGTTCACAAAAATGCTTTCATAATGACCAAAGAAAAATATCTTAAGGGGTAATAAGATTAATATATACTTATACACCTATACTTCCAGTTGGAGACTTCTTATAAATAGTTGGTAACAAAAACTCGTGCAAGCATGAAGGATTGTTTTCCTGAATTCATATTTCCAATATTTCTAAAATACAAGACATAGAAGACATGAAATACCAATTTATAAACACAATAACTTTTCCAAAATATATATTCTTCAAGGGATGATTGATGGACACTGTTGTTAAGAAGGAGTTGAACTTCATGAATATGGAGGGATCCATAAGCTCCCACGACACCATTTTAGCCATCATGAATCCCACACATCTGAAGCCATGCAAGAGAAATGTAGAATCCGGGTAAATTGGAAAGAAAATGCAAATATTTTTATATTTTCCAAAATAACAAAAATCATTGCATGCTTATCCTAGACTAGCTGATATTGAATGCAATCATAATTTTTTGCCTATCAATATTGCTATCAAGTACAATAGACTTTGAGCTCCTATCATAGAAATCAGCTACATGTCCAAGTATCCCCACCTGCAAAAATAAGGTAAATCTTGAAATTTCAGTTAAAATCCAAAATTACTGTTTTTCCTGTATATTTATAAAAAAATCCTCAAACATTCCCAACTCCTGTAAATGTGGTTATATATGAGATATTATTAATAAAATGTAGGAAGAGAATGAGACTAGATTGAAAAGTCAAAATTTTTGTAAACATCAGTGGCAAGTGTTCAGTGGTTAATATCACATTAATAGATCAGATGCCCAGTCTTGGTCTAATCACAAAAACATTCAATCACCAAATACATTCTGAATTGGATCTTTCTAAGGTGGTTATGGGAAAACACTCTTGAGCATTGACCAAAGAAGCAAAATAGCCTAATTTAAAATGTGAAAGTCTATGTCTCAATTGCATTCTAAAAGACTTGTTAAAATTGGCAACTACAACCAACTAGATTGGAAAAGAAGAAACGGGGACTCTTTATCCAATATATCTAAAATTGTGGCTCCATAACTTGAAAGTCAAACCTCACAAGACAAATACATATTTGAATCAAGATAACATATACGAAGATGCAAGCCTTTTAAATTGGACTAAATATTAAATTAAAATAAAAAATAAACCAAAAAATATTATTTCAAATGGATTTTTGTTTGGAACGAGTTAGATGTGGACAAGTCACTTATCAATCTCTGTGACCATGGATTTTGTAGTCAAAATGAAATCTCAAGCACCTCTGCTTTGAATGTATCCATGCTAACAAAATTTGTGGATATATATTATTTGGTTGGCACTTGGAAGGAATGTTGTGAGGTAGCATATTTTGTCTGGTTATTTTTCATATGTTTAGTGTAGGCATTATGGAATGGATTGGCTATAGAATATTTAGTTTTATGGATTTTTGGGAATATGTGGAATGAAGAATATTTTAATATTGTGTTGAGGGTTTACTGGCTTCGGTTGGAAGTCATGATTTATGGTGTGGTTTTGAAGGTTTCACTTCATCTTAAACTTAGGCTCTTTTGTAATACAGTAGGCCTTACTTTTAAAGTTTGGCATGCATCTGGATGTTAAAAGAAACACATATGATGTTGGAATAATGGGTAGATTTTCCCCTTGTTTTATTCATGGTAGAGGGGGATACAGAGGCAGAGAATCCCTTTGCCCTATAAGAAATAAATCATATCGTGGTCATGTTGTCTGGACAATGAACTTGCAGAAGATCTCCTTGTTGATGATTAAAGCTGGCCAATCCAACATATGGTAATACAGGTTGGGAGATTGTTGGTGAAATAGAAATATTAATGCCGGGAAGAGATCCAGATTACATCAGTGTTGAGATATAAAATAAAATAGCCTTATGTTTTGTTAACAAATCATGTATATAAAAACCAAATGGGCATTATCACCTCAGTTTGGGTAGTGCATTGGTTGCTTCTATTTTCTATAACCAATTGAAATGGTTTAGTCTTAAACTGGGGGTGGGATTCATCCTATCCTTTGGTTTTTATTCTCTCAACTTTCATTTTTGAACTAGCATAAATCAATATTAACCCAAGATCCATTAAGCACCAAGAGAGATCAGAAACTGTGAGGTGTGCTCAATAGATCTTGGATTAAGATGGATCTATGCTAGTATTTTTTATTTTACTGGGCCGACATTAATATGTGTGTGTATGTATATGTATGTATGTTACTTAATGACATGAAGTAACAGTGATATTTCCCACCTAGTCCATAAAGCACCTAGCACCAATCAGGTCAATTATAATTGAATATGTTCAATTGGACTCCCAAATGATTTTATCCTGGATCCAGTTCCCTCCACTTAGCATTTGTCCATTCTTTAAGACTTGATTGTATTGAAATCATTATGTTTGTGTACGTTGTTCTTATGCTATGTTGAACTGTTTGGTCATCAAATAGTCTTACATTTTGATACTAGAGAAGAATCTAATCAGATGATAAAGGATAATCCTAAGCAACAGGTCGAGGATAACAAAAGATTTGATTAGTTCTGTATGGCTCCGATATTTTATTGTTCTAGATGATAATACACGGATATGGAATTTTGTAATTATTTTTTATTATGCTCTTTTTTAGGTTTTGGTAGTTATGTGTTCTTTCTTGCTGCTCAGTTTCTGATATCATCCACTTTAAACAGCCATCAAGTGCATAGGTTTTGTTCCAAAAAAAAAATTCCATCATAAACAAGAAGACAGTGAAAATAATTTCTCATCAAAATGACATGCCACATAAATTCCTCTATAAACTAGGCCCCGGAGGAGATGCCATAAGATGTAAAATAAAGGCAACAAATGTCATGTAACTAAATGACTACTAAAGCTGAAAATTATGTAAAATAGATGCAACAAATGTGATTTTCAATGTAATGGATGACTATGGAAAAAAATTTAGTTCTTATATACATGCCTCTATCATTTTTTATATTCCAACCCCCACAAAATATCATTAGCAACATTTATTTGAACTCTAAAATGTCATTGTTGACTCTAGCGTGCCTGTTTAAACAACAACAGGTGATAAAGTTTCTCGGCATAGAGAGATGGATCCCAAAAACCTAACAAATAGGCATCAATGCAACTGCAACTTTTGGAAATTGTCCACCAGATTTTGATATTTAAACTTAGAAGCAAATATCTAACAAGAAAAAAGACATAAACCATGAAAAACCATCTCAAACAGACATAAACTATGACAAACCATGACAAAAAAGTACTAGAAACAAAATAGTATCGTTGTAACTAGACAAGATAAGTTTAAATCATAATTTTCATCTCCTTCAACTTTAACACCCCCAAAGGTCCCTGTGTTAAAGCTTAAAAGCATACAAACAAAATAAATAATAGAAGTAGTAAATCTAACTCAAAGTACAAAGAAAAAAATAATATAACCCACTAGGAGAGTTGAGACCTTACTTATACTCGGCAATATTTTTTTAGATCAGATACCATCTATTAAGAGACAAGTCACTACAGGAACAAAGGACATACCTAAGAGAGAGAATGAATTCAATTAATGCATGTTTAGTCAACTATAGTAGCAGTCAAGGTAACCCAGTTGACAATCAAGGAAACCCCAATTACTGGAGAAACAAACCAAGAAACAACAGTCCATAAAATATTAGGTAATGACGACATTACACACATAAACTAGAGCTCAGTTTGTATCCCATACAAATCCCATGGCTTTCTTAAGCAGGTTGTGAGTTGTTTGGGGCTGCTAAAAGAAACCATAACCCTGTTTGAGTGGAATAAGATCTTTACTGCACTATGTGAGTGTTTGTGTCTGGTTGAAGTGAACCATAAGGAAACCCCAATTACTGGAGCAGCAGACCCAGAAACAACTGTCCATAAAATATCAGGTAATGAGGACATTCCACACACAAACCAGATCTCAATTTGTATCCCATACAAATCCCATGGCTTTCTTACAACATAGCACACTCAAACAATGCAGTGGAGATATTAGTCCACTCAAGTCTGAACCATGACCTCCTAAGCTGGGATGTGATTTTCTTGGTGCTTTCTGAAATAAACAATAACCTTCTTTGGTCTATTTGAACTAAACTGTGGCCTTATTGGGGATGGATGGACTAAACCATGACCTGTCTGAACTTGCTTGAGCAAGGTATGAGTTATTTGGGGCTAATAGGAGGTCACACCTATAAGAAACATAAAAAAATGGTTAAGGTACCAGACTATGAGGGGGTGTTAGCATAAGGACCAATCAAGGGTCAACATAAGATCAAGAGTCAACAACAGGGGTCATGACAAAGTGGTAAAACAAACCCTACACCAACAAGACCAAGGTGTGTCAATCAAGGTGGAAGAATAATCATTTTACCCATAGGACCAAGATGTACCATCAAGGTGGGGACACAACCCTTTTACCCAGAAGAACAAGGTGTCAAATTGTTATATTCTCTCTCAAGGTATATATTCCATAAGTGTTCCATACCACAATAGTACATTTTATCATCACCATGTAAGGAAGGTCCATACCACAACAATGAGTTTTATCATCGCCATTTTGGAGTTCCGATCAACTCTTCCCTCTTTTAATTTCTCAAAGCAAAGGCTTCTAAAATGCTCATGGGGATGTCAATAAAATTTCCACAATTTTAGCAGCAGAATTTTTTTTTTTAAAGCACATGAGATTAACATCTAAATAGAAATACCTTCTCATGTACTTAAAGGTTGTCGAACATTTAGAGAGATAGATCCCAAAAACCTAACAAATAGGCATCAATGCAACTGCAAATTTTGGAAACTTCCAACCATATTTTGATATCTAAACTTAGCAGCAGATATCTGATAAGAAAAAAGACATAAACCATGACAAACCATGTCAAAATAAGACTAGAAACAAAAGAGTGTCATTGTAACTAGACAAGATAAGTTTAAAGCATAATTTTCATCTCTTTCAACTTTAACACTCTCGAAGGTCCCTATGTTAAAGCTGAAAAGCATACAAAGACAATAAATAGCTACAGTAGTAAATCTAACTCAAAGTACACAGAAAACAAATAAGATAACCCACTGGGAGAGTTGAAACCTTACTTATACTCAACAATATTTTTTTAGATTAGAACTTCTCTATTAGGAGACAAGTCACTACAGGTACAAAGACATACCTGAGAGAGAGAGAGAGAGAGAGAGAATAAATTCAATTACCGTAGGTTTAGGAAACTATAGTAGTGGTCAAGGTAACCTAGTCGACAAGCAAGGAAACCCCAATTATTGGAGCAGCAGACCAAGAAACAATAGTCCATAAAATATCAGGTAATGATGACATTCCACACACAAACCAAAGCTCAGTTTGTATCCCATACAAATTCCATGGCATTCTTGAGTAGGTTGTGAGTTGTTTGTGACTAATTAAGGGATACGGTGAGGAGTATATAATATTAATTAATTAAGGGATATCCCTTTTCAATATTGAGAGGGATTATTTCTTTCAAAATATTTGTTATGTGTAAGTGGAATACCCTTACATGGGAAAAACACTATGGATTAATTCAACATGGCACATATTTACAAACAAAAAACCTTAGAAATCCTTATTGTCCACCAACGACAACACAAACTGAGGATTTTGAGACCTTCGATGCCACTCAGACGATGAGGACAGGGCTCGATACCATTGATTCCATCGTCAATTATGTGGATAGAGTGGATTTTATATTATTCACATTGAATGGTCGTTATTCGATTCCAATGGAGTTTATACATTACCATGGTTTATGTTTTGATCATAAAACCATTAATTGGTGCTAAAAAAAAAATTTAGCGGGAGGGGAGGGGGCTTCTTTGGGTCTGAGAGGCCATTATGTCGGTTGAATGGGGGTGTGAACTTGATTTTTAGGGCATTTAATAACTCATGCCAAATAGAAAATCATTTGTGGTTTTGGTAAGTTTAGAGCCATATATTTGGACTTGTAGCAATGGAGAAAAACACAACAATTGATAGAACTTGGACACTCTTGAATAGGAAGGCGATGGCTTCTACAGCAACAAAGTACAAATCTACCTCTCCTTCTTAGGTTAGTACAAATCTACCTTTTGGGGCTTCCTGGACTGAACCATGACCTTCTTGGGTCTTCTTGAAGTGAAATGTGACCTTCTTGGGGATGCTTGGACTAAACCGTGACCTGTTTGAACTTGCTTGAGAAGGATGTGAGTTGTTTGGGGATGCTAGAAGTACACACCCATAACAAACATAACAAAATGGTTAAGGTACCCCACTATGATGGGGATATAACATAAATAGAAATATAGGGTCAACATAAGATCACAAGTCAACAAGAGTGGTCATAACAAAGTGGGAAAAAAACCCCTACACCAACAAGACGAAGGTGTGTCAATCAAGGTTGGAGAATAACCATTTTACCAATAGGACCAAGGTGTACCATCAAGGTGGGGAAACACTACTACATTTCAATCCAAAATCCGACGGAAAAATCCGACGGCACGTGGATTTTTTCTTTTAACTGTACCAAAAATCACAAAGATAAAAAAAAATTTAAATTGTGCTCATAAGCGACGGCTAGGCTCATAAGTGTCGCTTAAGCGACGTCTAGCCTCACAAGCGTCGCTTAAGCGACGACGCATAAATTGGTCAATTATTAAATGAGGAAACCCATATTTAAAAAACATCAAGATTATTGTGATTCAAG
>LPNX010195906.1:0-10739 GCA_001517045.1 Pseudotsuga menziesii
CGGATCAACTGATACACTGGAATCAGACTTTGAACAAGTCTGTCAACTGGCGGCTCCTTAGGTAACCCAACTTAAGGCACAAAAAGTTGGATAACACACCTTAAGTACCCTGAAGCTCCATCTGATTTTCTTCTGGTGTCTAGGTCGGATCTCTCCTGTCGGGAGCAGATCCGGGTCTCCCCCATTGTTGTCTTGGACTAGGATAACATAAAGTGAAGGCTGCCTTGATTGGCGTGACAACCATCCATTTGGGAGTTTAGGCAGTCGTGGTTCCACCCCTTAGTTTTTTGCCCCTCTACCATCCATCTTGGATCCACCTCACACAGGCAACTACAAGGCGGGTGATAACACTAGTATTGTTAAAATTCTTTAATTCTTTATTTTTGTCATTTCAAAGTTAATAAATTTTGCCCCGATCTTTGCCTCGTATTCACTCCCCTTGCCGGTTAGTTCGATCCTGGGTGATAAGAAAGGGGAAATATTTGTGTTGGCTAGATTAATAGGCACTCAACATTTATCTCAATAAGAGACTGAGAAAAGAAAGGTTGAACAGTGGATCTAGAGGGGTAGAGGTTGTTGGGAGCCTCGTGGCACTTAGTGTCCTCCTGTTGAGCACCCGCCAATCTTTGAAATTGACTTGTCGAGTTAGAAGGGAACCTTGAGTTCTCTTGTTAAGCACACAACAATTTCTCTCAAATCAAAATAGATAAGTCTTTGGGGTAAACACATCAGTTAAATTTTGTTTCTCTTGTCACAAACATTAATCCCCTAAGCTAAAGTGAGACTTAAAATTAACTAAAATCTACAAGACCACTTGCAAAACATTTTTTTATCACTAGACAATTTACAAAGCATTTTACTTCAAGCATTTCATTTGAATTAGTTTATTTACAAGCAAGTTTTTATTCATTGTGTATTTTTGTAGAAGGTTCATTTCAGTCATGTGAATGTGAATATTGATTACTTTTGGGAATGATAATTGTTTAATTTTAATTTGTATACCTGGTAATTCTACTTGGTTATCAAGTATAGCTTCATAAATTTGTGACTCCATAGCCCAAATAGAATAGGCACGGGTCTAGTAAATAATTATTCATTTATTTTTTGTAATTTTATTTGGTTTAATTTCAAAGCAAGGTTTGCTTGTCATTGAAAATTTTGCATATTTGCATGATTGCTTGTCATTAAACTTAAATAACCCTAACAAAATTTTAACTCCTAAAACAAAACCTTTGAAAAATCAATAAGTAGGGACCAGCCCCCTTGACCTTTGGGAGTTGGGTCTAAACGGAGGAGTTAGGAATCAAGGTGACAGTCGGTTTTAAACTCGTAGTTGCCCCTCAAGAACATACCTAGTGGCTGGGAGACTTTTCCACGGTCAACTTTCTTTTAGGCAGAAACAAAATCTATTTCCCATTTCTGCTACCAACACCAATCTCTTTTGGCACAAAATCGGGACTCAAAGAGGGAAACTTATTCACTCCATCTGAATGCTACAAGAGTGGCTAATGACCTGTCACACCTAAGG
Source organism: Pseudotsuga menziesii (assembly GCA_001517045.1). Classification (NCBI taxonomy): domain Eukaryota; kingdom Viridiplantae; phylum Streptophyta; class Pinopsida; order Pinales; family Pinaceae; genus Pseudotsuga; species Pseudotsuga menziesii. Next base: position 1,529 of record LPNX010195906.1, read on the forward strand.
GCATACTGATTGGATTCTTGAATATCATCTTTGAACTCGTATACCCAATCAACAATACTAAGTTCTACCGGCAACGTCCTCTTGCAAATCCTCATGCACTATGACATTGCAGCCTCCATAATTTTTATGTAAAACACTAAAAAACCCACCATTGTTAGCCCCATTGCAGTTACTTGATTCTAGATCAGATATTTCATCTTTCCCATGATGCACCTCCTCAACCTGTTGCCCCTCTCAGTCTTTAGTGAGAACGCCATTATCATTAACAAAACACCTTGATTCTAGTCCCTTGTCGACATTTCCATCAAACTGAGCTTCTAGCTTATCATCCCCGTCCAGTAAACACGCCACTTTATGCTCATCATTCTCTGTAAGAATAGTATGTGAGTCAAGCTTAGTGGAGGTCTTTGTTACACCCTCTAATTCATGCCCTTTGTCTGCATTTAACACAAACAGAGGTTCATGCTGCTTCCTTTCATTTACTACATGGCTACCTACCTCATCTCAATTTTCCAGGTTCTTGGATTGACATTCGCTATTCTTCTCCATATGGTTCTCTTCACTCCCCAAACCCTATGTTTCTTCTAGTTCACACCTCACATCAATCGAGGTTAATAATTCAAGTTTCGGTCCTACCAAAATACTCTAAGATTCAAACTTGTAGTCCTAATCAACCTGTTGCTGCCTGATTTGCACCTTGGGTTACGTGGCAGAAATCTTCAAGTCACTGGGTGCGACCTTAGGGGCAAGTTAGAGCCAAGTGTTGTCACTTGATACTCAGCTCCTTTGTCTAGGACAACTCCTAATGAAGCCAAGGGGGGTGGTCAAAAAGTAGAATCTAAGGTTTTTATTTTACGAAAGAAATCACAACTATTCTAGGAATTAATTATTTTTTTCAACCACAACAACAATTATGAAAGTCTTTAATAGCTCAACAACATGTAATATCCATCATCATCATTTTTGCATGAAATGAGCGTACATGAGGAAGATAATAAGCAAAATACCAATGCCCAATATGAGTTGCCAAATGTAAATGATGTTGAATGTAAATGCTCCGTGGAGTGCAAATGTTGTGTTGTGAAAGTATTGCAATTGTCTTAGTAAATTTTAGAATTATTAGTGAGGATTAAGGGAGTGGTTTAATATTTGGTTTGGCCCACTAAGACTCACCTTCTTGAACTGAGTGCTACAACAGCTTTACCAAGTGTCCAACGGGGCGAGGCATAACCTGCTTGGAGTAGCCCCCTGACTCTATGGTAGTCACTCTCTTGTGAGCTCCCGGGTTCTCAAAAGTAAGCTGTAAATGAATTGTCCTATTAGACTAGTCACCCTTATCCCTTTTTAGTGTGACCAACTAATCAAATGAGCCATAGAGGTCCAGAGCATATGGGGACAAGAGTCTTGGTCTATTTAAAAAATAAAAATAAAAATTTCTTGTTTAAATTAAAACCCCACGAGTCACTTTTCTGGTTTAGTACTTGGGGAAACCTTTGTCCGTGAACTGTAATTTGAGAAAGCAAGGGGGGTTTACTTTTCTTGTTGCAAACAAAACAAATTATTAGAAAAGGTAAAATCACTAATGAAATTTGTATGTGGAAAGTGATCTAATCTATTGTTAACATGTACAGTAAAACTAAGCAAAATAAACAAAATGCACGCCACGACACGGACCCCCCCAAGGGAGATGGGGTGTGGGAGCTGGGTAGTGTTGCCATCTTTCACACACCTGGGGGGGAACGTGGCAGAAATATTCAAGCCACTTGGTGTGTCCTTAGGGGAAGTCTCGAGTCAAGGTTGTCACCTTGTTCTTGACTCCTCCGTTTAGGCCAACTCCTAATCGAAGCCAAGGGGTAGACCCTATTAGTTTCTAAGGTTGTCAAGGCTTAGTGTGATGATGATTAAGTTACTTAGGAGTTTGATGAAAAAGAAATACTGGAACAAAATATTGCAACGATATTTGTTAAACACAACAACATACAGAATCACTTAACACATGATATATAAATCATATAGAAGCAAATGTATTGTATGATGATAATACGTACCGCATCTGGTCTGCTACTCTGCTGAAATGAATTAGTTCAACACTGAAATCATCTCAATGGACCAATGAATCTCATTCCTTGCAAGGAAAATCCGCTGAACAAGGATCTGTAATGGCTGAGGCTGCAATGATCCATGCTAAAATCCCATGTGAGTAAAAAACTCAGAAGATTAAAGAAATCAATATGTATGTTGCATCATGGTAGCCCAGCTGCAAATGTATATGTGATAACATGTGCATACAGGAGGGGGGGTAATTTCACCTAGGGCATCTAGGACGACTTGGGCATTTTGGGTAACTTGTCTTTGTGACAGGGATTTTATTTGTGAATGGGATAAAGTTTTCTTGTGCCATTTATTTCATGCTCTCTTCTTGTTACTCTTTCTTGCACAAATCGATATGCTAATTTCAAATTGATTGTTAGCTATTGCATCTCATCTCACTAATCATTTTCTTGGGGTTTTGCAGGTCGACTTTCATTAGGAAAATCATAGCAAATTGGTGTGGATGTATTTCATGATCTAATTGGTGATGCTGAACACGGATAAAGGACCAAAATTGACCATCTAGTGCAAATATATATATTCGGACTTTGTTAAAATAGTTTTTGGAAACCATTTGTCAAGAAAACAATAATTAAAATCTCTTTCAATGTTTTTTTAAATGCATGCTTAGTTTATTGAGTAAATTGCCACTTGGGTATTTTTCATATTTCATTTTAGGGCATATCCTCACCCATAGCAACTTCAATGTGACCCCATAACCCTTAGGATCTAAGGCACTGATCTCTATCCTATTCTCCCCAAGTGGGTTTCTACCCATTTCTCTTTGCATGCCTTGTGCTTGCTACCATGCTACCAAACGATTTAATCTTGAGTGTGTAGTAGGTCATCACAGTGTTAGGGTTATCATTAAGCTCAATCCATTTCCCGTCCTTGCAATATTTTCAAAGTTCGATCATTTTCTTCAAGGAGGCAATTGGAGTCAATTGGCCCTAGCACTATCTTCCTAAGATTTCAAGCTAAACTAACTATTGAACCATTCCTTGAATTGGATTGCATTGAATCATCCATAGCTAAACATATATCCAATCCACCTAAATCAAGCTCAATAGTCTTTCTTCAAAGTCTAGGAATCCTATCTTCAGGGTATCTTCTATTTGCTATTTGTTAGATCTTTACAAGTACCCTGTAGCCTATAAGGGGTTTGGATTTTAAACCTGACTTGGGACACCTCCCGTGGCTAGTCTACTTCACCTTGTGTGGATAGGAAGCCTAAAGAGAGAAGAAACCTATCCAGTGTGACAACCACCTATCTTTGGGGGTAGAGTTCTTTAGCTGCCATGTTTCGTAGTGGATGTAGCTCTTTGCCATCCTGGATAGGATTTACATATTTAGAGCCACTACAGAAATTGTGATAACAACTCCCTCACAATTAATGTGCCAAACTACTGAAGAAGTGTGCCTTATGCTGAATAAGAAAGAGGAAGTTTGCCCCACTGCTGCCCAGTTCATACTGCAGAACAGATCTGTTCATAAGTATGCTCAGGACAGCAGAGCACTTATCTGAGGTAATGTCTAACATTCCATATGTCCACCAGATGTGTTTCCCGCCCACATCCCCACATTCCAGAAACTTGCTGGAACATTCTATTTTTCTTTCCAACCAATATTGGCATCTAAAGCAATCTGTTACTGAACTCAAATTCTTGTCATGTGCTCATTATCTGTACCAAACAGTGTAAAATTTAAATAGAGAATAGAAGTTGAGGATTTTCTTTTTGTTCACATATGTAGTAGTTAAGCATTCTTCTAGAGAACACCAGAGTCAGAATTAGAGTTAGAATTACAAATCCTTTCAAACACAAGTTCACATATTTCAAATTCTGTAGGCATGGAAGGCAAATTTCACTAAGGATCCAAAGGAGAGAGTACATCCAGACTTTTTCTCTGCTGCACACGATTCTGCTCTTACGAACATTCTTCGCTGGGTTTTGAGTGACTTAAGTAGGGATACCTGTTTGTTAGTCCTCATCTTACTTCATCTCAATTAAGCTTAGTTATGTAGAAGCTAAGCACAACATAGTGGGTTTTCAAGAGTACACATCAAAAGCAGGCTATCTTTGATTTCATCTATCTTTTACACTTTAGCTTAACCCTTAAAGTGTACATTTTTCTCAGGAAACATATTTAACAGTCCCTAAATGGAAGTACTTCCATTTTGAGTTGTCTTTCACTCCCATTGATCGCCATCTTGTCTATTTGAGGACAATAGTATAAATTTCAATTTTTAGCCAAGTCACCTTTCTTTCATGTGTTCTCTATTTGAGGCATTGGATACTATGCCTATCAAATATTAATGCAAGTTACCTCTTAAGGGAAAAGGGAAAATCTTCTAGAAAATGTTTGAAATATGAACGCAAGGGCAGAAATCATTAAATTTGAATCTGAGTCAAATGAAGCTACTTTGGGCATAATCATGTATATGATTGATTTGAATCTAGACTCTTTCTAGAAAGCAGTATGCTGCAAGCCAGAATAAAGGCTCTAGTCCACCCACAATGCTGTATATACTATATGACCACTACTGTGTTAGAATGTCGCTTATTAATTTGAAGGTATACCTAATCCTACAGAAAAAACAAAGACAGCAAGCTTTTGGAACTCAAGAACCTCAAACTAGAGCCAATCACAAAAATATGTAACATCAAATTTTGTTGCAAAAACGTCACAGAAATGACAATTTAAACATCCAGTTAACATTTCAAAATACCTGCAAAGTGACAGTGCTTTTATAGAAGGACCTTATATAATACGTCCCAGCTATATCTTTCCTGTTCATCGTGCAAATTATGGAATTTAAAAAACATTATAATATTGAATAAATAAAGGCTTATGCCACATTTAAAGTCTTAACTATAAGAATGAATAAACAGAAAAGTGTACTTTTCCTAAACAGATAAGTGATTTTAAAAGGTTGAAAATTGAAGGCTTCTTCCCGTCATGCATAAAACAAATAAGGGTTGAGAACTTACGCATCAAGAAAAAAACCAGCATCAGCATGGCATTTCACTATGGCAGTGCTTGGTAGAAGCTCACGAAAATTGTCACAATGCAAATATGTTGCTAAAGCGCCAGCTGAGCAACCAGAAAGAAGAGCCTTCATACAAGATATATATCCATTAGTGCAACTTTTCAAATGTTCCCACAAGTAAAGTCCAAAACAAATTTGAAAATTTCTCATTACCTTTTGTTACAGTCCAGATATTTTTCTACAGAAAACCAACTAGTAATTCTCTAGTGACCTCTGTCATTTTTTGCTTTGATTAAAGAGGGATGGGATGCTAACAGATTGTAATGAATAAGTCTCATAAAGGGAAACATGTTCCAATCAAAAAATATATATTTTATCCACTATTATCAACTTTGTGAAACAGCACGTCACAATCAAAATATATTTCTTTTGCATATATCAGGTTGTTTGAAATGGCCCAACAAAATCCAAAGCCCATTGTTCTAAAGGGACAGTTGGAAGCATAAGATGCAATGGTTAATTATCCTCAGGTCGTTTTATTCATTGCTAAATATTGCAATGTTGTACTCATTGATATACATCTGTAAACAAAGATGGTCAGCAACAAAACTCTGCCCGTTGTCTGCTTTCTTGCAACATGTCAACTCACTAAGCTATTATAGAGTACTTTAAAGTTTACACATATATTCATACGACATAGTAACATACGTCTCCATAACACCCCATCAACACCTATCTTATATAATCAATGGGCAATTAACTACTGCAATGATTTTTTAAGCCAACTTCCTTTTCTCAAAAATAGTTAAACCTTTAGGAGCCTAACCTCTGCTTAAAATCTTGATTAGATCTGCAAACAATCTTCACGAGACTTCAAAATGTTGGGCATCTGAAAAACAATCATCGATCTCTTGTTGCTTGCTTGTCTCAGCTAGGGAGATCTGATGAAGACTACCAGAACCTTCCCTACCTTTAGGAAAATATCAAATTCATACTCTTGAATCATCATTCCTGCTCAACCTTCTGGCCATGATGGATTTGTTACAACTTAATTTCACACTCCTAGTGATAATGTCCCAAAGCACAGTGTTAACCTAGGTTGAACTAAGAGATGCCATTGTTACCTCACCACCCTCTTCTACTCTTTAGTGTTAATTCTCTAAGACTAGCATTGCTAAAGGATAAGCGAGATAGCTCAAGGAAAAAGACTCTTTAGAAAAACTGAGTGTCAAGAATATGAAATTAAAAGATCAGTAATGGTAGGATTGAGGCTAGTGTCTAGAACCCATTGGGCACATGGAGTCATAAATGGAAAATTACAATGGATATACTTGAAATAAGAGGAGGATATACAACCGCATGCATGGTATGTATTCCAGTCTCCCTACTAAAATGTCAAGAGGGATTAATCAAGTGATTACAGTAACACTTCTACAACAAAGATTCATTGTCATTGAAAGCAACCTCATTACATAGTCCTAGCATTTCTATCTTTAAAGATAACACAAGGGAAGCATGTAAATCTAGAGGTCATGAAATGTAAGAAGGAAGAGATTTCTCTACATAACAAATTCAATTAAGGAAGAATTTTACCCAATAGAAGTTACTCCATGCATGAATCCATCACAGTAAAATCTCTGAAGACAAAATTCAACATTGTTGCTCCCAAACATGTCGAGAATCGGGGTGACTTGATTTTTTATGACTTTGTGATTTTGATCAGTGTTACAAACATCGCCGATATATCAGCAACATCGCGATGTTAACTCGCTGGCGATATATCGACAATATATCGCCCCGATATTTTCCCCGATTTTTTTGGCGATTTTTCCCGATTTTTTCACGATATTAGATGATTTTTTGGCGATATTTGCCGATTTTTCGCGATATTTGCCGATTTTATGGCGATATTTGCTGATATTTTCGAATGTGTTGTGATTTTTTGTATTTTTAAATATTTTTGTATTTTTTATTTTGCCGATATATTGACGATGTTTGCCGACATTTCCGCCGATAATTCCGATAATTTCTTTTTGGACCCTTGGCGATATATTCACCGACACGATATTTGTAACATTGATTTTGATCACATCAATCAATTCCACAGTTGACATCTATGGTTTTCCCATGGATGATTTCCACAGACACTTCCAGCTTTCAAAACGCCATATTATGTGCTAGAGAGTGATGGGGACTTTTCAGTTGATAACAATGTTATGACATATGCTATACTTGTTGGCACATGAGGATTACCTTCTTCTATGTGGGATATGACCATGAGGGGCCATTGGTGTTGCTCTATAGTGACTCTTGTAATTGAGATTGTTGTTTCATAACTAAAGATGTATCATTGCGTGGTCATAATTTCCCTTAGATAAGTGTGTTGCCTTGTGATTAGGACGTGTCCCTAGATATTTACGTAGGTGTAACACTTATTTAATGTCATTTCACACTTTTTTCCTTTCCATTTTTCATACCATCTCATTCCACTAGCCTTTTTCACCTGTTTCTATCATATTCCCTATTCCCTTTTGTAAATGACTTATCATTTATTATGTTCCAAGGTCTCTATACTATTCCCATGTATGAATGACTAAGTCATAGAAAAAGAGTTAAAGTACTATGAGGTTGTTGTAGCTTAATTATAAATGTTACATATGTGAGAAATGCCCCCTTGCAAAAAGGTGAGGTGTAATATCCTGAAGGTAAGCCCTAGATATTGGTTTATTTGTTTGATTCCTTTGATGAGTTGGCACTGGGTGCCATGACCATGGACACCTGATGAGATGGATCTTATTTGAATTGCGATAATTATTATTATATCTAATTGTTATCATTATTATATTATAATATTAAAAAATTCATAATGGCAAAACATGACAACAACATTCTTGGGGGGTTCTAGAATGTCTTGCAAGATGGGGTTGGGGTTAGGAGTTGCAGCTCCCCCTAACATTACTCTTTCCTACCTAACTTCTTTAATTCTGGACTATGGGGGTCCAGAAAACCATAATTAGTGCCATGCATGCAATTGCATGCAGAATCTGCACCCTAGGTGAGATTATTCCTCATCTAGTTAGTAGTGGGGTCCACTTGCACTTCACACACTAACTATACAGCTATTAGACTAAGTTTGGTCAAGGCATGCACTTAGTTTCGAGTTAATAGTTAATTTGAGTTAAAATTAGTTAAATTGAGTCGCTCTCAGTTAATTTTAGTTAAATTGAGTTAGGTGGAGTTAATGTCAGTTAATATGGAGTTAATGTCAATTAATTTTAGTTAAATTGAGTTTAATTGAGTTAAGGGCAGTTAATTTAATTAATTTAAAAGACTGCTAGTTAAATTGAATCTTTGTTCTAGTTAAACTAGTGAAACTAGTTATCAGTTAAGTAATTAAAGATTATCTTTAATTAATTAAGTGTCCAATCTAGGAATTGGAGCCATTTTTTAGTTTAGTCAAGAATTTTGGTTAATTTAGAGTCTAACTAAGTGCATGGGAGTGATCAAGGATGAATTTGAGGCAATCCTTGTGAAATTGAGTTGTCTCTAGTGCATGGGAGTAATTTATGGGTAATTAAGAGTTAGTTAAGGGGGTTGGAGGCTAATTTTGAGAAATTCAAGTTAGTCAGTCCAAGATAATGTCACTGAGTCGGTCTAAGTGAAATTCAAGTGCTGAAAGGTAAATTTGAGTGTGTTAATGAGTAGTGGTTAGGAATCCCTAGTGTTTGGGAGTCCTTCCGCATTAGATTGGGGCCAAACTCAGGGAGACAATTCAAATTGAACAAAAAAGGATTCAAATGGCTCCAGAGAGGCATTCATTCATTATTGGGCAGGTTGAGGAGTGCATTAGAGCTGATCTTTGAGGAAAATAGTGAATGCCAAGAGAGAATTGGATGATACTTGAACATTTTTTATCAATGTTCCATGGAGTTTCCAGGGCGGGGGAGCTTGGGAGTGGGGGAATGCACAAGGGGGACGTGTGGAAGCTACCCCAAATTTTAGGGAAATTTCAGGGAAATGGGGGGACGTTGGAGTCATAAAAATTAATTTAAAATATAAAAATGATAAATCCCAATAGTAACTATTACCATGTAAAAAGTAAAACTAAAAACTAAATTCATCATTATGGGG
>LPNX010195906.1:10778-81632 GCA_001517045.1 Pseudotsuga menziesii
GGGGAAACGTTTGCCTAGGAGTTTCCCCGTCTCGGAAGCGTGGGGGAGCGAGGGGGCACGCTCCCCACCCTAGGGGACGTGTCCCCATGGAACACTGTTTTTTATAGTGAATATGTCAAATTGATCCAGATGATTAGTGTTTTTGTTTTCTGGATGCCCTGGTAGGGATCCAGAGGAGTCCATGGTTATTTCTTTAATGTGAAGTGAATGCCCTAGTAAGGGTTCGGATTTGTGCTCTGTAGAGAGGTACTGTTTGTGAATTCAAATGCTCCAGTGGAGGTTCGAATTGATAATTTAACTCGGGGGATCGAAAGAGTTGATTTAACTCGTGTGGGGTTTTATTCCTGGTTGCGTTGTTTCCTAAGGGAAAGGGGGACAATCCCAGTCGGGTGTCTAGGAGCCATTTCTCTTCTTACCAACTATTTTGTACAATAGTTGAACTTTCTATTGAGCCGCCAGTTATTGAACATGATGCATGTTCTTTTCCAGAGTTTAAAAGTTCAGTTTGTTCCATAGTTAGCCATTTTTGGCTAGCCTTTTTTTTTTTGTTTTTTGTCAAAATGACCATACCCCATGGGTTTTGTAATAAAGTGTGCTAGTAGGGGGGTCTTGAGTGGCTCGGTTCCTTTAGACTTAACAATCAAATAAGGTATTCCAAGGATTTTTTTTCCTTGTCGATTATTCTTCGCCTTTAGTCGAGTAATAATCGATGAGTTTTTCTCCTGCTACCTCCAAAGCTAGAGTGCCGAATTTGGCGGCTAGGCCTTGGGGGGTTATTAGAGTCCAACTGTAAAATATGAACCTACTAGCTATTGGTATGTCCTATGGTCATTTCCTAGGTCTCAAGGCGTGTTAAAACATTGTCCGGAAAAAAATTTATCGAACGTCCTCGAGTTTTTGTTTTTTTAATTTTTAAATTTTTTTTAATAATTAATTTTTTCAATTAATTAAGCCATTTTTCCTATGGTTTAATTGAAAATTTTCAAAATGTAATAATTAAGTGGTTTGGGGGAGGATTTTGGCAAATAAGTGCTTGTTTTCTAAGCCAAAACACTCATTTAACCCCTAGACCCACTTATCCTAAGTTTTTGATGATTATTTTGCACTTCATTGAATATTTCCTCAAAATCAATAAATGAAAAATATTTAATTTAAATAATCAGAAAAATATTAAATGGAGATAAATAAAAAACTCTCCAAAATAAACCAAATTGAATAAAGAAAAGAGCTAAATGACATGGCAAAGAGCATCTGGGAAGATTCCAATCATCGCCCACCTGATCTGAATCATCATCGAAGCACTGCAACTAACTATTCCTTGGGATTTGTGCCTCCTTCACCTTGCATGGGCGAATTTTCTCTTTGGCACGTTTTTATTGGATGGAGGATAATTCCAAGGAGATTGGGTGGGTGCCTTGCTTGGGTGGAGGCCACCTCACCCCAGTCTCACCTATCGGAGTCCAGTTCAGCTTCAGTTCATTGCAGTTAGACTCCAGTTGTTTGATGGTTGCACCCTCCTTCATGCATTCTCTAGGGTTTGCATGGCTCTTTCCATTTTGTGTATAAATAGAGGTCTCCTCTCCCTTTTCAAGAGTGGATGATTTTGCAGAGGACATCTTCCCGTATGATTATAATTGCTTATCTTTCTTATGAATAAAATTGAGTCTTTGAAGAACAATTTGATGGTGCAAGAACTTTCATGGTGAATATTTGGCTTATAACCGAGGTGATATCTGTGTAGTTCCTTTATTGTTTATGCATGCTGTGTTATCTAGCTTAGAAGATTATTTTCTGATCCACAGACTAAGCATTTGAGGTTTCAACATGCTTGCTTATGTGTAGTTATATAATATTTAAGAGTTGTATGTTGTATTCAGTTATACTTATGCGCTTTTGTTCTTGTTTAATTTACCATACTAGATCTAATCACTTGCTTGAAGGGTTTTGTAGCTTTGCAGATCACCAAACATGAAGTATAGATCAGAGCTTAGTTGCATCTTATCTTTCTTTACTATATTTTTCTAATGTTTCTTGGCCCACAAGTTCCCTCCGTGCTCAAATTTGTTCAAGCTTGGGATTGAAGTTTTCCTTCTTCATCTTCAAACTTCAAAAAATATTTCTTTTCAGTTACCTTTTTGTTTCGTAACAAGTAGATCTAAATTTTCTGTCTTATCATTTTTATCTCTTGTTACATAGATCTAAGAAGTTTTTCAAAGTTTGTTTATCAAAAGATTGGATCTAACCTTTTTTCAGCTTTAGTACTTGAAGTAGTATTCTTCCCATCATTTACAAGTACTATATCTCAGATTTTTATGCACTTTGGGCTAACATGCAAATTTTTTCTTGAGTTTTTTGTTGGCTAATTTTTGTTCTCATCTTTCAGGAAAGAAGAGTTTTGGAGGCGCATGCAATGACTTGAACTATAAAAAAGGGCTCCTTCCAACTCTCCCATTTCTTCTTTACCCATTCTTCTAAAAAAATGGAAAACTTTGTTGATCCTAACTTCAAAGGACAAAAAGTATTCCTCAAAAGAAAAAGGATATTGTAAAGAAGTTAATAAAGAGCAAGTGGGATGAAGGCTCCCACACCCCATTTCCCCCATTTGGGGGAAGCCTGTATCGTCCTTTGTCTTTGCTTTATACCTACACATTAATTGCTTAGAGTAGAATAGGAAAATTAGTTTTTGTTTGCTTTCATAAAACTTTGCTAGTATAGTTTTACTTCAGTCTTTTTTGCTTTTATTAGATTCTTAAAAAATGAAAAGAATCTAAAGTCTCTTGAATCTCACTGAAAAGTGGATCAAGAGCACTCTCTATCGGGGAGGCTTTACTTTGTTGTCTTAGATTAGTTTTTTACTATTTTTTATTAAATTTCTTAAAGAAAAAGAACATAAAATCTCTTGAATCTCACCGAAAGGTGGATCAAGAGTGTTTTCTGTCGGAGAGTTCATTGCTTAGTTCATTTCTTTTTAGTTTAGCAGCTTTTTCCTTGTTTTCTTAAATCTCTTGAATCTCGCCATAAGGCTGATCAAGAGTGCTCTTTATCGGAGGGTTGTTACAATGGCTCTTGTTCACCATTAATAAAATCAGATTAAACAAATTTTACTACACTGTGTATGCTCTACCTGGTTGGGATACCCAAAAGAGGTTGTGGACAATTTAAAGCGTCATATTCTAATCCAAGTCACATAATTAAAACTCACAACCCTCGAGTATTATAGAAATCCGGCATATCAAATCTGAGAAGTAGTGCGGAAAGTCTTCAGGGAAAGCGGGAAATACTAGAAAGCCACTATGGGGTCCAGTTAGGCTACGTCCTTGTTGGTGTAGTGTTGAACATCCCCCCACGACTCCATCTAGCCCACATTTTCCTGTGCGGAGCCACTCTTCGAAGAATCCAGATGTATCTCCCGTATCGAAAGTTATATCTTGGAGATTCCCTTCCCATTTAATAATCAACTCACCCTTAAAAATTACAGTAAAATTTACCCAGTACACTTGCAAAACATTTTCAAGCACTCCATCTGGCACTGGTCCTATCAATTTGCTTATTATCTATTTGAAGCATATTTTTTTTTATCTATTTCCATATCATGAATGCCTTGCTTTAATTGTGCAATTGTCAAATGGTTGTTTATTTCTAATTTTACTTGCAAGTGCTCACTTGGTTATTTTGTTGTAAGTCTCTTTCCAAGAAACTCCTAAAAAACACCCATCTGCATCATACACTAAAAACGGTTAAAACACAAAGATCCTTAGAAAATATTTTTAGGGACTACCCCCCTTGGCTTCGTTAAGAGTTTGCCTAAATAGAGGAGTCGGGATCAGGTGACAGCACCTGACTCTTTGCTTGCACCCAAGGTCGCACCTCTCCTTCCTCGGGAGACAGCTATTCGAAATATTTCTGCTGACGGTGTGCACATTGGCGAGCAACACTTTTGGCGCCGTTGCTGAGGACAAATCTTATGTTCCTAGACGACTTTTTACCTTACTTTTTTTCCTTGTCTTTTGATAGATTTAGTTTAAACAATTCCAATTTTAGACTTGAATCCATCTGGCGACTCCACTGTCATTAAACACACCAATCTATTCAACAAGAAGAAACTCTATAGGCCTACTTAATTTCATCCCTGAACTTGAACATGTTTATAGGAGGAGACTAAATAGGTTAGCTTCTCATAGAATCCTTGAGAATCTTGGATCTGAGTCTATTTCGGACATCCATAGTCTTTTTGTTGAGAATAATAATTGTTTGTCTGATACAATGACTGAATACTTCAGTCCCCTTGACATCACTCAGATAGCAGGTCAACCTCACAATCTACCAGACAAAGCTGTAGACAAACTGCTTATGTTCACAGGCACTGATGCCATCAATGCAAGTTTTCATCTTAAGAAATTCTCCAGATGTATTAGTGCCTTTATCAACGATCCTGCTCATAAACATGAAGATGTGTATATGAATTTGTTTGCTCTTTCTTTGGAAGGAGATGCTGGTGAATGGTTCAACAACTTGCCAAACAACTCCTTTGCAACTCTTGCAACTTTTAAAACTACTTTCACCAACAAGTTTGGTGCAAAGAAAGAGCCTCGGCATCAGTTAGTTGCTTTGACCAACATAAAAAGAAGCGAGAATGAAACAATGGATGAATTCAACAAGAAATTCACAGATCTGATGAATGCCATCCATACTGACTACAAGCCTACTGCTCAGTCCATATTAGTCTACTATATTGAAGCTCTTAGTGGAGAAATGCAATATCAACTCAGAGATAAAGACCCTACCACTCTCTTGATGGCCCAGGAAATGGCTATTAAAATTGACCAAAATATGCAATCTTCTGGTAAATTAAACATTCCTAGATACACAAGATCCCTTATCCCTCCTAAGAAACCAGAGATTAGAGCGAAGGATTCCACGAATCACACGCAGGAAAATTATGACAAGAAAATGAAGGAAATGAATGATAGGATGGAGGCCTTACAAGACGATTATGCAAATAAACTAAGAGATATGCAAAATTGGGTGATAAACATGGAACGGGCTTAAACCAGTCAGAAAAATTTTCCTCCTAAGGGAAATTGTGTTCAAAAGTAAGCTCTGTAAGATAAAAGGCCCCCTAATCAACTAGATCCCATCAACATGGTTGAGGAAGTCATTCCCTATTGCAGAGCCTGTTAGGCCCTTCATGAAGAGTCCTCCTGTTACATGGCCCGTCAAATCTTAGAGCATGGTATTCCGGAATCTAGTGATAGTGGGTAGTATTCAAGTGAGCCTGAGTACGTCAACACAGTAGGACAACTCCTTCTTGTCACCGCAGAAACCTGGAGTCAAGTGAGAGATTATAGTCAACAATTGGATAACCTCACTAAGAACTTTGGTACTAAGTCTTCAAATGAACAAATCAAAGAGATGCCTAAGTTCAAAGGCATCACCTATTAGATAAAGGATAGTCTGGGAACTTCAAAAAGTAAACAATATCTTCCTAAGGTAACTGCTCCCCCTGTTGCAGATGATGTAGGTCTTGATTTGGGAACCTGGTGGTCAAATGCTAAAGTGTCAGTCCTTGCAAGTGAACTAGTTCAAATTTTTGAACAAAGAGAAAAGTTGTTAAAAGGCTTAAATTCTCCACCTCCCAAAAGGGTAAAGTTTAAAAAACCCTTAGAAGAACCTCAGCTAGCTCTAAATAATATCCAAGAAGATCTGATTGTAATATTGCATACTATGGATACAAGAAAAGAAGATAATCCCCCTTTCTATGTATCATTGATGATGGGTGATCTTCTTCTACATAACTGTATACTTGATTCAGGATCCGCCTCTAATATAATGACTAGGAAAGTAATGGAATAGTTGAACCTGAAAATAACTAGGCCTTATCGAAATGTATGTGCTATGGATTCTAGAGAGGTGGATGTAGTAGGAATCATTCTGAATTATCAGGTGAGACTTGCTAAGTACCCAGATATTCACATAGCCATGGACATTCTCGTGATTGATGTGCCAGATAAATGGGGGATGTTATTGTCTAGAAAATGGGCTGCCACTTTGGGAGTTTGGATCCAAATGGACTGGACTTATGCTACAATACCCGCATCAGAAGATTCATGGGTAAAGTTGCTTAACGAAAAGGAGAAAAAGTACCATGTCGAAAATCCAAAGAAACCCTTAAATGAGTATGTTTGCAGTATTGATGATATTGGAACCTATACTTGCTACTCTACCTTTTTGGCTCCTCTTAAAGAAAAGATAAAATATGAGAAGGTAGATGAGATATGGAGGATGAACTTTGACGGTGCTCATTCCAGAGTTGGGAAGGGTGTAGGTGTGGACATCCGATTGCCTAAAGGGAAAATCTTTAACTTTGCTTATAGATTGGAATTTGAGTCGACTAATAGTGTAGCAGAGTATGAAGCACTTTTACTTGGTTTGGAAACAACAAAGGATATGGGGATAAAAATGTTGAGCATAAGTGGCGACTCTAATTTGATAATCCTCCAGGTTAAGAATGAATTTGCTTGTAAGTGTAAGAGGTTGAAAAAATATAGAAATGCAGTCTGGGACATGATGGAATATTTTGATGACTTAATTTTAACTTCAATTTGTATGGATGAAAACAACTTGGCGGACAAGTTGGCAGTAGCAGCCTCAACTCTCCAACCCTCTGAGGAATTGTTGATCGGTGATGGTAAGTTAGAGGTAAAGTTTAGACCATATGTTCTAGACAACATGGAATATTGGCAGGTTTTTCAAAGTGATGAACAAATCTTGAAGTTTCTTCATAATGTTGAGGAGTTTTCCAACTTTAGTGTCAACTTTCAGGAGGAAGGTAAAGAGTATCAGGGAGAAGCTGATCAGTTTGATAATTCAGTACCCCGTGGCTTTGTTGGACTTGAACAACTTTTTGACAGACATGATGGTAGGAAAAATAATATTGATTCAATGAAACCCGGAGATTACATAGAAATCAATATTGGATCAGATAAAAACCCAAAATTAATAAAAATTGGAAAAGGGACATCTGAAAAGGAAAGGAATGACTTAATAAACTTGGTTAAAGAGTATAGAGATGTATTTTCCTTCTCATATGATGAGCTGAAAGCATATCAGGAGGATGTGTTACAACATACCATCCCTTTAAAACAGGATGTTAGAGAAGTCAAACCCTTTCGGCAAAAACTGAGACAAATAAACCCCAAGTTAGCCCCCATAGTTAAAAAGGAACTTGAAAAATTGTTAGCTGCAGGGATTATTGCACCAACAAGACATTCATCTTGGTGCTCTAACTTGTTGGTGGTAAGAAAAAAGAATGGTAGTCTAAGGATATGTATAGATTTCAAGAATCTAAACATAGCTCGTTAGAAGGACAATTATCCTTTGCCTAATATGGAGATCCTTCTCCAGAGAGTAATAGGGGCGGGAATGATGTCCATGTAAGATGGTTTTTCAAGATACAACCAAGTAGTGATTCAGAAGGAATATAGGCATAAAACTACTTTTACCTCCCCTTGGGTTACTTTTGAGTATTTGAGGATGCCTTTTGGTTTGCTGAATGATGGGGCCACTTTTCAAAGGGGCACGAACTATGCATTCAAGGAGTTGATTGGAAAATTCATAGAGATCTACCAAGATAACTTAACGGTTTTTTCAAAAGAAAGACCAAGTCACATAGGCCATCTTAAGCAAGTCTTTGAAAGATGTAGGAAGTATGGTATTTCTTTTAATTCGACAAAGTCTGTCTTTGGAATTGATGAAGGAAAGATTTTAGGACACATCATCTCTAAAGACGGGGTCAAAATTGACCCTGAGAGAATTGAAGCCATTAAAAAGATTCCCCTGCCTAAAAATGTCAATGCTCTCCAGTCTTTTAAATGGGCACATCAATCTCATTAGAAGAATTATCCCAAACTTAGCTGAGTACATGAAACCTTTACAAAAGGTGTTGAAAAAGGATGCTAAGTTTGAGTGGACTAATGAAGGTAGGGAAGCCTTCAAATGCATTAAAGAATACATCACTAGGTCTCCTGTCTTAGTCAGCCTGGACTACTCCAAAGATTTCATGATCTTTTCTTTTGCATCCGAGGATACTATTGCAGGGGTTTTTCTCCAGAAAAACAATGAAGGATTTGAGCAACCCATCACTTTCATGAGCCAGGCCTTGCAACACTCCGAGCTTAAATATACAACCATGGAAAAACAAGCTTTTGCCTTAGTAAGATCCTTGAAGCATTTCAGAACATATGTGGGTTACTCGAAGATATTCTGTTATGTACCTCACTCAGCAGTGAAGGATATCTTATGTCAACAAGATTGCTTAGGCAAAAGAGGTAAGTGGGTGTCTAAAATTTAGGAGTACGATCTAGAGATTAAACCCACAAAATTAATCAAAGGACAGGGCCTAGCAAAAATGTTAACTCAGGGTAATGAAGAAGCCTTAGGAATAATTTGTCAGAATGAAGAGCCTACACCGAGTATGCCTCCAGAATTGCAATGTTTAGATCACCAACTTCTTTCAAATATGGCATTATCCTATCCCCTTCTCCCAATTATTACCCACAGGGTAATGATCTTGCAGAGTTTAGCAATAAGAACTTAATGACTATCCTTAAGAAAACAGTTGGAAATAATAAGTAATGGGATGGTAAGATTAAGTATGCACTTTGGGTGGATCAGATAACTAAGAAAAGAGCAACCGGGAAAAACCCTTTTGAACTTGTATATGGTTTGACTGTTTCCCTGCCCATCTACCTTCAGTTACTTGCCATGAAGATTCTCTAGGAGTATGAAATGGAAGAAAACTCCATGCCCAACAGGATTAATCAGATCATTGAGTTGGATGAGAACCGAAGAAAGGCCCTTCATCATAGTATCCGAAATCAAGATAAGATCAAAAGAACCTTCGATAAGTCATCTAGGCCAAGTCCTTTTCAGATCAGGGATACAGTTCTTCTATGGGATAAAAGGAGAGAGAAGTCGGGAAAGCACGAAAAGTTTGACAGACTATGGTTGGGTCCATACATTATATATGACGTGGCTGGCACAAATTAATTTCTCCTGAACACTATGGAAGGAGAAAAGTTTCACTTACCAGTGAATGGGAAATAGTTGAAACTGTTCTTCAACAATGAAATCTAATGCCCATGGGGGCATTCTAAGGGATTTTCTAAACCCTTATCTTTTCCTTTCAGTTTTTCCTTTTTGTACTATATTTTTGTATCATATTTAGTTTTTTGTATATTATGTATGTACCATAGGTTTTACCTTATGAATAGTTGTTGTAACTCATGTATTTCATTTTTGGCTTTTTATATATACGTGGTACTGATGCACTTTAATTTCGTGCAGGAACCAGAGATTTTGGGCTGCTCGCACCCTCTTTTTTAATGAAAATCAAACAAGTGCACGTCTCGCAGTTGGAGCCAGATGTTACCAACTATTTTGTACAATAGTTGAACTTTCTATTGAGCCGCTAGTTATTGAACACGATGCATGTTTGTTTCCAGAGTTTAGAAGTTCAGTTTGTTCCAGAGTTAGCCAGTTTTGTTTTTTGTCAAAATGACCATACCCCATGGGTTTTGTAATAAAGTGTGCTAGTAGGGGGGTCTTGATTGGCTTGGTTCCCTTAGACTTAACAATCAAATAAGGTATTCCAAGGAGTTTTTTCCCTTGTTGATTATTCTTCGCCTTTAGTCGAGTAATAATCGATGAATTTTTCTCTTACTAATTAACCATTTGTTACCTTTCTTTTTAACCAAAGTTTCACATGGAAGAGAAGCACATGACCATGGGACCCATTGCCATGTCATTTCCTCACTTTAAAATATTGATTTTTGAAATTTTTTAATTTTTAAACGTTGGTGCATTTTCTTATAATCGGATATGAGAGATGCCTCATCACTGGTATCAAGTCCCTGGCTACACTCCTCATTCTGCTCAAAACAATCGTCTTCGAAAAGCTGGGTTTCAAAGATATCACATGGGACCCAACTTTCCAAATATTTGTCATCCGGTGGGGAGCATGGAGGACTTTCATCACATAAAACCTCTAAGATTTGATTTTCCATTAAAGTCTTGTAGTTGTCATCCATCTCAGAAGAAAAGAATTCTTCCTCACTTGTATCACATCCCTGACTATATCCCTCCTCATGATCATAGTCATCTTCTTCAGAAAAAAGGTCACAAGGTAGTAAACTTTCCAAACTATCATCATTATGCTCATTTGTAGGATATTACAAAAGTTTTTAGTGAGGTTATCCAATTGTTGATTATAATCTTCGACTTGACACCGGGTTTCTGTGGTGATAGGATGGAGCTGTCCAACTGCGTTAATGTACTCAGGCTCGCTTGAATATTTTTTTGCCTCTCTCCAAATTTCTCTGGAAATATCATGCATGTCATCTACATAGTTTATGTACTCAAGCTCGCTTGTCGACGTATTCGGACTGCAACCTTCAGGGTGACCATGCTCCTAAACATAGCACGCATAGTGGAAGCCAGATTCCTCATGGAAATCTCTGCATGCTCTGCAAAATGCTTTAAACTGCTCAACCATGTTGGTGGCCTCTAGCTGATGGGGAGGCCTCTGCTCATGGTTGGGAGACTTTCTTTGCCAATTTGGCTTGGCAGGAAAGGTTCTAGGAGTGGACTGAGTTTGAGTTCTTTCCATCGTGATCACCCTATTTTGAATCTCCTTCAACTATGCTAAGTGTTTCCGTTCTGCCTCCTCCATATTTTTCTTCATCTCCATCATTTGTTTTTCATAGGCATCCTTCATAGCTGATAAATGATCCTTGTCTTTTGGTTCATTAATTTTCAACGGAGTTGAAGACCTTGAATAACCGTGGAGGTTAGATTCACCAGATGACTGCATATTTTATCAATTTTGACAGCCAAACCCTGAGCTAGAAGTAAAGTAGCCGGCTCCTTATCTCTGATCTGGTATTGGATTTTACCACTTAAAGCTTCGATGTAATAGTCCAAAACAGAAGCTGCTGGAGGAGAGTAAGCGGCAGGGATGGAATTTGCTAATTCAGTGAACCTGTTGTTGAATTCGTCCATTGTTTCAGTTTTGGATTTCTTTATGTTGGTCAAAGCCGATACTAAATGTCTAGGCTCCTTTTTGCTGCCAAACTTTCCAAGGAAAGCAGTCTTGAAGTCCGCTAAGGTGGTGAAAGAGTTGTCCAACAAATTGTCATACTAGTTGCCAGCCTTGCCGTCCAAAGACAAGGCAAACAAGGTCATGTATACATCTTCATGCCTATCAGTACCCCTGACATGGGCACCACAGTGTCTGGTGAAATTTTTGATATGCTGCTCAGCAGAGACGGAGGCATTAGTGCCATTATACGTTGTAAGTTTGTCGATAGCTTTGTCAGGGATATCATGAGGATGACTTGCTATCTGAGCAAAGTTGAGTTGAGTAAAAAACTCACCCATTGTGTTAGGAAAACAGTTATTGTTTTGAAAATTTTCTAAGTTTTCTGGAAATAAAAGGTGGATGTCTGAAACAGACTCAGATCCAAGTTCTACAAGGATCCTACGAGAAGCTAGTTTGTTCAGTCTCCTCCTATAGACTTTTTCAGGGTCAGGGATGAAACTTAGCAAACCTTTAGAGTTTCTTCTAGTCGAATACCTTGAGGTGTTAACTGACAGTGGAGTCGCCAGGTGGATTGAAATCTAATTTTAGAGAGTGATTGGACTAAAAATCTACCAAAAAAGGGAAAAAAGGTAAAAACTAAAAAGAAACAAAGGTAGTCCAGGAACAAAAAGATTTGTCCCCAGCAACGGTGCCAAAAGATGTTGTCCGCCGATTGCACACCAGTAGCAGAAATCGATTGAAAGTTGTCTCCTCACTTGAGAAAGTGGGAGAGGTGTGACCTTGGGGGTAAGCACAGAGCCAGGTAGTGTCACCTACTCCTAGCTCCTTCGTTTAGGCTAACTCCTAACGAAGCCAAGGGGGGTAGTCCCTAACAAAGAGTTTTCTATGGCTCAATGTTTAAGTTAAGTTTTAGATGTTTTGGATGTGGATGGGTGTTGTTTAGGAGTTATTGTGATTTAAAATGATTTAATATTAAGGGGATGATGATTAATCAAAGCAATCCACGTTGCTAACAAGAGATCATACAGATAAGCAAAAGATTCTAGACTTTTAATTAAGCATTCAAATATAATCAAGTAAAATGAACCATAGACAGTTGATCAAGATAAAAAATTAATCAAATATAACAAATGACCAATGCCTTATGGAGTCAAATAAGCGCGTGAAATAAAGTCTAGGAATTAAGCTAGTGAGTATTAGGTTTTGCAAGTGCTCTTGGTATATTTTAAGAATTTTAAATGCTCTTGATTAGGGTGTCAACAAAGGTTTGTCAAAGCCAGGAGACTCTTCTAAGTTCCCTCTGTTGAAGACATGTTGGGCCCGCCCAGTATCCCAGGTTGGTATCGCAAGGATTGACCAGCAGCCGAGAATCTAAGACAACGGGAGGTTCTGGCGCCTCTACTAGGAAGTACTTTGGAAGAATCCCTACAACGTTGGTGCGTTGGTTACGAGTGTTTAAGTATTATTAAGTTACTCTTATAGGGTTTAAAGATCCAATGCCATTTTTGGGTATTTCGATCTGGGATCGGTCAGAGCATACTCTGGCAAGGAGGGGAAGGAGTTAATTAATTAAAGGGGTGTGTGTGTTGAAGATTTTATTAAGTTAATTAATTGGACTCTTCGACAGAGAGCGCTCTTGACCTTGTCTTATGACGAATGTTCAAGAGTCTTATCTAATCTAGATGAGACTAATGCAAGGGTGATGCAAACGCTAAAGATGCTCTCCGATAGAGAGTGCTCTTGACTTGTGTTTTTGCAAGTTCAAGAGTCTTACTTAGGAATTAATTGATTAAACAAAACAACATAAACATGAAGCAATGATGGTTTATTAAACTCTCCGACAGAGAGCACTCTTAATCCACCTTATGGTGAGATTCAAGAGATTTAAGCAATTGATTCACTTAGAAAGATAAACAATTGGAACCTGAAGTAATCAACTCATTCAATGCATTGGGTGTGATCAGTGTTACAAACATTGCCGATATATCAGCAACATCGCGATATATCGCGATGTTAACTCGCTGGCGATATATCGACAATATATCGCCCCGATATTTTCCCCGATTTTTTGGGCGATTTTTCCCGATTTTTTCACGATATTTGACGATTTTTTGGCGATATTTGCCGATTTTTCGCAATATTTGCCAATTTTATGGCGATGTTTGCCGATATTTTCGAATGTGTTGTGATTTTTTGTATTTTTTATTTTGCCGATATATTGACGATGTTTGCCAACATTTTCGTCGATAATTCCAATAATTTCTTTTTGGACCCTTGGCGATATATTTGCCGACACGATATTTGTAACATTGGGTGTGATAGATTATCAATTAAAATTCTAAGAAAAAGATGTAATTATAATGAGACAAAAAACATTTAACCTAAGAATGTAAAAAATGGACACAACACAATCCTCCCCAAATGGGGGAGGATGAGAGTGGGGACTTAAAAACCCCACTCAAACAAAAGATCTTTATTAAAATTTATACAATGTGCCTTAAGGTTTTTAATCCTTGAAAGGAATTTTCAAATGAAAGCAAAACAACTCTACTAATATTATAACTTGTAACAAAGGATAGTGCTTTTGACTTTTGCTTCAAGATCTTTCTGAAACCTGTGAAAAGGGAAGAGATAAGAAGTTTGAAAGAGAGCCAAAAGAAGAAAGGAAAAAAGAGCTGAAACAAAAGAAGATGAGGGAGAGAAGGCAAGAAAACCAAGAGAAGGTCAAAACCAAAGAAAGGGAAGAATAGGGAAGCCAACTAAGAAGCTAAAGGATGGTAAAAATCAAAGAAAACAGGGCAGCGAAAGAGAAAACAAATGGCTGTCATAAAAAATACAAAACAGGACAGCGAACAAAAAGTGGCCAAAAAGGCCAATAACAAGGTTGAAGAAAGCCCAAAAACTAGGGCAATAAGAGGCAAAAAAGGAAGGAAGACTAGGGCACACTAGGGTTGTCTAAAAAGAAGAAAGGGGAAGGCAAAAGAGAGTAATAACGGGGCAGCGATGAAGAAGAGGTAAAAAGGGCAATGAAAAGTAACTTGTAGAAAGGGGTTTTAGGAGAGGAACAAAAGAAGGTTTTTTGCAGCTTAATTCTTTAAATTTTTACCAACTTTTCGGCTTAACCTGTCATGAAAAGTGAGAAACCAGCAAGCTTCTTTCCTACAAAATGATGGATTAAACAATACCATACACTAAGAAATTACAATTTAATACTTGTGCAAAAGATGAGACTTTGAGGCTACTTCAAGTACTAAACAAAACTAGATATAAACCTTCGTGAGATAAGCTTTTAACAAAGGAAATTCTTAGATCTACACAACAAGAGATATAAAGATGAGATTTAATGCTTAGATCTACTTGTTATAAAACAGAGAATCAAAGTAACCGGAAAGTAGAATTTTGCTTTTTAGGGGTGAATATAAGAGATGGAACCACTTTGGATCTTCGAATCTATGAAACCACCCTGGATCTCAATCAGTGTGCAGCTGCCAGAAACCTGTGCCCGACTCCAAGAAAAAGAGATGCAACTTAGCTCAACCTTTTACTCGATGCAATGGAGTGATTTGCAATCAAAAGACTTGTATGCTTGCCAAAAAAGGGGATTATAACATGTACTATTTACTACTCTGAATCAAGAAAAACATGAGATATAACTGAACAAGACAATGCTCTTGTAGATTTCGAAAAGTAAATAAGTAAATAGATAACTTGAAACTGAAACAATGGCGCATTTTCTTATAATCTAATAACGTTGGTGCATTTTCTTATAATCTAATAACCCCCCAAGGCCTAGAATTCAACATCGGGCATTCCAGCTTTGGAGGAAGCAGAAGAAAACCTCGTCAATTATACTCGGCTGAAGGCAAAGCATAATTATCAGGGGTAAAAAACTCCCTGGAATACCTTATTTGAGATTCTACGTCTCAGGAGACTGAACCACTCAAAAATACCCTACTAGCACATTTTATTACAAACCCTGTGGGGCCATGGTCGAAATTATTCAAATAAAAAACTGGCTAGCCAATATTGGCTAGACATGTAGACGGATCAACTCATACACTGGAATCAGACTTTGAACAAGTCTGTCAACCGACGGCTCCTCAGGTAACCCAACTATGGTACAAAAAGTTGGATAACACATCTGGGTATTTTTCATTGTCGAATCTTTCATCCCAGCTAGTGTGCAAGAAGCCATAATTGTCAATATCAGGTTCATCCTAGGGATTTCTCAATTATCCGCTTAAATCTTCTTAGGGTCAGAGTTCGATCATTTGAACCAGCACACTAAAATCCTAGATCCAAATTCAATCTTTGCAAGCCATCTGTTTTAATCACCTGAGTGACTTTTCCAATCTCGAATAACCTCCTCACTCACGTATCCTTAATTTATGGCTCATCCTTAAATTTAGGGTTTCAGACACTCGCCTTACGAATTCTTCGACAAGAGTTTGATCTAGTGATTTGCCTTGGATCATTCCTTTCAGGATTGATCTGGGTCTCGCCCTTTGTCACATGGGATTCTCTAGTGGCATAAAGCAAAGGAATCCCTAACCGGCATGACAACCATCCATCTTTTGGGGGTTAGGGTTTTTGTAGGTCACAACTTTGGTTGCATGGCCCTTCTTCCATTCTGTATAGGATTTATCTATTGGGGCAACTACAATATCTGTGATAACAGGACTCCTAGAAAAAGGCTAGCGGACTACTAAACTCCGATCATGAACAAGTGTGCTTATTCAAACCCTGTCGGCTCACTTGAAAAAATCCACCAAGTACAACTTAGGTGGTAACAGAGCTTGAAGTAGAACTGAACCAAATAAACAATGACTACGATAGTAAATAAAATAAAAGATTATGATGTTGTGCAAGTGGTCCAATAGATTTTAATTTATTTTAATGTCTTTCTTCAACTTAGGGGATTAATGTGTTTGGATGAGAAAATAAACCAACTAACTAATATGTCTACCTTTAACTCTTATCCCTCAACTGAGAGAAACTGTTGGGTGCTCAACAAAAGAGCACAAGGCTGCCTCCTAGCTCCACAAGTCAGTCCCAATAACTAGCCGGGTGCTCAACAAGAGGACACAAAGTGCCACGAGGCCTCCAACAACCTCTACCCCTCCAAATCCACACACTAATCCTCTTTTCTCAATCTTGCAATAATGGGTTGAAATGCCTATTATTCTAGCCAACTCGAATCTTCTCCCTTTCTTGTCACCCAGGGTCGAACCAACCGACAAGGGGAGCGAATACGGGGCGAAGATTGGGGCAAGGTTTATTTTAAACAAAATGAAGAATTTAACGATTATTAACAATGCAAGCCAACATGATATTGCAAGGATGGCATAGCCAAATCACTTCCAAGGTGTGGCAAATAAAAATAAAAGAAAGAAAGATAGAAGCCGACACGATTTTGCAAGGATGGCAAAGCCAAATCACTTGCAAGGTGTGGGAAAATGAAAATAACAAAAAATGGAATTTTAGCTGACACGATGTTATCACCCGCCTTGTAGTTGTCTGCTTAAGGTGGATCCAGAATGGATGGTAGAGGGGCAAGCTACTAAGGGGTGGAACCACGACTGCCTAGACTCCCAAATGGATGGTTGTCACGCCAATCAAGGCAGCCTTCACTTTAGGTTATCCTAGTCCAGGACAACAATGGGGGAGACCCAGATTTGCTTCTGACAGGAGAGATCGAACCTAGACACCAAAAGAAGATCAAATGGGGCTTCAGGGCACTTAAGGTGCAAGGTGAATGGGAACCCTAGCTCTAGGGTTTAGGTACTAGCAATTGTCTTGGGAAACGTAACTATGACAGGGCGAGCACGAATAGAGTTGGGACTATCCAGTACCTAGAAATCAAACTCAGTAAAAAGTGTTTGAGCTATCAGTGAATGTTGGTAGATGGCAAAGGATAAGAGCCTAAGGGCAGCGCTAGCTTGGAGATCAGTGCTTTGAATGCATTGGAAAATAGATTCAGCAGTAAGACAATGTTTCAAGAAACACCTTGATCTACGAAACCAGAAAGCAATTGGTCCAGAAAAGCCAAGGTACAGGAAACCCAGCTCAATAGATAGCTAGCGCTAGGGCATAGGAAGACAAGTCTGAAGCTTTAGGGGGTACTGGAAGGCTGATGGTTCAGCATTGAGGATGAGGAGAGATCAGGGAGACCTGATCTACAAGCCCAAATCAGGAAAACATCAGGAAAATCAGATCTAGAAAAGTCAAAATCTGATGATGGGGCTAGGAGGCTGAAAACTGATTTTTTCAGATCTAGGGCAAACCAGGATGAATTAGCATAGCGTTGATGGTGTTCTGGGATGCTTGGGACCTGATCTATCAGCCTATCAGTCAGATTTTAGAAAAACCTACTTCTGGAAAAGGCCAATTTTTAGTGAGGGCGCTAGGGCAGTTTCAGTGTATTTTTTAGATCCCAGTCAAACTGTTGAGCTTCTTGACAGCATTGGGGTTGATTTGGACTGCCCAAGACCCGATCTATTTGTCTGTGAAGTCAGAAATTAGAAAAACTCAAAACCCTAGCAGGTCAATTTTTTCAGTGGGGGGTTATGTAGTTTTCTCCTGGAAAATCAGATCTAGGTCAATCTATGAGGAATTTTACCATCGTTCCAGTTGATTTAGTTAGGGAGAGGCCCAATCTATGAAACCCAGAAATGGTTTGGCAAAATATCGGACGGTTCCCTGATTATTTGATTTTTTAGGTTTTAATGGTTTAGGAGTTTTTAGAAAAATAGTTAAATTTCAGCAAGGTACAATGGAATAAGATCAGAAAAGAAGAACTTACCTGTGGATCTTACCTCGATAATCTTGTAGAAGTCTGTAACAGTGACGATCCTAGCTATCCCGATCAATCCTGGAAGATCCCCGTGATTTCTATGGCATATGCAAGCTCCAAGCCATCAAAGCGCCCCCTACCCTGCATGAGAAAACGCCAACCATATCAGATTCGCACTTACAAAATAAAGAAATTGAATGCTACAAGACAGTAAAATGAAGTAATCATAGATCGCAATGAAACTAATGAAAACCCCCTGATCCAAGACGACGAGAACCGAGCAAGTTGAGGTCCCCCTACAAAAACGCTCTAGCCAAAACGCCCTCCTGTAGACAAAACAATGATAGCCACAAAAAAAAATAGATCTCACGAGAATTTCCACGATGCTAGTAAGCTGAAGACAAGCTAATCACCATTTGAGCACATCAGATGCAAAGCAAATCTAGAAAATTTCTACAGAATAAGTCTTTTTATTATTCAGATCCAAGAGCCAAAGACCCCTTACAAATGAGAAGCTCTCTCCTTTAAATAGAAATGAGAGAACCTCAATCATAACCAAATCCTAACCACTTTCAAAAAGAGTGGCTAAGATTAAAAGATGAAATGTTCTAATGAATGGTTGAGATGAGCTCAACATACAATACATGGATCAATATAACCATAATTTATCAAAGTGGACTAACCCACCAAAAAAAGGTAAACCACTCAACAAGAAATAAATGAAAGCACATGGTGGGTCCAAGGAGTGTTTGACTAACTCCGTTTGGGTGTCCCCATGGCACAATAAATAATATAACAATTTAAAATTTTGACTTTTGCTCCTCGAGGAAATTGTGGGTCTCCCAAAAAGCTCCAGAAAATATATAAAATTTGCCCAAA
This sequence comes from Pseudotsuga menziesii, assembly GCA_001517045.1. NCBI lineage: Eukaryota > Viridiplantae > Streptophyta > Pinopsida > Pinales > Pinaceae > Pseudotsuga > Pseudotsuga menziesii. Next base: position 29,549 of record LPNX010195906.1, read on the forward strand.
AATAGGTGCGGGCCCCATAAAATGATGAAATTGCTGGAGAAGGTGTGGAAGACATCACTCTCATCATTGTGACTCACCCCATGCCATTTCTTTGCCTCAGTAGCCCAAATCGATTTCTTCAATAGCTATTTAATCATTTTTTAATCTACCTCGGGAAACGTGATACTGCTAAAACAGCCTCCTAGGGTGCCCGCGTTGTCAAATTTATCCCTCCAAGCTCTCTAGGATGGGGTACAATGGTACAAACAAGTGGCTGCACCTCTCTATGTCCATACAACGCCCTAGGAGATCCAACTGAAACTTATCCCTACTCAAACAAATCAATCTATGAAGAAAAATTGCATTAGAAAAGCAGAATAAGCCTGATCACATCTGTAAGTGCCCAAAACTGGAAATAAACTGTCTCATTGGACTCAAAGAGTCCCAATCCATCAAAGGTGTATACTCATACCCCTCATAGGTCTCTGTCTGATCATCAATCATAACTAATAAACAATATCACCATCTGTGAATAATCATACACCAATAATAACTCAGAATAGATCAATCTGCTGCAAGTGTTAAGAGTTTAAACCATGCTCTACAACTCATTCACGTAACAAAATCAACAAGTAGCATTCATTTCACTGGTAGTACATCAACAAATACTTATAAATATTAGGCTTTATTTATTATTACTTAGACTCAGACTTTCAAGACTATACTCACTTCATAGCTGTAGTCATTTTGCTAGTGAAGGGTGAAAGGTGGAAATGACAAGGCTAAGGCAATGGATGACCTCCTACTCAACATCATGACACTTTGGACAAGGGAAGGGAGAACTCACTATAACCAATACTGGACAAACAACAATACTGGACAAACAACAACACAAGGAATGGCAGTGCCTCACAAATGAATGAGTTGTTTAGAGAGTGCTTATTCAACTTAGGCATCATGTCTACATCAATCTTGATCCAATTTCATTAGGATCACATTTTATTCTGTGGCCTTTTTGGCCTATATGAACCCTTTGGGACTTCACCTGTGCTCAAAAGCACAGCTAATCGCAACTTTCATCTGGGACATATTTATTTTTAACAAGGTCAGCAATTCTTTGATATAACATTTTTTAACCATTGCTTTTTGGACCTTTTCTTATACTCTTCAAGGAGTATTTTAGCATTTCATTGCTCTTGCCCTTTTTACATATGTTAAGAAACACAGTTTTACAATTTTCATTTTCCATGGGCGCATATTTAATATTTCAATAAAATTAGTACATGAGCTTTCAGTTTTAGCCAACAACATCTCAGGTGACTAGGGGGAATTCTGCACAGTGCCAAACATCGGGACAACCGACCAGAATGATTTAGGCATACTATCCAGCTTACCAAAGGCAAGTTTTGTCACCAACTCAGAGCCGAGACACAATGTAAACAGGGAGGCTTGTCCAACAAAGGTTCTAGCGGGTAAAAAGGTCCTCCATGCCACAAGTCAAGAAGTCAGTCCGGTTGAAAATTAAACTAGAAGGTAATGGATGGATGAAGACAATGAAATGATGGATCCAATCACTAGCAAGTCAAAACAATGGTGGGAATGACTACCTCTATTCTCCCTAAGGAGGGTAAAACCAATGAGTATAGATCAAGAACTTCAAAGTTAGAGTAAGGACATCAATACATAGTATAATATACAACCAAGTCCATTTAAATATGACCGCTAGGTCATAATACCATAAGTCAATATATGTCACAAGAATCAATATAAGAGCAATAATAACCATAACACCATATAAAATACTGAGTCATATCCATGCAATATAATCCATCTGAAACACCATATATCCAATGAGAAAGTACTGATATATCACTAGGCATCCACTACTGCTCTGAAATAACATGAATGGCTATATCGGTCCTCAAATCTGAGTGTCCTGAGACTCAGTCCTGGCATGGGAGAGTACAATAGTCCACTAATATAATACTGATCCATCAAAACTGCTCATCTCAGCATCTCATATCTAAGAGATCTGTCTGAAAAAAGTACTGTTTGAAAAATAGAATATGGTAGCCTGACTACTATATATGTGATAACACACGATTTTGCAAGGATGGCATAGCCAAATCACTTGCAGAGTGTAGGAAAAAATTAAGAAGAAAAAAAATGAAATTTTAACTAATCTAAACCCACGCCAATCAACAATTCCTTATGCAAAGGTGGGCAAGCCCAACTTCTTTTGCTAGCAATGGATGGCAAATAAATAAAACTCAATTTAACTGAAAATGCAAAATAAGAAATCAAGTGCAACAGACTCTCTTGGACTTGTTACAATGGATGAAATTTCAGCATAAAGAAAGAGAAGAAAAAGTGGGAAAAACAATGTATTTGCCCCTTTCTTGTGATGGCCTTGAAGCTCTACCTTTGGGGTAGCCTTTGCACCCTTCTATGGCTGAAATTTGACATAGTTTTACCTTGTTTTATCGCCAACCTGCTAAAAAACAACAAACATAAAATGATAAAATGTGCCCAAAATCACTTTGGGGAAGTTAGTATGTTACTGCAATATATATATATATATATATATATATATACATACAAAATTTACACAAAGTTGCCAAATGAATAATTTTGAAAGAACTTGAGTATATAAGAGTTAAAACACTCAACAATGCAAAAATTAAAACATTCAAACAAACTAAAATTAAAATGCAAAAATTTGTATGTAAAGAAAGAGAAAAGTGGTCCTTTGTTCTTCAAGAAGTGAAACATTGGGGCATCCAACCGAGGAATCCACTCTTCAATCCAAATAATCTGCAACTTACAAGATTTTCACTACACAACTACTAAAAGGTGATAATCAAATAATGAGCAAAAAATCATAAACTTCAAACTAGAAAATATATGAACTTCTTTTACTACAAGAATGAAAAGTCACAAAATTTATGGAATAGAAATACCATAAATTTTACCAAAGCAAATTAGTATGTTTTATTGGCCAACCAAACTTGTGTAGCTCCTTAAGAATGGAAACAAATCATCAATGGAAACAATGGACACAAGATTCCTCCAAAGATTTTTTATTAACAAAGCTAAATAGCTGAAAATTACAATGGCTCAAGCAAGAGTAAGGGCAAGAGAGAAAGAGAAAGAATGAGAGCATGGGCAAGAGAGTGGCTGTGTGTGTTCATAATCCAAATGAGGAGGGGAAGCCTCAAATAGAAAATGAGTGAGTAGAGATCCCAAGTCCATGCAAGCCACTTGTCAAAATGAGAGAGTGGGAGCTCAAAGAGGGGAACCACTTCTCTTGGGGGCGCCTTCTGAGAAATCGAATAGAAATGGGGAGGAAACTTTCATCTAATATTTTTAATCCTGATTCTAGGACCAAAGGGGGACCCCTTACTTTGGCTTATTTTTAATTATCTCAATTTCCATGGAGAGGGAGGGTGTGCCCCCCCTTTGGCGACATCTACATTCTTATGAAACACTTGCATGGGGGGCCTTTTTTCTTCCAAAGTCACCTTAGGAACATAACATAACACTTAGAAATTTAATTTTCCCCTTCTAAGTGACTTTAGGCACTTTTCCAAAATTTGGCTTGCTAATTAATTGTCAATTTTCCTAATTTCCTTGACTGACTTTGGAAAACATGACCAAAAGCTTAGCAAGACTTATCTGAATGACTTCAAACTTTTCCCAGAGGTGTAGAGGAACCCATGTCATTGATTTTGAGTACCCATACCCCAATCCGTGGGCATTAGATGCCATTTCACCTTCTTTTTATTACAACCTTTTTCTACTGAGGGACATTTTTTAATCACCAAAAATTAAAAAATCCTAGGTAAAACCTAATGAAATTCTGCAAGACTCTGGATAGTTTCTAGCATGGTTACATAGAACATTCCTAGGCCTTAGTCGCCTCGTGGACTCGATCATTAGAATGCCTTTCACCACTTTGGAGGTATTTTTGAGTGAAAAAACTCAGATAATTAAAATCACTAAAAATGAATTTGAATTATCTAAAGGAAAAAACACTCAATGAAAGGACTTCCCTAATGATAAAGTGCTAGGTAACCAAGTTATACAAAAACTAGACCTTTATGTTGACATATCATTACAATACCCCTGCAGGGGTGCAAAAATTTCATGGAGAAAAGATAAGAAGAAGAGTTGCCTTGCTTGAAAAAAAACTTCATTTGGTATTTCTTTCTCATCTTCAATGCACATGGTACATGGTTGGACACCTAGTTGGTTAGGTGGTCAATAGGGTCAAGGAAATGGCAGGGAAACTTCTCAGATGATGTATTTTGGCTCCTCGGATAGTTCTTCAGTAGTTTCAGTCAGCATAGGGTCCGAGATTATTTTATTTTGGCTTAGCCAGTGAGAACGTTCCCCAAGGGGTGCCCCTCAACTTTGCCAATGGATGTAATAAATTGTTATATCCTATGATTTTAGGTTGTAATGGGGCATAAGGGTGAATTAAGCCCCTAGTGACCCCCTTTGATATACTATCATGTCATATCTTATGTTATGCTATGTTTTCCACCTTAGGAAGGCGTCCTTGAGCAAAGTGCGCCCCCCTTTGATGTGGTCACCTTGATCCATGTATTGATCCTTGTATATATGATCTCCACCGTTGATGATGTCTTAATCTCAATCATCGGATGATAGTTAGGTAAAAAGCAGACACACTCTTAAGCTATTTAAGAGAGGTGATCCCCCCATTGTAAACCATGAGCTCTAGCATTGGAATATTGAATAAAGAGATTTTTCTAGGATTCACTACTCGTCTCTTGATAGATAGATGAATGTGATGATGATTGGCACTGCATTTCTTCTTCATTGAGATAAATTTGGCATAATTTCTGTACCTTTTTATTGTACCAATTAATCTGCAGGTTGAAGGAGGCGATTCTAAGGGAGGCACTATGGTGGGGAGACTTACTCTGTTACCAAAACTTGGTTTGGTTTATCAGGGAGTAGTTACTTCTTTATGACTTCTTATCCCCATACTTTCTTTACTTCGTAGACCTTGTTTTATTTGTCGTGCTAATTGTTTTTCTTTGGCGTGGCAGGTAGAAAGGGGCGCTAGGATCACCAAGTAGAACTTCAACTCATCAAAATCTTGCTTGGAACTTGTTATCACATATATAGTAGCTGGGCTACCATATTCTATTTTTCAGATACATTACATTTTTCAGCCAGATCTCTTACATATAAGATGCTGAGATGAGCAGTTTTGATGGATCATTATTTTATTCGTGGACTATTGTACTCTCCCATGTCATGACTGAGTCTTAAGACACTCAAATTTGAGGACTGATGTAGCCATTTAGTCATTTACAGAGCAGTTATTGATGCCTAGATTTATATCAGTGCTTTCTCATTGGATAGATGATGGTTCAGATAGATTATATGCATGATTATGACTCGGATTTTATTATATGGTGTTTTGGTTATCATTGCTTTTATACTCATCTTTGTGACATGTATTAACATGTAGTGTCATGATCTGGCGATCATAATTATATGGACTTGGATGTATTTGTATTTTGTATTGATGTCCTTACTTAGAATTAGAAGTTCTTGATCTATACTCATTGGTTTTACCCTCCCTAGGGAGAATAGAGGTAGTCATTCCCACCATAATCTGGCTTGCTAGTGTTGGCTTCACAAGATGATGTGTCTGAGCAAGGAGATGTTTTATTTGGATCTCCTAGGGCGTTGTATGGGCATAGGGGGTGCAACCACTTGATTGTACCATAATACCCCCATCCCAAAAATCCTGGTGGGCTTAGTTTGACAACGGAGGCACCCTAGGAGGCTGTTTTGGCAGGTTCACGTTTCCAAAGGCAAATTAAAAAATGATTAAAAGGCTATTGAAGAAATCGATTTGGGCTACTGAGGCAAGGAAATGACATGGGATGAGTCATGATGACGAGTGATGTCCTCCGCACCTTCTCCAGCAGTTGCAGCACCTGATTGGGCCCACACCTATTTTTTGGGCATTTTTATATTATTTTCTGGAGCTTTTGGAAGGCTCATGATTTCCTCAAGGAGGCACAAAGTCAAAAATTAAATTATTCTATTTTTTTGTGTCATGGGGCACCAAGAGGGAGTTAGTTAACACTACATGGACCCACCATATGCTTTATTTATTTCTTGTTGAGTGGGGTACCTTCTTTATGGGTGATTTAGTCCACTTTGGTACTTTATGGTTATATTGATCTATGTATTGTATGTCGAGCTCATCTCAACCATTGATTAGAATATTTTATCTTTTAATCTTAGCCACTCGTTTTGAAAGTGGTTAGGATTTTGCTTCTCTCATTTCTATTTAAAGGAGAGAGCTTCTCATTTGTAAAGGGTCTTTGGCTCTTGGATCTGATTAATAGAAAGATTTTTTTGTGAATATTTTTTGGATCTGCTTTGCATCTAATGTTCTTCGGTGGTGATAGAAAATTATTTTGCTTCCTAGCATTCGGGAAATTGTTATGAGATCTATATTTTTTTGGGATCATTGTTTTGTCTACAGGAGGACGACTTCAGCTTGGGCGTTTTTGCAGGGGGGCCTCAACTCGCTTGGATTGTCTTCGTTTTTTATCAAGGATTTTTCATTAGTGTTGTGGTGACCTATGATTTCTTCTTGCTATTTTTATGCAGCATATAGCTTCTTTCTCATGTCACAGCAAATCTTATATGGTTGACGTTTGTTGTGTAGGAGAGAGGGCACATTGACTTCCTCGGGCAAACACTAGACATAGAGCTCATTTCAATCTTCTTAAATTGATCAAGATGGCAGGGATCATCATCATCAAGGAATCTACAAGCATTTTTAGGTAAGATCTAACAGGTAAGTCTCTTCTCTTCAGATTTCAATCCATTGTACCTGCTTTTCTTCAATTTTTCTGAAAAAAACTCCTAAATAATAAAAATCCAAAAAATATTTAATCGAGGAACCGCTTGATCTTTGACCAAACCATTTCTGGGTTTTGTAGATCGGGCCTCCCCTTCACTGAATCATCCTCAATACTACCCTAATTGTGACTGGTTTTCCCTAGATCCGACTTTCTGACTGCTCAAACCCCAGTGCCCCACTGAGAATTTGACTTTTTTCCACTGTTGACTTTTTTCGAAAAAATAATTACATGGGTTTGTAGATCAGGTCTTCGTCATCCCAGAACACCCGCAACGCTGAGCTAGTTCCTGCCAGGTAGCCCTAGATCTGAAAAACCAACTTTCAGCCTCCTAGCCTCCCTCATCATATTTTGACTTTTCCAGATCTGATTTTTCCTGAAATTTTCTTACTTAGGTTTGTAGATTGGGCCATCTCGATCTCATTTCCACTCCAACGCTGAGCTGATAGTCTCCTGGTGGCTCTAGATCTGCAGATCTGCCTCTCCAAACCATAGCGCTAGCCCTCCTTCTGTTGATTTTCCTGTAACCTAAATCTTCTGGGCCAAATACTTTCTTGGGTTCATAGATCAAGGCATATCCCAGGTGGGTTCACTTAAACACTGTGCTGATACTGACTCCATTACCCAAGGCTAAATAAGCACTGATCTCCAAGCATAGCGCTAGCCCCTTGTTGACCTCTTTCCCCCAAATTTTGACCGCTCCTTGATAACTCAGTTAACCTGGCATTTTCATATCTATCACTGAGTCTATCTCTTTGGTACTAGATAGTCCCAACTCTGTCCTTACTCACCCTGTCTCAGTTACGTTTTCCCAAGACAGTGGTTATCTTAACCAGTTGCTAGTACCTTAACACTAGATCTAGTATTACCCCTACAGGTTACTTTGGATCAACCCTCGTATGACTGAAGCCCTCATCCAAAGCCCTAGTCCACTTACTACTATCATCCATAGATCTAGAGTTTCTAATTACCTTACACCTTATGTACCTCAAGCCATAATTGATATGATCTGGTGTCTAGGTCTGATCTCTCCTGTCAGGAGTAGATTTGGGTCTCCCCCGTTGTTGTCTTGGACTTGGATAACATAAAGTGAAGACTGTCTTGATTGGCGTGACAACCATCCATTTGAGAGTCTAGGCAGTCTTGGTTCCACCTCCTTAGTTTCTTGCCCCTCTACCATCCATCCTGGATCCACCTCACATAGGAAACTACAAGGTTGGTTACAACATTTTGGCGCCGTTGTCGGGGAGGTAGAGGCCTACCTTGGTTCAACATATCTCACCTTTCCCTACGACATATCTTTTATTGGTGAATTACTTGTGTGGTTCACCTGGCGACTCCACCCTGTGACTCCACTGAGGACCGTACCCAACGTATTAATCTTAAGTTCTTAGAACATCACATAAATCACAATGAACTCGAATTTATTCGTCCAATTTTTCAATGAAATCAAGGAAAATCCAACCAAGTTTAAAAGGCAACTTCTATCTCGTCTTGACTTCTCTGAAATCTATGAGGCACCTCATCCTATGCCAAAAACATACATTAAAGGGTTGCCTCATTTCTTTGCAAATTCAACTGAATCAATTGAAATCCACTTGGATGCTTGTTGGTGTTATATGGAATCCATGGGCGTAGAACATGAAGATGTCTATATGCGAGCCCTTTGCTAATCCTTAGGAGGTAACGCCAATTATTGGTTATACACGTTAGCACCAGGATCCATCACTGGATATGACATGTTTACCGATTTATTAAGAAAAGAATGGGGTACAAGCATTGATGAATCGATACATCCAAATAATGATTGTGTTGTTGAGGATCAATCTGATGAAGATGATCAGGATAACCATAATGAAATAACTGATGATTTTCCTCATCAAATTGATTCCTCCTCTCCCGATCCAACAGTGGACATGCCTTTGAATGACTCTTCGATGAAAGAGAGTGACGATGATCAAATCTCGACCCTTCAGGATTATGACCTTGATATTGATATAGAAGGGGACCTTATTAAAATCTTGTCATCATTAGCTCAGGAAGGCACAAATAAAGAAGGAGAACAAAATGATCACTATCAAGAAACATCTTTAATTGAGCCTTCTATAGGTGAGGTCATTAAAGAGTTTTTAAAAGAGCAACTCCATAGTCATTACCTAATTAATGATAATTTGAGTCAGTATCCAACATATCCGAATCTTGATTCAGACCTTGATCATATCACCGCAGAAGAAGAAAAGGTTGAAATTAATCAAACTTCTATTGAAGAACAATCTTGTGGTCATAGTGTGGTTGAAGAGCATGGTTGTAAGAGGGATAGGGAAACTGAAACCGAACTTGTTGGTGTTATTCCTTATCTAGAGCCTAAAGAAAAACAATCACATGATGATACGATTGTAAATGAACTTGATCAAGAACATTGCAATGAGGATCCTTGTCCTGATAGTATCAATAGAATTCTTCAGCCAATCCTTAATCAGAATATGTTGATTCAATGTGTGGATACTGACCTTGTTTCGAATCTTGAAATCACTCCTAGAATTAATTTAAAAGATTTTTCCTTTCATCAAATTCTGAGATCAATTATTCCAAGTCTAGGAGAAAATTTTCAATCTGCCTTCCCGTCCAAACTCTTCAAGTCTTCTTGTATGGGTTTGTCGTTTAATCAAGTTATTACTTTCGAAATTTTGAATCAGGAGTTTAAGCATTATCACGTAATTGGAGAGAATGCACTTCATGTCTCTTCTCAGTCATCCGTAATAAATAAATTTTTTCAATTTGTAAATCTGTATTATGGATGGTTGGAGAAGGTGTATAAAGATCAATTTCATCTTTTCTCCATTTTTAAACAACAAATGGGCTTGGTCTCATTCACAGTTTCATTACATTACAACTTGTCCTCATTTGATTCTCCCATTTCTTCTAGAGTGAATAGAATTAAATGTCCTAATAGGGTAGAGGAGAAAACAAATCACTGTTTGGAATGGCCGAGTCATGAATCCTATTGTCTTCTTCCATCAAGAACAAACTTGCATACCTTTCATGACCCTATCGATTTATGGGTGGAAGAAGTTTGCAACAGTCGACCTCATCCCTAGCATGATTTCATTTCTCTTTATCCCTATCTTTCTTCGATTTTCAAACAAGTTATAATGGCTTCGACTTTCATTCACATTACTTACAAGCCATCGTTGATTTGTTGTATCATTAACTGCAAAGAAATCTCAATAGATTCGTTCAGCAAGTGGTTACATTGGATTTATGATTTTACCTAACACTTGTCTAAATTGGTTAGAGTAGGGTAGGTAGGATCTGAATAAGCCTTTCCCGGCAGTAGTGTAGAACTTTGCACCTTTGTTTGAAGCTCACCTTTGAAGCTTTAAGTATAGTTTTGATTTCTGTTATCCTGCAAAATAAAAAATGAAACTTTTATTGAAAGTTATGGTTATAGATTAGATTTATTTTTTGCTTTTTAGTTTCATGCATATTTATTTTCAGTATTTTATATATTATCCACATATCGTTTAGACGACTGGTCTGTGAGTTTGGTATAGCTCTAGACATGTTGCAGGTAGTCAGTGACATCTTTGGTAGGGGTTGCAGAGCTGGATGGATTGCTCTAGGATGCGAGAAGCAGAGTGCGAGGACCAGAGATTCTGAGGTTCTCAAGCGCTCTTTTCAGCAGAGCACTTGTCCCAGCTGGAGCCAGATATTATCACGTATATAGTAGTCGGGCTACCATATTCTATTTTTCAGATACAATACATTTTTCAGCCAGATCTCTTACATATGAGATGTTGAGATGAGCAGTTTTGACGGATCATTATTTTATTCGTGGACTATTGTACTCTCCCATGTCAGGACTGAGTCTCAGGACACTTAGACTTGAGGACTGATGTAGCCATTTAGTCATTTACAGAGCAGTTATTGATGCCTAGATTTATATCAGTGCTTTCTCATTGGACAGATGATGGTTCAGATGGATTATATGCTTGATTATGACTCGGCTTTTATTATATGGTGTTATGGTTATCATTGCTTTTATACTCATCTTTGTGACATGTATTAACATGTAGTGTCATGATCTGGCAGTCATAATTATATGGACTTGGATGTATTTGTATTATGTATTGATGTCCTTACTTAGACTCGAAAGTTCTTGATCTATACTCATTGGTTTTACCCTCCCTAGGGAGAATAGAGGTAGTCATTCCCAACATAACCTGGCTTGCTAGTGTTGGCTTCATTATTCATTGTCTCCACCCATCCATTACCTTCCAGTTTTGTTTTAACCTGACTTACTACTTGACTTATGGCATGGAGGACCCTTCCCCACTAGAACCCTTGTTGGACAAGCCTCCCTGTTTATTTTGTGTCTCGGCTCTAAGTTGGTGACAGAACTTGCCTTTGGTGAGTTGGATTGTATGCCTAAATCATTCTGGTCGGTTGTCCCAATGTTTGGCACTGTGCAGAATTCCCCCTGGTCACTTGAGATGTTGTTGGCTAAAACTGAAAGCTCATGTACTACTTGTATTAGAAAATGTTATATATGTTCCCATGGAAAATAAAAATGCTAAACTATGTTTCTTAACATATGAGAAAAAGGGAAAGAGCAATGAAATGCTAAAAATACCACTTGAAGGGTATAAGAAAAGGTCCAAAAAAGAAATGGTTAAATATATGCTATATCCAAATATTGCTGACCTTATAAATTTGAATGTGTCCCGGATGAACGCTGCGATTAGCTGTGCTTTTAAGCATTGGTGAAGTCCCAAAGGGTCATATAGGTCAAAAAGGCCATGGAAATAAAATTGATGGTCCTAATGAACTTGGATCAAACTTGATGTAGACATGATGCCTAAGTTGAATAAGCACTCTCTGAACAACTCAACCATTTGTGAGGCACTGCCATTCCCTGTGTTGTTGTTTGTCCGGCATTGGTTATAGTGAGTATTTCCCTTCCATATCCAAAGTGTCATGATGTTAAGTAGAAAGACATCATTTTCCTAGCCTTGTCAGTTTCAACCTTCACCCTTCACTAGCAAATTGACTACAATTATGAAGTGAGTATTGTCCTGAAAGTCTAGCCCGAGTAATAGTAAATAAAGCCCTATATATGTATTTGGTTGATGTACCGCTAGTGAAATGACTGCTACTTGTTGTGATTGTTGCTTAAATGATTTATAGAGCATGTCTTAGCCTTATAGCATTTGTAGCAGACGGATGATAGTCTCAGTTATATTATTGGTATCTAGTCATTTACAGGTGATTATATTGTCTATTGGATGTTGTTGATGATCAGGCAGAGACCTGGAAAGGGTATGAGTATACGCCCTGGATGGATTTGGACTCTCTGAGTCTAATGAGATAGTTTATTTTCAGTTCCGGGCACTTGTAGAGATGATCAGGCTCATTTTACCTTTCTGATGCAGTTTTGCTTCACAAGATGATGTGTCTAAGCAGGGAGATGTTTTATTTTGATCTCCTAGGGCGTTGTATGGGCATATGGGGTGCAGCCTCTTGATTGTACCATAGTACCCATATCCCACAGAGCTTGGTGGGCTTAGTTTGACAACGCAGACACCCTAGGAGGCTGTTTTGGCAGGTTCATGTTTCTTGAGGCAGATTAAAAAATTATTAAAAGGATATTGAAGAAATCAATTTGGGCTACTGAGGCAAGGAAATGACATGGGATGAGTCATGATGATGAGAGTGATGTCCTCTGCACCTTCTCTAGCAGTTGCAACACCTAATTGGGCCCACATCTATTTTTTGGGCTTTTTTATATTATTTTCTGGAGCTTTTGGGAGGCTCACGATTTCCTCGAGGCACAAATTCAAAAATTAAAATAGTAATTTTTTTTGTGCCATGGGGTACCCAGAGGGAGTTAGTTAACACTCCATGGACCCACCATATGCTTCATTTATTTCTTGTTGAGTGGGGTACCCTCTTTATGGGTGATTTAGTCCACTTTAGCACCTTATGGTTATATTGATCCATGTATTGTATGTCAAGCTCATCTCAACCATTGATTAGAATATTTTATATTTTAATCTTAGCCACTCGTTTTGAAAGTGGTTAGGATTTTGCTTCTCTCATTTCTATTTAAAGGAGAGAGCTTCTCATTTGTAAAGGGTCTTTGGCTCTTGGATCTGATTAATAGAAAGATTTTTTTGTGAATATTTTATGGATCTGCTTTGCATCTGATGTTCTTCGGTGGTGATTGGAAAGTCTTTTGCTTCCTAGAATTTGGGAAAATGTTATGAGATCTATATTTTTTGGGGATCATTGTTTTGTCTACAGGAGGACGACTTCAGCTTGGGCGTTTTTACAAGGGGACCTCAACTTGCTTGGATTCTCTTCGTTTTTTATCAGAGAGTTTTCATTAGTGTTGTGGTGACCTATGATTTCTTCTTGCTATTTTTCTGCAGCATATAGCTTCTTTCTCATGTCACAGCAAATCTGATATGGTTGATGTTTGTTGTGTAGGAGAGAGGGCGTATTGACTTCCTCCGGCAAACACTGGACATAGAGCTTGCTTCAATCTTCTCAAATTGATTGGAATGGCAGGGATCATCATCATCAAGGAATCTACAAGCACTTCCAGGTAAGATCTAACAGGTAAGTCTCTTCTCTTCAGATCTCAATCCATTGTACCTGCTTTTCTTCAATTTCTCTGAAAAAACTCCTAAATAATAAAAATCCAAAAAATATTTAATCGAGGAACTACTTGATCTTTGACCAAACCATTTCTTGGTTTTGTAGATCGAGCTTCCCCCTCACTGAATCATCCTCAATGTTGCCCTAATTGTGATTGGTTTTCCCTAGATCTGACTTTCTTGCTGCTCAAACCCCAACACCCCACTGAAAATTTGACTTTTTTCGAAAAATAATTACATGGGTTTGTAGATCAGGTCTTCCTCATCCCAGAACACCCCCAACACTGAGCTAGTTCCTGCCAGGTAGCCCTAGATCTGAAAAACTAACTTTCAGCCTCCTAGCCTCCCTCATCATATTTTGACTTTTCCAGATCTGATTTTTCCTGAAATTTTCTGACTTGGGTTTGTAGATCAGGCCATCTTGATCTCATTTCCACTCCAACGCTGAGCTAATAGTCTCCTGGTGGCTCTAGATCTACAGATCTGCCTCTCCAAACCTTAGCGCTAGCCCTCCTTCTGTTGATTTCCCTGTAACCTGAATCTTTCGTGTCAAATCCTTTTCTGGGTCCATAGATCAGGTTATATCCCAAGTGGGTTCACTTAAATGCTGTGCTGATACTGACTCCATTACCCAAGGCTGAACAGGCACTGATCTCCAAGCATAGCGCTGGCCCCTTCTTGACCTCTTTCCCCTGAATTTTGACTGCTCCTTGATAACTCAAGTAACCTAGCATTTTCATATCTATCACTGAGTCTATCTCTTTGGTACTAGACAGCCCCAACTCTGTCCTTACTCACCCTGTCTCAGTTATGTTTTCCCAAGACAGTGGTTATCTTAATCAGTTGCTAGTACCTTAACCCTAGATCTAGTATTACCCCTACAGGTCAGTTTGGATCAACCCTCATATGACTGAAGTCCTCATCCAAATCCCTAGTCCACTTACTACTATCATCCATATATCTAGAGTTTCTAATTACCTTACACCTTACGTACCTCAAGCCATAATTGATCTGATCTGGTGTTTAGGTCTGATCTCTCCTGTCGGGAGTAGATCTGGGCCTCCCCCGTTGTTGTCTTGGACTTAGATAACATAAAGTGAAGAATTCCTTGATTCGCGTGACAACCATCCATTTGGGAGTCTAGGCAGTCTTGGTTCCACCTCCTTAGTTGCTTGCCCCTTTACCATCCATCCTGGATCCACCTCACACAAGTAACTATAAGGTTGGTGACAACAGATCTCTCACTTGATCAGAAAGAAGGAATTCTTCATCATCCAGGAGCTTATCTATCAAATTTAGGTATGTCTCTCGGGTTAGTTCTCGACATTTTATTTTTCTTGCATTGCACATCACTATTTTTTATGAAAAAACCCTTAGTAGAAAGTAGGAAAAATCACCAAATCGATTTGCACTGGGAATCTACAAATTCAACGATCTGGATTTTGTCGACCGTCCCAAACAAAAACCCTCTCCCTCCTAGGCGTCAACATTGGACTCCAATTTTCCACCTTCGGGCATTGACCCTTGGCAGAGAGAGCGCCCCTCTTTAACTTGGCAGCCAGTTCCCTGTGTTTTTTTCTCTGATTCCGATTTTGCTTAGAATTTGTTATATTGTCAAATCCTACATCTAAGCAAGTGTGTTGAAAGCCTCAATTTTTTCTTTTCAACCTCACCTTGGGAAATTACCAATTTTCTGTTTAAATCACCCAAGGGTCCCAGGTTTGATCGTTTGAACAAACACACTAATCCTAGATTTGATCATAAATTCCATAAGTCACTTTGTTATCTTGCTTTAGTAACATTACCAACATCTTTAAATGCCTCTTCTCAAGCACTCCTTAATTTTTGGCTTATCCCTTAAATCTAGGGTTTTAAGCATTCACCTTACATATTCTCTGTTAGGGTTTGATCTGGTGACTTGTTTTAGGTCTGTCCTTTCAGGATAGGTCTGGGACTCCCCCATTGTAAATTGGGATTCTTCAGTGGCATAAAGCGAAGGAAATCCTAACCGACGTGACAACCATCCATCTTTTGGGGATTAGGGTTTTCGTAGGTCGCGGCTTTGGTTGCTTGTCCCCTCTGCCATCCTATATAGGATTACTCTACGGAGCAACTACAAGATTCGTGATAGCAAGACCCTGCATCCTTTATTTGTCCAAAGGGTCATAATGTGAAAGACCAGTCATTCCCTTATACTTCAAGCCTTGTTGTGATCACCTCACCCATGACTAGCAATATGACCAAGTTTGTAAGTATGCATACAATGGAGGCTTCTTTAAAATGGTAACAAGTATGTTCTGACTTAGGCCTATTTTCTTTGTATTTCTTGATGGGTCACATAAACATGTTGCTTATTGTTTTAGATAGTCTACTAACATAAATAAAGGAGTATTATTTCATTCTTTGGTGCTTACAGGTCTTCACAGCTTCAATTTTGCCATTATTTGACCAATTTGACTTGGTCAACCTAGTTTGACCAAGCAAAAAATAGGGTCCTGGGGACTTTTGATCTGGATGTGTAATTTTTGGTGTTAGCATCCATAGGGATCCCATACATGATTCCATGCTTTAGTTCACCATGATATGTCTTAGTCTGTGAGATTTTTATTTATTACCAATTATCAGGACCACATTATTATTAGTTTGGCATGGATTGGGCTACACAGAGCATATTTGATGGATTTTCGTGGTTCTTGTGGTCAACAGTAGTGGATTTGGGGTCTACGATCTCATTGGAATAGTTGGTTCGGGCATCTAGGCAAGGGAAAATGACATTTTCATCACATTGCAACTTTAGCCATATATACCAGCATAATAAAAAATAAAAGTGATCGGTGACGTAGCAAGCTTGACCAAAGTGCCTAATGTGGGGAAGCTTGTGACTTGAGATTATTTCATGACATTATACTATGTTTTTGAGCATGTATCATGTGGTTCCTATGAATATTGGGGTCAACAACATGTTGTATCTCCTAGAGAGGGTGCACTTGGCCCATGGGGGCGCATTACTGGGAAGCATGAGCTATGTATCTTCATCACACTGTATACATGTTGTAAAGGAGGCGCCTTAGGGAGACTTTAGGTCTTGGTAAGGTCAGCTTTCCATTTTGTGTAATTTCATTTTTTAGTGACCCACTAGACAGGGTGGCCCCAAGCACTAAGCTTGAGGACAGGATGGAAGGTATAGAAAACTTCCTAGCTTGGAAGTATAGAATTGGTCTCATTTTGAAAGAGAATGGCCTTGAGAAGTACATCAAGGATGAGATTGCAGAACCTAAAGAAGATGAAGCTAAGGAGAAGCATGAACAAGACCTAATCAAGGAAATGAGGATCATTGTTGATTCTATAAAGATCACTTGATCCCTCAAGTGTCATTTAAGAAGACACCTAAGCAGATGTATGATGCACTTTCTAGAATGTATGAAGGAAGGAACATCAATAGATCAAAGTGATTGTTCACTTGGTATTGTTGAAATATTACCTAGCAAAGTGATTGTTCACCTGGTATTGCCTTGGGGTGGACAAGGTCATTTAAATAATGGACCCCTTGTCATTAATGATTAATAAAGTGTGATGTACTTTGTGTTTGCAAAGTGACTTTATTTAATCATTAAATGTCATAAAGTGAGATGTACTTTATGTTTGTGAAGTGACTTTATGATTAAAGTTCATAAAGTGAGAAGTACTTTATAATTCAAAAGTGACTTTATGATAAAGTTAAGTTGTGGTTATATCCTAATTTTCACTTTAATGGAAAAGTGAATGGTTTTTAATTAATGAGGGTCTCTCATAAAGTTAATTTAATGAATGACTTAATTGCACATTAATGTCATTTATTAAATCATAATGGAGCATTAAATGAGAGCCATTGATCTAAATCCATCTTAGCCATTGATTTGGAAAGTTGATTACCATGAACAAAAAGGCAAAGGGCAAGGCAAATGGATTTCATTATTCACTTCACTCATTGGGATTTTGAGGAGAGGAGAAGAGAGAGCAAGAGGAGGGCGATTTTTCCAAGGGAAGAGCATCAAACCCTTGATTAATTTTTGAGAGAGAAATTGACTGAGTAAGGGCACGATTTCCAAGGGAGCACTCAGCATTTATTGCAGCCATTAAAGGAGGCCGTACAGCAGTAATTAAGGCAAGTCGTACCAGCATTTATGACAGTCGTACAGCAGCAGGAGGGTATAGAATTCTAGGTGTTTGATCAGCATTTATTGCAGACCGTACAGGCACAGAATTCGAGGCAGGTTGCTGGTCATTTAATGCTGGCCATACAGTGCAATTAATGCAGACCGTATAGCAGCAGTGGGCACACATTTCCAGGCAGATTTGTGGGCACGCTTTCCAAGAGGGAAAGCAAAGATAAGTACATGTTGTTTGTATTTAATTTCTGAAGCTTAATAAGAAGAATTCTCTTGCACAGGTTTTCCCTGGAGGATTGGGGTTTTGCCTGGATCGTTGGTCATTTTTGTGTGTTGATTTTATGTGCATGACATTTAATTTTCTGAGTTTAAATGCATGACTGAAAATTAATTTTCTGAGTTGGTTGAGAAATTGGGAAAAGTAATTTTTAATTCCAAGTGTTTCATGTCAATCAAATTTAAAGTTTAAATTTGTGCATTCTGGGTTGGGCATTAAACTGAATGCAGAGAAGCCAAAAGGCTTGAGACCGGGTGGGATTAAAAACAGTGGTTATAAATTTGCCAAAATTTAACATGGTATCAGAGCCATAACCAAAACAGAAATCAGAAATTTCAGTGTGGTTTAGAAAAATCAGATTTGCAAATTTTTCAGTGGTTTGGGGTTTGAAAGTGTCAGTTTCAAGTTTCAGTAAAAATTCTTCTATTTCCAGTGTTGTTGGGTAAAACAGGGCAGCCATGGTGTCAGGGCTTATATTCGAAGACAGGTTAGATGGGGTGGCAAACTTCAGTCCATGGAAGGCTAGGATAGCCTTGATTCTCGAGGAGAATGAGTTGTGGGACATAGTGGTCAGTACTGCAACAAACCCTGTCACTGTTCCAACTGATGCTACATTAAAAACAGCCTTCATGAAGAAAGATGTGAAAGCAAGAAGGATCATCTTAGATGATGTTAGGGACCATATCATTCCTCATATTTCAGGTAAGGACCATGCTCATCAGATGTGGTCGTCTTTGACGAACTTATACCAAAGTTCAAATGAGAACAGGAAGATGGTGTTGAGGGAGAAGTTGAAGAACACAAAGATGAACAAGGGAGATAACATGATTTCTTATCTTACCAGGATCTCGCAAGTTCGTGATGAACTTGGAGCTGTGGGTGAGAAGGTGGAGGATGCAGAGTTGGTTCGGACAGCACTGAATGGCGTGGTAAAGCCATGGATGGTCTTTGTTGAGTCTATGGTGGCTAGGGAGCACATGCCTACATGGGATCGTCTGTGGGATGATTTCGTGCAGGAGGAGACTCGTAGGGGTTATGTGCAGGGTAGTTCTTCTCACAGCAGGGAGGATGAGGAGAATGTAGCATTGGCAACAAAGGGGAAGAAGAAGAAGTTACACAAGGGTTCCAAGAGTGGAACCAAGCCTAGTACAGGTGGAGGTGAGTAGAAGAAGGACTTGAGTCAGATCAAGTGCTTCGCCTGCAAGAAGTTTGGGCACTATGCAGGTCAGTGTCCAAACAAGAAGAGGAAAGGTTAGCATAAACATACAGCAGCTTCAGTAGAGATGGATGAGTTCTCATCTCGGTTTGAGAATGAGTTCTCATTATTTTCAGGATGCACAAAGAGTACATCATTTACCAGCAGGGAGTTGCTGGGTGATGATGATGTTGATCAGGTTCAGTGTTCACTGGTTGGACACTCATTCAGTGCTATAGCCACTACTGCCACGTGGTACATTGATAGTTGGGCTTCGAGCCACATGATAGGTGTTCGAGAGATGTTCACCGAGATGACTGAGATTGGCTTGAGTCTCGAGGTGGTGTTGGGTGATGACACTACAGTTAGTGCAGTTGGGCGAGGGACTATCACGTTTCAGAGGGAGTCCATGCAGCCCATGACCTTGCGAGATGTGCTTTATGTCCCAGGGCTAAAGAAGAACCTTGTTTCAGTTTCCATGATCGAGGACAGAGGATATGGGTTGTATGTCCTTGATGGGAAAGTTCATCTCTTTCCCAAGTCAGCTGGACCATCCGCTTCATGTGCTATTGGAGTGAGATGTGGGAGACTGTACAAGATTCTCTTTCAGCCACAGTATGCATTAGCCCACACCAGTAGCAGTAGTGTTGAGATTTGTGAGTTGTGGCACAGGAGGATGGGCCACTTGCATTATCCGGCATTGAGGTTGTTGAGGGAGATGTCGACAGGTCTACCTCACTTCAACACAGAGCAGGGTG
This sequence comes from Pseudotsuga menziesii, assembly GCA_001517045.1. NCBI lineage: Eukaryota > Viridiplantae > Streptophyta > Pinopsida > Pinales > Pinaceae > Pseudotsuga > Pseudotsuga menziesii. Next base: position 49,482 of record LPNX010195906.1, read on the forward strand.
GAGTGTGCAGAGGGTGTGCTTTGGGAAAGTACACCAAGACTGCTTTTCCTAGCAGTGACACCTGAGTAGGTGGTTGTTTGGACTTGATACATTCAGACTTGTGTGGGCCCATGTCTTCAGCTTCCATATCAGGGTATGAGTATTATGTTATTTTTATTGATGATCATTCCAGGAAGACCTAGATCTATTTCCTGAGAAGTAAAAAATCTCAGGAAATTCTGTCACGGTTTCAAGATTTCAAAGCTCTTGTGGAGAACCAAACAGGTAGGAAGATTTGGGCACTCAGATTAGACAATGGGGGTGAGTATACCTCCAAAGAGTTTGATGAGTATTGCAGACAGCATGGGATCAGGAGGTAGTTGATAGTACCATACACTCCACAGCATAATGGAGTGGAAGAAAGGAAGAATCGTTCGATAGTGGGTGCAACTAGAACTATGCTGCATGATCAGAGTCTTCATGATCAGAGTCTTCCTCTGTTTCTTTGGGCCGAGGCTTGCTATACTACTGTTTATCTGCAAAAAAAGAGTTTGCACCGAGCAGTGGGGTGTAAGACTCCTGAGAAGTTGTTCACTTGAAAGAGACGTGAGATAGGTCACTTTCGGATTTTTGGATGCCTTGCATACTCCCATGTCCCTTCTGAGAAGAGGACAAAGTTGGAGCCTACAGTGGAGAAAGGCATTTTTGTTGGATATGACAAGACTTTGAAGGCTTTCGGGATCTATCTTCCCTCGCAGAGGAAAGTTGTTGTGAGGAGGGATGTCATATTTGAGGAGGAGAAAGCCTTCAAGAAGTCCATTGACTCAGAGATGGGGGAGCATCAGGTTGCACCTCCACAGGTGACAGGTGCACCGAGTCAGGTTTTAGGGTCACAGGTTTCAGGTGTGACTGGATCACAGGTTACAGGTACATCCAGTTCAGGGACTCAGTCTACAGGAACCACTGGTACAGGGACAGATTCAGTTGATACTGGTTTAGAGTCGACAGGTTCAGGTTCTCCAGGTACAGGCACTTCTTCATGCAGACAACAGTCTGATGAGGAAGTTATGCAGTAGCAGATGCAGGAGTTAGCCTCTTCCAAGAAACGAAAGCCATGTTGGCTTAAGGATCTTGTGAATGAAGCTGAGCAGTCTGTGGGTCCTCCCAAGAGGGAGATCAGGGAGAGCAGGGTACCCAAAAGATTCTGTAGCTATATGGCTATGCTGACTACTACCATTGATTCTGAGCCGTCTACTTTTGAGGAGGCCAACTCCCACCAGGTTTGGAGAGATGCCATGATGGAAGAGTACACTTCCATCATGAAGAATGATGTGTGGGAGATTGTTCCGAGACCAGAGGGGAAGTCAGTGGTGACTTCCAGGTGGCTCTACAAGGTGAAGAAGGCTGCAAATGGCAACGTGGATAAGTACAAGGCCCGGTTTGTTGCACGAGGGTTCTCACAGGTCGAGGGAGTTGACTATGATGAGACATTTGCACCGATTGCCAGATTTCCTTCGATCAAAGCAGTGATCTCCATTGTTGCAGAGATGGGTTGGAGGATTCATCAAATGGATGTGAAAACCGCTTTCCTAAACGGTTTTCTACAGGAGGAGGTCTACTTAGAGCAGCCACAGGGCTTTGAGATTCATGAGAGAGAGTCTCATGTGTGCAGGCTGAAAAAGGCCTTGTATGGTCTGAAGCAAGCCCCTCGGGCTTGGTATTCCAGGATAGACTCTTACTTGCTTTCGATTGGGTTTCAGAAGAGTAAGGCGGATCCCAACCTGTACTACATTGTGGTTGGTGGTGTTCCTCTCATCCTTCTATTGTATGTGGATGACTTGTTCATTACTGGAGGAAAGGACCTAATCAAATCAAGCAAGAAAGACTTGGCTTCAAAATTTGAGATGACTGATTTGGGGCTGATGCATTTGTTTTTGGGCATGGAGGTTCAGCAGGAGGAGGGGCATGTTTTCTTGAGTCAGGGGAAGTATGCTTCAGAGATTCTGAAAAGATTTCAGATGATAGATTGCAGGCCTATGTCCACACCTATGGCCACCAACCTGAAGGAGCTTTATGCTTCTGAGGGAGAGTTGGTGGAACCTACTTTGTATCGGCAGCTTATTGGTTCATTGATGTATTTGGTCAACACCAGACCAAATATGTGTTTTGCAGTAAACACTCTCAGTTAGTTCATGGTGGATCCCAAGAGAGTGCACTGGATTGCTGCAAAACATGTCCTGCGGTATTTGGCAAGTACGGTGGATTATGGACTAGACTACAAGAGATCTGATGGAGTGAGATTGGTTGGATTTACAGACTCAAATTGGACAGGCAGTGTTTCGGATCGGAAGAGCACTTCCAGTTGTTGTTTCAGTTTGGGCTCAGGTATTGTGTCTTGGTTCAGTCGAAAACAGAAGTCCGTGGCATTGAGTTCAGCTGAGATAGAGTAGATGGCAGCCAATCAGGCCAGTTGTGAGGCCTTGTGGCTTTGCAAGTTGATGGTGTATATATTTGGTCAGCAGATGGGGCCCACAGTGATACATTGTGATAATCAGAGTTGCATCAGGCTCTCTGAGAATCCAGTGTTTCATGACAGGTCCAAGCACATTGAGATCAGGTATCACTTCATTCGTGATTATGTTCAGAGAGGAGCAGTCCTGTTGAGGTACATTTCTACTGATGAGCAGGTGGCAGACATTCTTACCAAATCCTTGAGTAGAGGGAAGCATATTTATTTCAGGGATAAGATGGGAGTGGTGAAGAACACTTTCCTCGGTAAGAGGGGGTGTTGAAATGTTACCTAGCAAAGTGATTGTTCACCTGGTATTGCCTTGGGGTGGACAAGGTCACTTAAATAATGGACCCCTTGTCATTAATGACTAATAAAGTGTGATGTACTTTGTGTTTGCAAAGTGACTTTATTTAATCATTAAATGTCATAAAGTGAGATGTACTTTATGTTTGTAAAGTGACTTTATGATTAAAGTTCATAAAGTGAGAAGTACTTTATAATTCAAAAGTGACTTTATGATAAAGGTTAAGTTGTGGTTATATCCTAAGTTTCACTTTAATGGAAAAGTGAATGGGTTTTAAATTAATGAGGGTCTCTCATAAAGTTAATTTAATGAATGACTTAAGTGCACATTAATGTCATTTATTAAATCATAATGGAGCATTAAATGAGAGCCATTGATCTAAATCCATCTTAGCCATTGATTTGGAAAGTTGATTACCATGAACAAAAAGGCAAAGGGCAAGGCAAATGGATTTCATTATTCACTTCACTCATTGGGATTTTGAGGAGAGGAGAAGAGAGAGCAAGAGGAGGGCGAGTTTTCCAAGGGAAGAGCATCAAACCCTTGATTAATTTCTGAGAGAGAAATTGACTGAGTAAGGGCACAATTTCCAAGGGAGCACTCAGCATTTATTGTAGCCATTAAAGGAGGCCATACAACAGTAATTAAGGCAGGTCGTACCAGCATTTATGACAGCCATATAGCAGCAGGAGGGCACGAAATTCTAGGTGTTTGATTAGCATTTATTGCAGACCGTACAAGCACAAAATTTGAGGCAGGTTGCTGGTCATTTAATGCTGTTCGTACAATGCAATTAATGCAGACCGTACAGCAGCAATGGGCACACATTTCCAGGAAGATTTGCGGGCACGCTTTCCGAGAGGGAAAGCAAAGATAAGTACAAGCTGTTTGTATTTAATTTCTGAAGTTTAATAAGAAGAATTCTCTTGCACAGGTTTTCCCCGGAGGATTGGGGTTTTTCCTGGACCGTTGGTCATTTCTGTGTGTTGATTTTATGTGCATGACATTTAATTTTCTGAGTTTAAATGCATGATTGAAAGTTAATTTTCTGAGTTGGTTGAGAAATTGGGAAAAGTAATTTTTAATTCCAAGTGTTTCATGTCAGTCAAACTTAAAGTTTAAATTTGTGCATTCTGGGTTGGGCATTAAACTGAATGCAGAAAAGCCAAAAGGCTTGAGACTGGGTGGGATTAAAAACAGTGGTTATAAATTTGCCGAAATTTAACACTAGAGAGGGTGCACTTGGCCCATGGGGGCGCATTACTGGGAAGCATGAGCTATGTATCTTCATCACACTGTATACATGTTGTAAAGGAGGCGCCTTAGGGAGACTTTAGGTCTTGGTAAGGTCAGCTTTCCATTTTGTGTAATTTCATTTTTTAGTGACCTACTAGATAGGATGCCCCCAAGCACTAAGCTTGAGGACAGGATGGAAGGTATAGAAAACTTCCTAGCTTGGAAATATAGGATTGGTCTCATTTTGAAAGAGAATGGCCTTGAGAAGTACATCAAGGATGAGATTGCAAAACCTGAAGAAGATGAAGCTAAGGAGAAGCATGAACAAGACCTAATCAAGGAAATGAGGATCATTGTTGATTCTATAAAGATCACTTGATCCCTCAAGTGTCATTTAAGAAGACACCTAAGCAGATGTATGATGCACTTTCCAGAATGTATGAGGGAAGGAACATCAATAGATCAAAGATGAATCTGAGAGCTCAACTGAAGGGCACCAAGATGAGCAAAGGAGAATCAAGTCAAGATTACTTCACAAGGGTCTCCCAGTTCAGAGAACAACAAAGTGCTATTGGAGACACCCTTTATGACGATGAACTAGTTATGACTGTTCTCAATGGTCTCACTAGACCTCGACACTCATTGATACAGATTCTGTGTGCCAGAAAAGAAAGAATGAAGTTTGACATAGTATGGGAAGATTGCATACAACAAGAAGCTAGAGTAGCCAACAGAGAAGCTCTGCTCAGAGAAAATGATCAGGCTCTAGCTATCCATACTAAACGAAGAAAACAATAAAACTTCAAGAAGAGTAATCATAAACCTTCAAAGAAAAAGTTTTAGAAGAAGAAGAAGGATTACTCAAAGTATCAATGCTACAACTGTCATAAGATAGGACACCTTGCTAGAGAGTTCCCATCACCAAAGAAGAAGAACAACAACAAGAGACATCATGCCCATCTAGTTGAGGGTGGGGATAAAGAAGAAGAAAGACCTCGAAAGAGACTAACTAGAGGTGAAGATGTAGATGAATATGTACTATTCTCTGCACTCTCTGGGTCTGTAACACATGGAGAAGATACACGGCTTATTGATAGTGGTGCCTCAAAGCACATGACAGGGAAGAAGCAAACTCTGTCAAGACTTGAAGAAAATAACTCTCCCAAGAAGGTATCATTGGGACATGACTATCAATATCCCATCAAAGGTATTGGTGAATCAAGCTACAAGCTTGACTCTGGGACTTCCATGAAGATGAAGGAAGTACTGTATGTACCATGTTTGAAAAAGAACTTACTTTTCATCTATGCTCTAAATAAGAAAGGATATAGACTTTCTTTTATAGATGGACAACTACTTATGTGGTCCAAAGGAAAGACACCTGAAGATGATGTGGTCATTGGAGAAGGAGGAGGACTGTGTTGCTTGCCGATGCGCACACTGTCAGCCAGAAATATTTCGAATAGCTATCTCTCGGCAGAAGGGAGAGGTGCATCCTTAGGGGAAAGCAAAGAGTCAGGTGCTGTCACCTGATCCCGAATTCTTTGTTTAGACAAACTCCTAACGAAGCCAAGGGGGGTAGTCCCTAAAAAGAGTTTCTAAGGCTCTTTGTGTTTTAACTGTTTTTAGTGTATGATGCAGATGGGTGTTGTTTAGGAGTTTTCTGAAAGAAACTTACAATAAAATAACCAGTAAATACTTTCATGTAGAATTAGAAATAAACAACCATTACTTGACAACAACAAAATTAAGGCAAAGCATTCATGATTTGGAAACGATGAAGAACGATGCTTTAGACAGATAATAAGCAAATTAAAGGACCAGTGCTAAATAGAGTGCTTTGAGAATGTTTTGCAAGTGCTTCTTGGTCAATTTTAAAGACGAGTTTGATTATTAAATGGGAGGGGGATCTCCAAGATATACCTTTTGGTGCGGGAGATATGTCCAAAACCCTTAACCGATACGGCTACCAACAAGGAATATGTAGGTTGGTATGGAGTCTCTAAGGCTATGTTCAACACTACACTGCAAGGGTGTAGCCTAATTGGTACCACGAGGTCACTGACCAGTTGTTCTTGCTTCCTTTGGGTAATTTGCCGTTGCAACGGCTTAAATCTAGGCATTGGATTTTCTCCTAGGGGAAGTTGGTAAATTTTATTTGTGACTTTGATTAGGATGTGAGGATTTAAATAATCTACACTGCTTCTGGGTAACCCAACCGGGTAGAGCATACACAGTGTAGTAAATTGGTTTATTCTGATTTTATTACTGGTGAAATAGAGCCATTGTAACAACCCTCCGACAGAGAGCACTCTTGATCCGCCTTATGGTGAGATTCAAGAGGTTTATGAACAAAAGAAACAAAAGATGTTGAAAAAAGGTGAAAGAACCTAAGTTGCAGGAAACTTGGGTTTGGTACGCATTTCACCCTCGAAAACTCATTTTAAACTCGGAAACGCGTATGGTACTTGATGAAAACTCGTTTCCGTCTATACGAAACGTGTTTGTTGTATAAGAAACTCATCTGTATGGATGAAAACGTGTTTCCGTCACGTTTCCTCTCATGTATGAGGTGTTTCCCATCAAATAAAGTCCTATCACTTAAAAAGATGGCCAGTTAAGTTTCTTTTTGCCCACGAATTTCAGTAATTAACGGTTAATACATTAAATTTTAAAATAAAATTTAATTCTAGATGTTTCTAATTAGATTGAAGAAATTTATAAAGGAGAACATCACTTCATTCTCTCCTCACACAAGCGACTTGAGCACTCAGGGCCCAAAATATAGTAGTGGGCCTTGTGCAGAATGGGATGTCGAGCCAGAATTTACTGACTTGTGCCTCTCTCTTGCTGCACTAAGTATTGAGGAACCTAGAAGTCGAATTAGAAATACTTCTTGCACTTTAAATTTTGTTGTTGAGCATGTTTCTTGTTCTATTTTTAAGGAAGACTACGAAGACGAGGATGACAATTAGTTTGAGCTCATGTTTTACTTTTATTTCTATGTTAGTATGTTCATTGTTCATAGTTTGATACATTGTACTTGTAGCCTCATACGTAAAGGCTAATTTTGGATATATACCATATAGCTTCGTTTACAAAGGTTGTTTTTGGATATTACTAGTTGCGTGAATGAAATGATATAGACTTGGGTTTGTGAGTAAAATGTAATGTTACATGTATGATTTAATTTATCTATAGCATTTATCATTTATCATTGGCAATGTTGCTTGCAGCGAAATGTAATTAATAATTTATGGTTTATGTTTTATAATAATTTTGTACTTGCTCATATATATATATATATATATATATATATATCGCGTTTCCCCATTTCCAAAATTTGGGAGGTTTGCGTTTCCAACGTTTCCACGTTTTGTCCTTGTTTCCCCGTTTCGTGCAACTTAGAAAAGAACTAAATTAGATAATAAACTCTTCGATAGAGAGCACTCTTGATCCACCTTTCTGTGATATTCAAGAGATTTTTGTTCCTTTTTTACTTAACAATATGATAAACAAAAGCAGTAAAGCTAAGCTAAGAAGATGAAATAAATCCTCTCCGATAGAGAATGCTCTTGATCCACTTTTCAGTGAGATTCAAGAGGCTTTGGAATCCTTCTTTTCTTTTAGCAATTGAATAAAGGTAAAACTGCTGAAATGAAACTATACTAACAAAGTTTTCTTATTTGTGAAAGCTAAAAGACTAATCTACTCTAAATAGTTATTATGCATGTAAAAAGTAAAAGGGAAAAAACATAAAACAAGGACGATACATACTTGCCCCAACCAGGGGAAGTGTGTCACGTCCCCAGTTTTGACCCCGTTTACATGATGTATATATTGTAATTAATCGTGGTGAGGAGCTCAAGGCAAAAGCCCCACCATCGATTTGGTTGCGTGTGTGTTTCGACAATGGGGATAGTTGCCGATGGTATGTCGTGCTATCCGGCACCTTATAATGTGACATCATGTAAATATGCACATCAAATAAAATAAACCACAACCAGCTATGGCAGTGCAACGTTGAATGAAAAGGGAATGCTTCCAAAGGATAAGGGGTGGGAGATGTCAAACCTTAGTATATGAGGGAAAAACCCATGTTTTGCCACCTTTGTTTGTTTGCCACCTTTTCTGGTCTCATCCAACCTTGTCAACCTCTTTTAATGCTTGAGCTGGTGGTTGAGGAGTGATGGCTGAGTGGTTGAGGGCAGTAATTGCCTTTGGGAGTGGGGTGGCAGGACTGTCAGTCCCTTACCCACACCCACACACCACCCACGACTCCATTCTCACCTTGCGGGTTCATCCTCCCCATGCTGAGCGTTCTGCTGTTCACTCTCACGCTGATCATTGGTCTATGGATTCGTGCGCATAGGTGAGGTTGTTTCCCCTCACGCGCAGGCTGAAATCCTCACTCAAAGGTCGGGTATGTTTTTCCCCGTGTTTTGCTGTTGGGTGCAAGTTTTTCCTCACGCTCAGACCGTTGGAGTCATTTTCCCATGTGGTGAGCCGTGCCCACTGTTTTTCTTTTTGGGACTGTTGTCTTCCCCGCATGCTTTGTTGGCTGCGGTGTCCAAATTCGTTTTGGGCCACTGTGGATTGCCAATCCGTTGGCTGAGTTTCCCTATTTTGGTATTGTGGATTGCTGCTATCGTTAATTGTGTGTTTGTGGCTGCTAGAGTACCCTGGGTTTGGGTTGCAGCTGAGTTGTTTTGGCCACGTTAGGGCTAAGAACAACTCTGAGTTGCCTTGTAGGTTGGAACTGTGTCTCACCTTTCGTTTGGTATTATCCTTGGTTGTCTTTACCTTCTGCATAGGGCTGTGAAGGGATTGTTTTGGCTGCTGGCATGCAGTGGTTGTCCCCTTGGGATGTGTTGGCTTGGCTGATTTGTTGACAGCCTGTTAAACCCAACGGTGTTTGTCTGCTGATTGTGTCCCCTTGGCTATGTGCAAGCCTGCAATTGACCCTTATTCCGGAGGAATCATGCCCAGCTCGGGGGTGGCAGTGTTGCTGAGAGATTGATGAACAAGCTGGCCTATGGTTGGGTGGAATGTTGCAGCGACGTAGCTGGTTGCGGGTAAACTCTTCGTCAAAAGATAAGTGCTCCTGTTCTTTTGTCTCTGCAATTCTAATGGTGTGTAATGAGTTATGATGAACATGCTGAATGCTAGGTTATGGACTGTATGTTTGCTTCCGCTGTATACTTGAAGATAAATGCATCTGTGTATGCTTGTATGCTTGGCATTCCTGTATGTTTGAGTTCTGTAATTGAACGTGTAAATGCTGGAATGTGTGTGCTTGCTTCCGCTGTATGTTTGAGGAATTGTGCATGTAAAATGATGGATGGTGCATCTTGTTATGCATGGTGTTTAAGCTTTCGATTTTCAGCATTTAACGAGTGTATATGTTCATGGGGCTGTTTGCCCGGCTGTATGTGGTCTTCGTCGCGTCCTCCTCGCCGGTCTGAGGGATGGGGACGTGACAAAGTGGGGTGTGGGAGCCTTTATCCCACTTGCTCTTTATTAACTTGTTACAATGCTTGAAAAAGAAGAGTGCCTTTCGATCCTTGAAGAAAGGGTCAAAAAGGCCCTAAAACTGCTTGGGAAAGCAGGGGAATGAAAGAGGGGGATGGTAGATGGATCATGGGTGCTCTGGATGGCCCCAAGCTTGATTTTTCGGTAGCACCTCCCTCTCTTTTTCCTCCAACCTGCTAAAATTCAGCAAGTAAACAAGCTTAGATGATGGTGGTATGCACAAAAATCAAATAAAAAAAAATTTGTGCTTCGAAATTTTTTGAAATTTCACTAAGTATGGAAACCAAAAATTTAGACTAGATCTTGTCAAATGATGAAGTTTTGAATGTATTTCTAGATCTATCTAACATGCTAAAACAAGTAGATTTGAATGAACAAAACTTTAAGGAACTAGATCTACTTGATTAGCACAATTAAACAAAGTAATCAAAAATGAAAGAGAAATTGGGTTTAAGAGAGGAAGAAGAGAAGAGCTTTGCTCGAGCTTGAATCCTTCGGAGACTTGAAGGTACTAATGGGCACAAGAACTTGTAGATCCTTCAAGATTTGAAGAAGAGGGCGATGCAACTTAGCTCTTCCCCTTACTCCAACGTTGCAACCTAAAAAAACTTATTCACACTTGCACAAAAAAGGGATCAAATCTAGTACATTCAACCAATGGAAACCAAAAGAGCATGAATACAACTTAATAAACAATGCTACTCTCGAATCTCAAGAAGCAAAAATGTAAGTAAATAACTTGAAGCATCAAATATTTACCCTATGTGTTTCAGAAAACCCTCCAAGCTTGATTGATTATCGATTCAATACCAAGCATAAACAAATTAAAACAAGATTAACTCAATAAGCATACACCACTCACCATGTGACATGAACAGCAATGGACCTCCAAATTCTCAATATTATTCAGATGATAACAACTAATAACATGAGAAGAGGTTCCTTGCTTCCCCCTGGAATGAGGAAGAAGGCCTCGTATTTATACAAAAAGGGAGAAGAGAGGGCTCATAAACCCTAGCGCAAGCATCAAGGAGAGATTAAGGGAGCACAACCCTAACTGACTGAAGCTCACTGCATAGAATTGAGGTTAGACTGAGCTCTGGTAGATGAGACTAGGGTGAGGTGGCCTCCACCCAGGCAAGGCGCCCCCCTAGTCTCATTGGAATTACCACCCGTCCAATAAAAACCTGCCAAAGGATGAATTTGCCCATGTAGAGTGAAGGAGGTGCAAATCTCAAGAGATAGTTAACTGTTGAGCTCCAATACTGACTCAAACCAGTTAGGATTTCATTGGAATCTTCCCTGATGCCTTTTGTCGAGCTAATTATCCCTTTACTTTATTCAATTTGGTTTATTTTGGAGAGTTTTTGATTTATCTCCATTTAATAATTTAATTATTATTTTAATTAAATATTCCTCATTTATTGATTTTGAAGAAGTATTCAATTAAGTGAAAAATAATCATCTGAAACTTAGGGTAAGTGTGTCTAGGGGTTAAATGATTGTTTCGGCTTAGAAAACAAGTCTTTATTTGCCAAAATCCATCCCTGTACCACTTAATTACTACATTTTGAAAATTTTCAATTAAACCATAGGAAAAATGGTAAAATTTATTGAAAATTTTAATTATTTTTCTATAGTCAAATAAATAATAAAAAATACAGGGACGTCCACTAATTTTTTTTTCGGACATTGTTTTAACATACCAATAGTGTCTAGTAGGTTCATATTTTAATGTTGGACTCTAATAACCCCCCAAGGGCTAACCACCAAATTTGGGCATTCCAACTTTGGAGGTAGTAGGAGAAAAACTCATCGATTATAACTCAGCTAAAGGCAAAGAAATAATCGACAAGGGAAAAATCTCCTTGGAATACCCTATTTGATTGTTAAGTCTAAGGGAACCGAGCCACTCAAGACCCCCTTACTAGTGCACTTTATTACAACCCCATGGGGCATGGTCATTTCGACAAAAAATAAAAAATGCTAGCCAAAACTGACTAACTATGGAACAAACTGAATTTCTGAACTCTGGCAATGAACATGCATCATGTTCAATAACTAGCGACTCAATAGAAAGTTCAACTATTGTCCAAAATAGTTGGTAACAAATTGTACAAGCTCAAAGGACATCTAGAGACAGCCCTTGTCCATGAGACTACCAGCTCAAGTGAACTACGGCACAGGAGGCTTGCTCACATCAACTACAAATCACTACCCTATGTGAGAAAGGTGGTAATAGGGTTACTAGACTTGAAGATTGATCATGAGGGAACTTGCAAAGGATGTAAAAGAGGAAAGAACATCAAGAATCCCTTTTCGAAAAGTGAAACAAAGACTAAAGGTACGTTGGAACTAATTCATTATGATGTATGTGGTTCTATGCCCTCCATATCCTTAAGTGGATACGAGTATTATGTCACATTTATTGATGACTATTCAAGAAAGACTTGGATATACTTCTTGAAGAACAAGAGTGAAGTGTTCGATAAATTCAAGGAATTCAAAGCCTTGTTAGAGAACCACTCAGAAAGAAGAATCAAGACATTGAGATAAAATAATGGTGGAGAATACACTTCAAAGGAATTTGAAGCATTATGTAAGGAGGCATGAATCAAGAGGGAACTAACCACTCCCTATAATCCCCAACAAAATGGTGTTGCGGAAAGAAAGAATAGAACTATTATGGAAGCAGTGAAGACCATGATTCATGACCAAGACCTCCCCATGCACCTATGGGTTGAAGCAGCAAGAACAACCATATATGTGCATAATAGATTATCTCACAGTGCTATTGGATTCAAGACTCCTGAAGAGATGTATACAGGAAAGAAGCCTGAAGTGAGCCATCTCAAGATATTTGGTTGTCCAATATATGTACATATTCCGAAAGAGAAGAGAACCAAGTTGGATTCTTCTGGAAAGAAGGGAATATTTGTTGGATACCGTGAAATCTCCAAAGCCTTTAAGATATACATCTTAGGATTCCATCATATTGAAATTAGTAGGGATGTAACATTTGATGAAGAGACTGCTCTTAAGAAATCTAGAAGGTGTCAGCTTGAAGAAGTACATGAAGAGGGTGTACCTTCTAGAATGGTAGAAGATGAACCCTCTCCTGAAATAGTAGCATCTAAAGATCATGTTATGCTAGAAACTTAGGAACCCCTTACTTATGGATATCTCTCGAAAGATAAAACTTGCTTGGGTAAGAGAAATCATACAAGCAGAGAAATATGGAGCTCCAGAAGGCTCCACAAGAACAAGCAAAAGATCAAAGCCATACTCTAGTTATGTAGTTTTGATGTGTGACCTTGTAGATCAAGAACCCACCAGCTATGAGGAAGTTGCACAGAAGAAAGAATGGGTCAAAGCAATGACGAAAAAATACTAGCCAATAATGAAGAATGATGTTTGGGATATAGTTCCCAAACCAAAAAACAAGAGTGTGGTATCTTCAAAATAGATCTACAAGATAAAACATGCTGCTGATGGAAGTATTGAAAAGTACAAGGCAATATTTGTGGCTGGAGGATTCGGGGGATTGATTATGAAGAAATATTTGCTCCAGTAGCAAGGTACACTTCCATCTGAACCATCATTGCACTTGCTTCCATGATGAAGTGGGACTTACACTAGATGGATGTAAAGACAACCTTCCTTAATGGTGTGATTGAGGAAGAGGTTTACATCAAACAACCATAAGGATTTGAAGTCGAAGACAAAGTGTCTCGTGTATGCAAGTTGAAAAAGGCTCTATATGGACTGAAGCAAGCTCCTAGAGCTTGGTATGGAAGAATAGATAGCTTCTTGACAAGCTTGGGCTTTACTAAGAGTAAAGTTGATCCTAACCTTTATATGAAGGTTATGGATGATGAACCTGTCATACTATTACTGTATGTGGATGATCTATTTCTGACTGGAAATGGGAAACTGATCATAGATTGCAAGAAGAAGCTAGCTGAAGAATTCGAGAAGAAAGATCTTGGATTGATGCATTATTTCCTAGGTCTGGAAGTGTGGTAGAGCCCAGGAGGAATCTTTTTGAATCAGGGAAAGTATGCAGTAGAAATCTTGAAAAGATTTGGTATGTTGGATTGTAAAGCCATGGCCACACCTATGGACACCAACCTGAAGCTGTTGTCTAATGAGACATCAGAATTAGTGGACATGACTCACTACAGATAGATTATTGGGTCATTATTGTATTTGATGAACACAAGGCCAGATATATGCTTTGTTGTGAACACCTTGAGTCAATGTCTAGTTAAAACTAGACGGGTTCACCTGATAGTTGCAAAGCATGTGATGAGGTACCTAAAAGGTACAATAGATTTGGGACTTTACTATGGGAGAGATCATGACTAGAAATTATATGGATATACGGATTCAGATTGGACAGGAAGAGCACCTCAAGTGGATGTTATTGTATGGGATCCGCCATGATCTCATGGTTTAGTAAGAAACAACCCAATGTTGCTCTCAGTACAGCTGAAGCAGAGTACATTGCAGCTTGCTCTGCTAGTTGCGAAGTTATATGGATTCGGAAACTTATGTCAGGATTATTTGACATAGAGTTGGACACTACAATGATTGTTGGTGACAACCAGAGTTGCATAAAGATGACAGAGAATTCGGTGTTCCATGATAATCAAAGCACATAGAAATCCAATATTTTTATATAAGGGATATGGTACAAAAGGGAGCTATCAAGCTCCAATATGTGAGTACCAATGAGCAAGTTGTTGATGTACTGACCAAGCCTCTATCTCAAGTAAAGGTTAAATATTTCTGTCACAAGCTTGGTGTAGTTCGAAAAGAATTTCCTTGCAAAGAGGAACAATGATGGTACTACAGATAATGAATATATGGACTTTCTTCGAAAAGGAGGAATAAATCAAAGATATGGACTCCCCTTGGAAAGGAAGATCTGGTCGAAGACATGAACCCTCTTTGGACAAAAGCGGAGCAGGTTGATAATATAGATCCTCCTAGGAAAGAGGGAGTGATTTCAAGATTGACATCGATGATGGGATGACAGTGATGATGACAAGGTCCGACATTTACTTGTGCACAATAGTATCCTCTCTTGAGGATGGAAGCTATAACACTCTGTGCTTGAGAGTGGTCCTTACTAGATAAGGATGACCCTGCAAATGTTACTCTCGCATGGAGAGTACCCACATTCATTTGTGGATACCCTAGAATAACACTCGCTCAGGAGTGGTCCTAACCTTAGTGGTAAGGATGCTCTACGACGAGTCCTCTGCAGACAATACTCTTGTATGGAGAGTATGCCTACATTCATATGTAGATACCATAGAATAAAACTCGCTTGGGAGTGGTCCTAACCTCAGTGGTATGGATGCTCTATGATGAGTCCTCATGGACGTTGTAGTATAACACTCACGTGGGAGTAGTCCTAACCTCAGTGGTAAGGATGTTCTACGATGAGGATCGACATTTTGTAGGCGGTCGAGATCTGCTCTACAGACAATACTCTTGCATGGAAGAGTATGCCTACACGTGAGTGTAGATACCGTAGTATAACACTCACTTGGGAGTGTTCCTAACCTTAGTGGTATGGATGGTCTACGATGAGTCCTCATGAATGAATGGGCCTGCATCTAGGTGCGGTCGAGATCTACATTTAGTTATAGACGATTCAACTGGTTGATGTCATGGACCAGGCTGATGGAGGATTGCATCATCCTTGGACTTATGTCCTAAAGAGATAGGGATTGATCATCCCGCAAAGATATCATGTGTATTGCAGAAAGCATGGCAGAAAAGGATCAAGTAGATTGAAGTACGGTGACAAAGGATCAAGAAGGATCGAAGTGTTGCTACAAAGGATCGAAAGAGTCAAAATGTTGTTGCAAAGGATCAAGAAGATCAAAGTGTTGTTGCAAAGGATCGAAGAACTACTGCAAAGACTCAGAAGTCAGTTGGCTCAATGTGTATAAATAAGAGAGTTGCGATTCTTATTTGAACACAGACTCACTCACTTGAGTAGCGCATAGGACAGAAAGAGAGACAGATCAACAAGGAGGAGAATACATGTTTTGGGGTTTTATCTTATACATCTTATACAGAGGAAGTTTTGTTAGGTTTTCTTCTCCTTGAGGGTTTTCCAGGATAAATACTGTGTCTATCTTGTGATTGTGTTTCTATCAGTGATTTTGCATATGTTGCTGCTGTGAATTTGAATTGAACACTAATGATATCTAGTATAGCATATGAAATCTTAACAGGGTGTACTCATTTTCTTGCTTAGAGTACCCACTTTACCCTTGTACCCCCTTTGTGGGTGAAAATGGTGACTCCGCTTGGGAGACCATATGTTGTTGGGATTCTTGGTCATTTCCTCTAGTGTTTTTGAGTTGATTGAACCTTTGTTATGTTGGAATATAATTTTGATACCCGTTGAAACTTTTTGTTTTTTAATTTTTTCTTAGGTTGCATTCTTGATTTTCAAACCTCTCACGATTCATTCGTCGTTTGTAGTACTTACAGATGTGATTTCCTTGGTAATTCGTGTGCAACCTTATGCACAGGAGCAAATAATTCGCTAGCAACCTAAGATACAAGTGCGAACAAGTCCATTGGAGAAATTATTTGTCAACACTAACTTCCCCTTAACAATAGCAGCCTTCGATGAGCACTAAATTCATATTTATACACAATTAATGAAGTAGTTCTTGGGCGCATTTTCCGCAAACTACAGAACAGGGCGCATTCTAGAGCGTGCAATATTATATATCTCATCTGTAAGTCTATAAATTTATCCCTCAGTGATATACTACAAAGTGTTTCTCATTGTGGGTTTCAATTCACTAGCAGAATTGGCGTTGTTGTACAAATATTGGGGATTTCATGCTACAAACGACTCTATTTGGCTCTATTTTCTAGATCTGTGGACCATTTCTATTAAAATTTTCTCAGCATTCAATTGGTCTCCTTAGAAACCATAAAACTCGAGGACATGGTAGCAAAGGAAGTAGTTATGAATGCCTTTTTGAGTTGATATGCTCAACTTCAAGGTTGCAACTTTGTTCTGATATCTATAGTTGTTATCTATATTGACATAAACCGTGAGTGAGGGCACCATTAGACGAAGGCTCGATTGCTAAGAAATATCATATTTGTCACATTGTTCTAAGGCAGCTCTAATATGCATTTTAAGCATTCTTTTACAAACCTGAAGAATGGCCCATCAAAAATCTCTTGTAGATGACGAATGTGAGGAAAACCACCTTATCTTGAAGCTTCGTCTTCAACAAAACTCTAAAGAAAAGGGTTGTTGTAGCTTTGTGGATCCCATTATAGCTAGCACATCCCTTAAAATCATCAAAGAACCCGAGGTCCATGGTGTCCCAACCTTTGAGAAAGGTTTTTAATGCAATATTTTAGTTAAGGTTGCTTTGAGGGAAATCATGCCCACTTTGTGAGGGGGTTTAGTTGGCATACGCATGGTCAAAGGAAGATAACTTCACCATTTGTCCTATTTTTGTCTTGAAAGTTAGATGTTACTCATGTCATAGATATTTCTAGCTCATTCATGAGTTAGGAGCCTATTAGCGAAATCGAGTGACTTTTAGTCCCCCCATCAGGGTTCAAACTCCCAATGAGATATTGTCCCATTGTGATAAGGCTCGAGGGGTAGGCAATCCCTAGGATAGAGGCCCAACTCGGTGGGATTCGAGATGTCTCGACCCCTTCTAAGTCATAAGTTATTGATATATATGGCTTGTGGTCCGTTGGATATACTCTTGATTTTATAGTGACATCCACTAGATTTGAACCTAGGCCTAGCCCAGGTAATACCGACGAGTTACCAATTCCCCATTGTTAGAAAAAAAAGATGTCTATCCCACTTTATGGAGGATAGTAGTTATTATGTGGGCGTGCCTTAAGTTTGCTCCTCACCTTGAAGGCATTGATTATCCTGTTGTGATAAGGTTCAAAGAATAGGCGACCCCTAGGATAGAAGTCCACCTCGGTGGGATTTGGGATGTCTCGACCCCTGCTGAGTCACAAGTTATCGGTATATCTGGCTTGCGCGCTGGTGGATATACTCTTAGTTTTATAGTGGAAGCCACCAGATTTGAACCTGGGCCTAGCCCCGGTAATCCCAATGAGTTACCGATTCCCCCCAAAAAAGAGATATCTATCCTACTTTATGGATTATGGTGGTTATTATATGGACATGCCTTAAGTTTTCTCCTCACCTTGATGGAATACGAAGGATTCGATGGGGTTGGTGGTATGATCAAACCCCTTTAACCCAGTGTTACAAATATCGCCGATATATCACGATGTTAACTCACTGGCGATAAAATTAGCAAATATTGCCCAGATATTTTCCCGATTTTTTTTTACGATTTTTCCCGATTTTCTCGCGATATTTGCCGATTTTATCACGATATTTGCCGATGTTTGGCGATATTTGCCGATTTTTGGCGGTATTTGCCGATATTTGGCAAATTTTTCAACTATACTGTGATTTTTTTATTTTTTTTGTATTTTTTTATATTTTTGTATTTTTTATTTTGCCAATATATTGCCAATGTTTGCCGACATTTTTGCCGATAAATCCGATAATTTCTTTTTGGACCCTTGGCGATATATTCGCCGACACGATATTTGTAACACTGCTTTAACCACTATGTTATCAAAATTGTTTGACCATGTGACTAGGGATTTTTGATATTTTATTGAAGATAAAGTGGATCTAACCACTTTTGGAAAGTTTGTTAAGGAGATTGAGGAATATTTGAGGAAAATGAGACCTTGTGCATTGTGCATGTGGTTTTGACCATCATTATGTATGTATTTGTTAGGAGTTTGTTAGATTGTATTGGAGGTTATTCTTTGTTTACTCCACCCTAGGCTAGATCTAGGGAATTTACTATTATTTTATTGTAGGAGGTTGAGGAGCTTAATGCTATATAAGGCTTTTCTTTCTTCTTCATTTGGATGGCTGAATTTTGAGGGCTCTTCATTTGGGAGCCTAATTGACATATCTATATGGAGCATTTTGAAGTGTAAAGAATTTCTTCTCTTGGGTTTTTTTGATGGCTGAATATTAGAGTGACAAGTATCTTTTGGTATAGTAAGGTCTATTAATCTAGTCCATAGAAGGAAAATATTGCTCCATTGGTTTAAGTGTAAGAATATTCTATATTTATGCCATGCTTTAATTATGTAATTTTTTTATGTATTTGACATCTTGGTAGGGGTTCTAATCAAGATTGCATAGGCTAGGGTTTGAGCTAGGTTTCTAGATTGAAGGTGTATGCTACGACGACCCTTCCTTGATGGATTTTGCAAGGAGCTTCGAAAGATTGGCATAGGAATTTGTCATGCTTTGTAGGGGTTCTAGTCAAACATCTTCAAACAAGGCCCAAGGAGGATCATCACAAGACCATATTCCCTGGGGATAGGCACTAGTCTTTGTAACCCTCCCTTCACCTATACTACAAAAAAGACCTCAAGTTTTGTTAAGGATAACTCTTCATATCACTTTGTGCTTCCATTGCAATAGCTTAGCAATCCTATCCTAGGGATTCCCCCATTGAGTTGGAGAAGAGCCAACTTGAAGTGTAGAGAGGTGGTTATCGAGGTGACAGTGGATAACACCTCTACGTTATAGTTGGACTAGCCTGTTCTTTCGATTTTTATTCACACATGCTAGTTCAAGGTGTAATAGGTTGCAAGAGTAAAAGTATGGTCACATGTGCAGTGGTTCCTTTTTAAAACTAGCTACCTTTTTTGCCCAAAGTGTCTTGTTCTCTACCCATTTAGATATGTAGTCATACAATGATGTGTTAAAGAGCTTGGCCAGAATGTGCCCAATCATGATAATCTGGTAATTGCTTGGTTTAAACTAATATCCAGATTTGAAAGTGGGATGGATGACGTGAGATCTAGGAATGTGGAAACCCGAGTGAGACAATGTAGTTAAAAAGGTTTACAATATCCGCTACCAAAACAACTGGGTTATGTTGGAGGAATTCACTTCCAGGCTCTATTTATATTGTGATATGTTGGACTGGAGTTTAAAAATGGCTAATGTGATCTGTGAAATAAGACATGCAACACTTCACATGACTTGCAATTAATTAGACTAAGATTTTATACATGCAAACTAGTTAGAAGCTCATACAGAGAAATTCGATTAGATTACATAATTATAGACAAAAATAAATAAATATATCATAAAAATTTGTATATTATATATATGTGATTTTGTAATGGTTTGAGAAAAATCATCTCCGTAAACCTTCATGTGTGGTTTTTCATTCATCTACTATTGCTTTGAAATTTAATAGTATTAGTCCACACACTACGATAAACATTGGAAAAAACAGAAATAAAACCTTTGTCAATAGTCTCTAGATTGACGATTTGTTTGGAATGTTTATGTTCAAGAAGCAAATTCTTAAAACTCAATTCTGAAGAGTCGAAGATAAAAATTTTGAACATCTGTAATACATTTTCTATGTGTCTTTGTGAATTTATTCTATCATGTAGTTGCATATGCTACTGTTTGTGTACATATGCATGTTTGCTTGTCTTTGGGAAAGAGAGGTTAGGAAGAAAGAGAAAGTACATTTTCTGCTTTGTCCATTCCCTTTGCTAAAAGATCATCAATCATAGCATGCCAAATTCTTTGTCCTCTGAAATAAAGATCTGATACCTAACACATTAAGGGAGGCAAAAATTAATTATTACAAATACATAATTGTTTTAGTCTAAACACATCAAATACGTGGAAGGAAAATGGTATTCAACTTTAAATAAAGCGAAAGCATCAATAAGTTTTCTTAAACAACTTACATATTTTTTTGTCAAATTTTAAAGATTTCATAAATCTAGAAGTCCTAGTACACACACTGAATATAGAATGACTATCAACATTGTAAGGCACTTCGCTCCATTTAACATATTCATAAACTTAATATCTCATTTATCATAGATTCCAAATCTATAATATGCTATATCTCAAAAAGGCCTTGCATATGTTGAAGGAGATGGATAGAGTTGACATTTTTCTACCTTCATCCTCTTAATACCATTATTTTCTCTCCTCGTGATTCAAATTACCTTAATTTTATGGATCAAATTGAGGTCTAGATGCCAAGAATGCTTTAGAGAAGCTAATAAAGAACCAGGAGGGTTGCACTCCTCTTAAAACAATTCTCCTTTGTATTCAACATAGCATATTTTACGTTTGCTCCAAGTGTAGAGATAGTTGGAGGAGGAATTTGAAGGTTTTTTTTTTGTAAATATTATAATGTATTGACAATATACCATAGAAAGGATAACAATTGGCATCATGAGTGCAAAATATACCACAAAGAATATAGAATCTATCACTAGGTTGAATATAGTACCAATCGGATTAGGTAGAGAGACCAGCTAGATGTGTAGTTAATTGAGATAGTTCATCTTAGTTATATATAAGCCAATTTTCTAACATGTATCATGAAGAGTTGCTGATTGTTTTAGTTTATAATGTTAAAGTCTTAAATATTCTAATGTGTAATCATGCGATGATTGTTATTTCTCATAAAGGCTCATATTAAAGTCACATTGCTTAGTAATGGGAGGATAGATTGATATAAGAGAGTTCAAAGACTGGCGGAGATGGAAATCTAGGGAGAGATAGCTAGCAAGATTATTAGAAGGGAGATGAACTCTAGAGATTGAGCTAGCCAACATAAGAAAAAGACACTGAGATAGAACAAACAACTTGTGATGGGGGTAGTGTTACCCACCTAAGTTGCACTTAGTTGGATTTTTTAGTGAGCCACCAAAGTATGAACAAGTCACTTGTATATAATCAGTATTCAGAAGTCCAGTAGGCCAATTTTGGCCCTTTCCATTTTGTTTGCATGTTCATACCCCTTGGAGAAATTATAAAAGTTGGCATAGCATGATGAATTTTTGTAACGGGCTTGGATTACCTAGGACTTATCATCAATACATTACTATAGAATGTTTTTTCCTTGTTAATTATATGTTGCCTTTCAGCAACGCATAATTTTCGAGGTTTTCACTCAAACCTCCAAAGTTGGAGTAATTGTCTTGGTGGTTAGGCCTTAGGAGGTTACTAAAGTCTTAGTGTCAATGTATGTTACCATGCTAGTCATCAATATTGAGTCATATGAACATGAACTAGGTCCCCTATAGTTTTTTATTTCTTTGAGAATAATTTGAGTGATTATTTATCACTTCAATTAAATTTCTCTGGAAAATGGCCAAAAGACAAAAAGACAAAAAGACAAAAAATCAGCATTCCCAAATCAAACGAATTTTATCCTAGACATCTTTCAGTTGGAATGAGGATCATATCAAAGGAATATCAGGGGCGAATCATGATTGATTGGGAACAAATCTCATCGAAGAAATTTAATTCAAGTTTGAGGGGGCACATCTCTGTCAAAGGGGGTGCATTATCTCATGCGGTAGCTTGCAAGTGGATGGGAGATCATCCCAAAGAGGGAGGGCACAGCTCATGAGAGTTGGCGCCCATCCCAAGAGGTATAATTAAAGCCAGATCCCCCTAATTTATCCTTAACTCACCCTCTGTCTCAAGTTAGGAATGTGCCCCCTTCTTTGGCTCTTTTGTTATTTAAGTAGGCATTGGGGCTCTCAATTTCTCATGGCTGGAGGATAAAAAATGCTCTATTTTATATTGTATTGTATTATCATTTTTAATAAAGAAGTCTTTGGAGGAAAATATCTAGTGTATGGTTCATTATGTGTGGATGAACACTGCATAGCTTATGGGGTAATTTATATCTATTTTTTTTTTGTATCTCTTTGGTTGAGTGTTGGCCTTTGAAGGGGAGCTATCTACCAATAGGTAAGATAATTTATTTTTGAATAATATTTTTTCCTACCTTCTTTAGATCTCTTAGATGGGCATGTGCATTATTGTTTGATTTCCATTCTTTCTAAATTTCCATTGTAGGTAGCACCAATGCTTGTTTTAACCATTTGTGTGCAAGAATTTATAAATGTATGCAGGTATCTAGCTTGAACAGTTGGTTGATCTTGTTTGACTCCTCCAACTTTCAAGTACTTCCAAGGAGCATAGTCGCCCCGCCTTCCACAAGTAGACTCCACAAACTAAGAGTTCCCAAGCTTTTAGCGCTCTCTCTCTCTCTCTCGCGTGCGCACGCGCACACGCGCTTCTTTAAAATTACTCTCTTCAGTTATGTTTGTTTTACATGCTTGAGTAAATTAGTTTATTTCAAAAGAATATCTAAAGCATGATTTATCTAAGTATGTAGTTAGATCTAGTTATTCAAGCTTCATTTTGAGTAGATCTAGCTGTGTTAAGTACTTATGCATATTTTTCATCTTTCAAGTACTTAATATTCTTTTTCTTTTAATGCTTTATTTGGCACATTTGGTGCATAACAGGTGGCTAGTTTTACAATTTTTTTACCAGGACAAGAGGTAGTGATGCCGAAAAATCGAAGATCCAAGTCATCCAAGACCTCCCGGAGCAACAACCCTTGATCTTGTTTCAAATTATAAAACTTGTAGGCCTTTGGATCCGAATCTATAAGGACCAAAGGAATCCACCTCTCATTTTGTAATAATAAATAGTAAAGGAAAAACAAGTGGACTACGTAGCTCCCACACCCCATCCCCCATGGGGGGGATTTATGTCGCCTGTTTTATGGTTTGCTTTTATGCTTTGTAGCATTATTTTAGTTGCTAACCTTAGATTAGTTTCTCTTTTTAGTCATTTCCTAATAAAGAGTAACGAACCCAACCTTACTTTCCCGAAGTACCAGAAGAACTTGCTCGATTAAGGGAAACGAGATTCTTGGCCTTTAGTAATTAGCATAGCATTGCGTTGCTTTACAAGTTCTTTTCTACTTTTGCAATTAATTGGAAATTAACACTTAGCACAATCTCCGCGTATACTCTTGTCCATTGCATGCTTGCTTGAGCTTTGGAACAACCAGAAACGGGATTTGTTGCACTCAATAAAGCTCCACATTTAATTAAAAATAAATCCCCTTAAGGACAAAATACGACTTTTTGCCTTGTCTTTTGTGGGTAAATTTCACAGTGAAGTGGGAACAACTAGATAGTGACTGTGGGGCTTCATCAGGCTACACCCTTGTTTGGTGTTAGTGTTGGACACACCCCCGCGACTCCGATCTAGCCCACATTTCACATGTGGAACCACACTTGGAAAATCCAAACTTTGTTCCTCGTACCTCATGGTATATTGGAACCCCATTCCTATAATCCACTCATCCACAATAATTAAAACTAACCAAGAAAAACAACGAAACAATTTCCCTTCAGCAGGAATCACCTAACTATTTTGGCACTAGTCTACTTCACAATCTTTTTGCTTAAATCAACTATGTGTCGTGGTTAATCATATTATCTACTGCTACTTTAAATGTATGGTTCTTGCTCTCTCTTGTGTTAGGAGTCGAGTGTTGAGTGACAATAGTGCAGGTTATGCTCGAGATGATGCCAGAGATGATGATGCTCGAGATGATGCCAGAGATGATTTGAGATGATGCCAAAGATGATTTGAGATGATGCTAGAGATGATGCCAAAGATGATGATGCTCGAGATGATGCTTGAGATGATGTCAGAGATGTCCGTGATGATGATGGTGATATATTTGTGAAAAATTCCTATGACATAGATTTCACCAGTTAGTTATATAGATGTATTGTTGTAGAATACCTTCCTTGTTAAGAGGGAGTGTTAAAGAAATGTAACTGCGAAAGATATTCTATTTTATATTATTATTATTACCCCTCAGAGATGTTGTTCCTCCGATAAGGGATGTCATTGATGTATTTGGTCATGTAAAGTCTTGAGGTAAAACCTCTATTCTAATTCGGGTCAGTAGTACCCACAAAAGTATGATTGAAATGTATTTTTGAGTATTCCAAGTCAAGTCGACCCTGGAAACAAGGAAAAGTCAGCCCTGTTGGGTTATTAAGCCTCTTAGCTGATTAGTATAAATAGGCATTAGAGGAAATTTGGGGTCTAAAATGGGCCTTATAAGAAAACAAGCCAACAATAAATTCTTGAGTTGGAATTCAAGAACCATTAGAATTTCAATAAAATGAGTCAACCATGATTGTTGAATTGACATATTTGTCATAAATAAAACTTTTTTTGTTCGTATTTTCGACATATCTCCATGTGTTTTTACTCAAATTTCGAGTAGGAGGGATGTCATCATCACGTTTTTTCACGTATTTATTGCTTTTGGGGCAGTGGGGTTTGTCAAAAGTATGCAGTGTGGGTGCTCGTTGGATGTGTAATTTAATTCTGCATCCAATGATCCCTCCTGCTCGAAATTTGAGTAAAAACACAGAAAAATATGTCAAAAATACGAACAAAAAAGTAGTTTTTTTTTTCCTCCAAAATTAATAGATATTATTTTAACTATTATTTTTTAATTTTCCTTAGGAGGCCCATTTTTTACCTCAAATTTTCTCTAATGAGAGGCGCCTCCCTCATTTGGACAAGTAGAACAATCAAGTAGTTGTGCTAGAGAGAGCAGCAGTCCACCTGGAGGAGAGGAAGTAGTCTAGTCTTATTCTTTGGGTCTTACACTACACTTGGTTGAATTCTATATAGAGAATTTTTGTTGGGTTTTCTTTCCCTTGAGGGTTTCCCAGGATAAATATTTGTGTTCTCTTTTGTTATGATATGCTTGTTATTCTTTCAAAGATCTTTTTGTTTTGGTATAACAACTTTTAAAATCTTAACACTATTCCACTACAAGTCAATCAACAAATGTCATTCCTTCACCTGTCTACCATCCAATTCCTATATGTGCTCTATTAACACCTTCAAATATCTTTGCGTCATCGACACTTCTTCCTTTGTCCTCTCTACCATCCCCCTATACATCTGCTATGATATATCACCCTTTCCTCTTCAGGGTTTCCTCTGCGCTGCACTCTTGCAATTCCTACAATCTTAACTTCGATATGTCAACACATGTCCTGTTGGACTTCCCCATCAGACTTCACCTTTGATGCATACTTTTGTCAACCTTTGACACTTCTTCCCTAATGCACTATTGGGGTTCCTCCATTGGACTTCACCTTCAATACATACTTCTGTCAACCTTCAACACTTCTTTGTCGATGCTCTATTGGGGTTCCTCCATTGGAATTCACCTCCGATGCTTTTGGCCCTCAACACCAATACTCTTTGGTTTCAACTACTAATATGTTGGGTCCTACTCTATCGAGACTTCTCCATCAGACTTAGTCTTCTGATGGAGAAGCTAAGTAGATCCTAGCCCTTCCTTTTTTGCAATGCAAGGGTGGGAATACCCAACTTCCTTTGCATGCAATGGGTGGCTTAAGTAAAAACCTTAAGACAAAAATGAAACTTGAAAGGAATGGAAGATGGGCTCAAGAGACTCTCTTCGCCCTTACAATAAGAAATAAAATTTTGTTGTATATTTTAGTGAGAAGGATACAAAAAAAAAAGGATTTTGACCACTTTAGGCAATGTACTTTGAAGTGGTGTCTTTTGGGAGTCCTTTGCACAATTTTCTGCCCAAATTTTGGCAGAGTTCCCCCTCGTGCTACTAAAAATGTGCAAAAAAAAGCAAGCACAAAAATAGTGAAAGATGCCCAAAATCAATTTGGGACACCTTGCATACAAGTATAAAATTTTTGTACAAAGCTTATGAAAAAATTTCAAAGTAAACAACTTCAAATGACTTGTAAAAATGAATATTTTGACAATATCTAAAGGTGCAAATAGAGATAAAATATAATGCAGAAATTTTATGAGGAAATAATGTTATTTGTTCTTCAACTTGAAGAAGTGGGGCATCTAACCAAAGAATCCCACTTTCCAATCTTAGCAACTTGTAGCTTGGGAGATTTTTGCTACACAAACAAGAAAGAGGTGAGTTCCAAAATATGTATCAAGAAATCATATGATTCAGACTAGAAAGTATGAACTTCTTAATAGCAAATCTGAAAACTCATGAAATCTAACAGAAATGACTAGATCTCATTTCTTTGCCTCTTTGGCCTCCAACCACTTTAGCAACTATGGAGCATAGAATAAAACTACCATGGGCACTAAGACACACTAGCTTTCCTCCAAATATTTTTATTAAATGTCTAAAATGGATGAAAAATTATAAAAGCTCACAAAGATGGGAGCACAATGGAAGCAAAAGTGAGAAAGAGCATGAGAGATTGTAACCCAAACGAGGAGTGGAAATCTCCTTAAATAGGAAAAGAGTGAGAGGGGACCCCATGTTCATGCTTGTCACTTGTCAAATGAGAGAGGGAAGGGTCCATGGAGAGGGGGGCACACTTCTTAGAGAGGGCAACTTCAAACTTAAGAAACACTTGGAATATAATATAATATTTGGAAACTCATAAGAGGGCTTTTTTTCCTCTAATATAATATAAGAGGGCCTTTTTTCCTCTAATGTCACCTTAGGAATATAATATAACATTTGGAAACTTAATTTCCCCTCCCCAAGTGACTTTAGTCACTTTACAAAAATTTGTCATTCTAATTAATGGCCAATTTTCCCGATTTTCTTAGCTGACTTAGGAAATATGTCCAAAACCTTATCAAAATTCAATGGCTTGACTCCAAACTTGGTCCAATGGTGTAGGGGGACTCATGCCATTGATTTTGAGTACCCATACCCTTATTTATGGGAATTAGGTGCAACTTTACCCTCTTTACATTACAACCTTTTTATGCCGAGGGACATTTTTTAATCACCAAAAATTAAAAAAATCCTAAGCAAAACTTAATGAAATTCTGCAAGACTTTGGATAATGTCTAGCATGGTAATATTCAACCCTTATAGACCTTAATCACCCCATGGGCTCGATCATTAGAACGCCTTTCACCACTTTGGAGGAATTTTTGAGTGAAAAACTCAGATAATCAAAATCACAAAAAATGAGTTTTAATTTTCCAAGGGAAAAAACACTTGATGAAAGGACGCGCCTAATGATAAATTCATAGGTAACTAAGTTATACAAAATTTGACCTTCATGTTGACATATCATTACAAAATCCCCCACAAGGTTGCGGAAATTTCATGGAGAAAAGTTAAGAGGAGAAAGAGGAAAATCTGCCTCGCTTGAAAACACTTTGTCAAGCACATCTTGATCATCTTCAGGGTACATGGTACATGGTTGAACACCTAGTTGGTTAGGTGGTCAACACATCCAATGTTCCTTCCGGGACATCATCTAATATCTCCCCTTCTTTTGGGTAGCATATTTCTACCCCTTCCTCATTATAATATTTAGATTCTACTTCACATGCCTCAGCTTGGCATGCATACTGTGCTTGCACCAATACAGACATCCTCTCCATCTCCAACTCCTTAGTCATCTCTAGCTCATCCACTATGAGCTCTCTTTTCTTCTCCATTAAAATATTCAACAATTTTAATTTCTTCAAGGATTTCTCAATCCCTTGAACTCTTTCCATAGCTTCCAGCTTCTTTACTGTGGCCCTCATCATTTCACACAATTCTTCAAGGGCCGTCATTTCATAGGACCTCTTCCTGCTTAGGCATCCAACTTTTAGTGGCTTCCTATAACCCATTTTTGCACTTCCACTCTGTGCATTCTTCACCTTGACTCCTTCATTGAGTCCTTCTTCTTTCCCCACGGGTTCTACCCATCCTCCTTGCTAGAACTGTTTCCTTCTTCTTCCTCTTGAAGATCTCAATTCTTCCTTCAATCTCAACCCTTTGAATGGGTTTTCTTTGCTTCCATTGGATAACTCTACCAAACATTTGCAAATATTGGAGCTATCCACACTTGTAGGTTTTTTCTCTACCTCTACAAGTATTCAGACATTCAACTGGTCTTCTTTCTGTCTACTGCTACTGCTAGACAACTCTACCCAACCTCCTCGTTGGAGTTATCCCAAATGCTTTCAACTCTCTGAAACTCTACCAATAACCACAACTGTTGGAGCTGCAGTCCTAGGTAACTCTACCCCATCTTATTCTATGGGAGCTATCCCTTCTCAATAACTCTACCCAACTGTAGCTAAAGCTATCTTCACTTCTCATGGAGGATGCTCCTGCTCTAATACCACTTGATGCAGATCGCCTAACGGCTGCAAGTTAGAGCGCACCCTCAATTCTGATACTAACTAATGCAAGTAGGGTTACCGCTCATGGTTCAAAGTCATGCAACTCTGATACCTACTAGTGCATATTGCTACTATAATCGGATTGAAGTCTCAACTGGTCCAATACTTAAACACACAAACAATGGGTACTCACAATCACAAGCATAGAAATTATAAACATGAAGGTGGCTCAACTGGACTTTTCATTAGCTCAACAATTTACAATTACAATGGCCTCAATGGGATTTAAATTCACAAACGGGTTCAAAAACCCTTCAATTCCCTCACTTAATCACTCATCTTGTTGGTCTAAGTCTCAGCCAAATGTTACAACCCTCACTGAGTCTATTGCTTAGTTTCTCTCAGCCTGCACTCGATTGTCAGTGCTCTTTGTTGGGTATCTTCTTCTTCCACGTAGTCTTCCTTTCTGCTTTCTTTGTTCTCTAGTCACTATTGTGATCATCTCTTTCTCTCTCTATGTGTGTGTGCATGTGTGTACTCCCGCCTGTAGACTCTTCTTCTGCCCCCTCCTAGAGCCTTCTTCCTTGTACTTGATGCTTCTGCATGCTTCTAGGGTCTTCTCAACTCCTCTTACACCGCCTTTCTTTATCTCCAGAAACTTCCTCCTACGTGCCAACTCCTAGGCTCCTCAATTTCCAGTCTTGCATTAAATTGCATTCATGATGAACTCCTCGGACCTCACCTGAACACAATCTTCAATGTACAGGTGCCATCCATTCCAAATATGCATTCAAATTATGTGCCTAGAAGCATTAAATATGCCATTAAATCTTCTTCTAAAGTCTTCCTTCTCTTTCGGCTTCTGCTGCATCTTCAAGAACCTCTGTTCCATTGGAATTCGATGAATGGATGCCATTCCTCCATTTATCTTCCCTTCGACGGCTATTTGTGCTCTATCATCACCTTCAACTCTCTTTGCATCAACGACACTTCTTCCACTGGTGTCTCTATCATCCTCCAATACATTTGCTCCGATGTATAACCACTTCCTCCTTGAGGTTTCCTCCACGTTGCACTCTTGCAACTCCCGCATTATCAACTCTAATTTGTTGACACATGTCTTGTTGGACTTCACCTTTGATGCATACATATGTCAACCTCTGACGCTTCTTCCCCAATGCATTGTCAAGGTTCCTCCATCAGACTTCACCTCCAACGCTTTTGGTCCTCAACACATATACTCTTTGGCTTCGATTGCTGACAAGTTGTGTTCCACTCTGTTGGGACTTCTCCATCGGACTTCAAATCCAACGCACCTTTACACAACTCCAATGCCATACCTTCGATACACCAATCCCGACATGCTATCGATCTTCTTTCATCAGACTTCACTTTCAATGCTCTTCGGCCTCAAATGCTGATACTCTAGGTACACTCCATCGGGACTTATCCATTGACACTTCGCCTCCGACACTCTTCAACCACGACTCTCGATCAACTCATCAGGTGGTCAATACTTCATCTGATATCTTAGCAGACGACTAAGATTTCTTCTCCAACTCTTCCTGTGGGTGACTGCAATGTGTCCAACTTCTTCTACAATAGCTTTTGAATTTCCTAAGGGCCTCCACAATCATGCCCAAATTCTCCTGAGCCATGCCTGCAATGGCACCCAGACTCAACCCAGTGCTCTCGCATCAATATGCTAGTTCATGAGGAAATTTTGGAATGGATTCCAGACATTGCCTTTTTGAGAAGCAAGAAAACCAAATTCTTGAAAAGAGTGGAAATATACTAGTGTATGGAGAGTTTCATTGCCATGACTGTGAGATAGGAGGGGCACAACAAAATGAAGTACTCAATAAACTAAATCATCAAGAACAAAAATCTGATCATCTAATCAATGAGATTTGAGGGTTAGAGGCAAGAATTGAAAACAAGGGAGAGGAAGAACAACCTTGAAAGATTAAGGAAGAGGAGTTGGGAAATGTGGATGCAATTTAGTCTAAAGTAGCTTTCAAGGCCAATCCAGAGGAGGACTTACCTCCAATCTTCATTAGTGTTGACTCACACTTCGATGATTAGTCTTGGCCTTTCCAAGTTTTTGTTGTTTTGCAGGATTTTGTCTTTTGATATATATACAGTCATGTCATGTACAACATTTTGTGTTCAAACTCAAGAAAGTAGTACTACAGGATTATGTTATTTACATCATTGTGTGAAACCTCATAACAAAGTTGGTGTGTCTATTTTGAAAACTTTGATGCTCTGTTTTCATGTAATAGGCTGTAGAGAGCTCTATTGTATCTCATTTTGAAAAATATTAATAAAAATAGCTAATTATATATATATATATATATATATATATATACACACACACTAAGTTTCCATTGAGTGGCAAAAATAATAATTATCTTGATAGGAATCTTTATAACATAAAGATAATCTACATCACCAAAGAAAACCACCATTTGGGATCAAGAATGGAAGTCAATAGCTTCTTTAGATATGAATGGTGTTATCACATATATAGTAGTCGGGCTACCATATTCTATTTTTCAGACACAGTACATTTTTCAGCCAGATCTCTTACATATGAGATGCTGAGATGAGCATTTCTGATGGATCATTTTTTTATTAGTGGACTATTGTACTCTCCCATGCCAGGACTGAGTCTCAGGACACTCAGATTTGA
Source organism: Pseudotsuga menziesii (assembly GCA_001517045.1). Lineage (NCBI taxonomy): Eukaryota > Viridiplantae > Streptophyta > Pinopsida > Pinales > Pinaceae > Pseudotsuga > Pseudotsuga menziesii. The sequence continues at coordinate 80,860 of LPNX010195906.1, forward strand.
GGACCGATATAGCCATTTATGTTATTTCAGAGCAGTAGTGGATGCCCAGTGTTATATCAGTACTTTCTCATTGGATATATGGTGTTTCAGATGGATTATATTGCATGGATATGACTTAGTATTTTATATGGTGTTATGGTCATTATTGCTCTTATATTGATTCTTGTGACATATATTGACTTGTGGTTTTATGATCTGGCGGTCATATTTATATGGACTTGGTTGTATATTATACTATGTATTGATGTCCTTACTCTGGCTTTGAAGTTCTTGATCTATACTCATTGGTTTTACCCTCCTTAGGGAGAATAGAGGTAGTCATTCCCACCATTGTTTTGGCTTGCTAGTGATTGGCTCCATCATTTCATTGTCTTCATCCATCCATTACCTTCCAGTTTAATTTTCAACCCGACTAACTTCTTGACTTGTTTCATGGAGGACCTTTTTCCCCGCTAGAACCTTTGTTGGACAAGCCTCCTTGTTTACATTGTGTCTCGGCTCTGAGTTGGTGACAAAACTTGCCTTTGGTAAGTTGGATAGTATGCCTAAATCATTCTGGTCGGTTGTCCCGATGTTTGGCACTGTGCAGAATTCCCCCTAGTCACTTGAGATGTTGTTGGCTAAAACTAAAAGCTCATGTACTACTTTTTTTGAAATATTAAATATGCGTCTATGGAAAATGAAAATTGTAAAACTATGTTTCTTAACATATGTAAAAAGGGCAAGAGCAATGAAATGCTAAAATACTCCTTGAAGAGTATAAGAAAAGGTCC
>LPNX010195906.1:88174-189147 GCA_001517045.1 Pseudotsuga menziesii
GTTAAAAAAATGTTATATCAAAGAATTGCTAACCTTGTTAAAAATAAATATGGCCCGGATAAAATCTGTGATTAGCTGTGCTTTTGAGCACTGGTGAAGTCCCAAAGGGTTCATATAGGCCAAAAAGGCCACAGAATAAAATGTGATCCTAATGAAATTGGATCAAGATTGATGTAGACATGATGCTTAAGTTGAATAAGCACTCTCTAAACAACTCATCCATTTGTGAGGCACTGCCATTCCTTGTGTTGTTGTTTGTCCAATATTGGTTATAGTGATTTCTCCCTTTCCTTGTCCAAAGTGTCATGATGTTGAGTAGGAGGTCATCCTTTGCCTTAGCCTTGTCATTTCCCACCTTTCACCCTTCACTAGCAAAATGACTACAGCTATGAAGTGAGTATAGTCTTGAAAGTCTGAGTATAAGTAATAATAAATAAAGCCTGATATTTATAAGTATTTGTTGGTGTACCGCCAGTGAAATGAATGCTACTTGTTGATTTTGTTACGTGAATGAGTTGTAGAGCATGGCTTAAACTCTTAACACTTGCAGCAGATTGATCTATTCTGAGTTATTATTGGTGTCCGATTATTCCCAGATGGTTATATTGTTTATTGGTTATGATTGATGATCAGACAGAGACCTATGAGGGGTATGAGTATACATCTTTGATGGATTGGGACTCTCTGAGTCCAATGACAGTTTATTTCCAGTTCTGGGCACTTACAAATGTGATCAAGCTTATTCTGCTTTTCTGATGCAGTTTTTCTTCACAGATTCATTTGTTTGAGTAGGGAGATGTTTCAATTGGATCTCCTAGGGCATTGTATGGGCATAGGGGGGTGCAGCCACTTGTTTGTACCATTGTACCCCCATCCCAGAGAGCTTGGAGGGCTCAATTTGACAACGCAGGAACCCTAGGAGGCTGTTTTAGCAGTATCACGTTTCCTGAGGCAGATTAAAAAATGATCAAATGACTATTGAAGAAATCGATTTGGGCTACTGAGGCAAAGAAATGGCATGGGGTGAGTCACAATGATGAGAGTGATGTCTTCCACACCTTCTCCAACAGTTTCAGCATTTTATGGTGCTCGCACCTATTTTTGGGAAAATTTTATATATTTTCTGGAGCTTTTTGGGAGACCCACGATTTCCTCAAGGAGGCACAAAAGTCAAAATTTTAAATTGTTATATTATTTATTGTGCCACGGGGACACCCAAACGGAGTTAGTCAAACACTCCTTGGACCCACCATGTGCTTTCATTTATTTCGTGTTGAGTGGGTTACCTTTATTTGGGTGGTTTAAGTCCACTTTGGTAAATTATAATTATATTGATCCATGTATTGTATGTTGAGCTCATCTCAACCATTGATTAGAACATTGTATCTTTTAATCTTAGCAACTCGTTTTGAGAGTGGTTAGGATTGAGGTGCTCTCATTTCTATTTAAAGAAGAGAGCTTCTCATTTGTAAGGGGTCTTTCGCTGTTGGATATGAATAATAGAAATACTATTTCGGTGGAAATTTTCTGGATTTGCTTTGCATCTGATGTGCTCAAATGGTGATTAGCTTGTTTTCAGCTTACTAGCATCGTGGAAATTCTCGTAAGATCTATTTTTTTTCATGGCTATCATTCTTTTGTCTACGGGAGGGCGTTTTGGCTGGAGCGTTTTTGTAGGGGGGCCTCAACTCGCTCGGTTCTCTTCGTCTTGGATCAAGGGGTTTTCATTAGTTTCATTGCGATTTATGATTTCTTCATTTTACTGTCTTGTAGCATTCAGTTTCTTTATTTTGTATGTGCAAATCTGATATGGTTGACATTTGCTCATGCAGGATAGGGGGCGCTTTGATGGCTTGGAGCTTGCATATGCCATAGAAATCACGGAGATCTTCCAGGATTGATCGGGATAGCTAGCTAGGATCGTCACTGTTACAGACTTCTACAAGCTTATCTAGGTAAGATCCACAGGTAAGTTTTTCTTTTCTGATCTTATTCCATTGTACCTTGCTGAAATTTAACTATTTTTCTGAAAACTCCTAAACCATAAAAACCTAAAAAATTAAATAATCAGGGAACCGTCCTATCTTTTGCCAAACCATTTCTGAGTTTCATAGATTGGGCCTCCCCCTAACTAAATCAACTAGAACGCTGGTCAAATTCCTCATAGATTGACCTAGATCTGATTTTTCAGCAGAAAACTGCATAACCCCCCACTGAAAAAATTGACCTACTAGGGTTTTTGAGTTTTTCTAATTTCTGACTTCACAGACAGATAGATTGGGTCTTGGGCAGTCCAAATCACCCCCAACGTTGTCAAGAGGCTCAACAATTTGACCGGGATCTGAAAAATAGACTGAAACTGCCCTAGTGCCCTCACTGAAAATTGGTCTTTTCCGAAAGTAGGTTTTTCTGAAATATGACATGATAAGCTGATAGATCAAGTCCCAAGCATCCCATAACACCCTCAACGTTGTGGTAATTCATCCTGGTTTGCCCTAGATCTGAAAAAATCAGTTTTCAACCTCCTAGCCTCATCATCAGATTTTGACTTTTCTAGATCTGATTTTCCTGCTGTTTTCCTGATTTGGGCTTGTAGATTAGGTCTCCCTGATCTCTTCTCATCCTCAACCCTTAGCCATCAGCCTTTCGGTACCCCCTAAAGCTTCAGATTTGTCTTCCTGGGCCCTAGCGTTAGCTATCTACTGAGATGGGTTTCCTGTACCTTGGATTTTCTAGACCAATTGCTTTTTGGTTTTGTAGATCAAGGTGTTTCCCAAGTGGGTTCCCTGAAACGTTGTCTTACTGCTGAGTCCATTTCCCAATGCATACAAAGCACTGATCTCCAAGCTAGTGCTGCCCTTAGGCTCTTAGCCTTTGCCATCTACCAACATTCACTGATAGCTCAAACACCTTTTACTGAGTCTGATTTCTAGGTACTGGATAGTCCCAACTCTATTCGTGCTCGCCCTGTCATAGTTACGTTTCCCAAGACAGTTGCTAGTACCTAAACCCTAGAGCTAGGGTTCCCATTCACCTTGCACCTTAAGTACCCTGAAGCCCCATCTGATCTTCTTCTGGTGTCTAGGTTCAATCTCTCCTGTTAGGAGCAGATCCGGGTCTCCCCCATTGTTGTCCTGGACTAGGATAGCCTAAAGTGAAGGCTGCCTTGATTGGCGTGACAACCATCCATTTGGGAGTCTAGGCAATCGTGGTTCCACCCCTTAGTTGCTTGCCCCTTTACCATCCATTCTGGATCCACCTTAAGTAGGCAACTACAAGGCAGGTGATAACAAATGGTATGGGAGGTGAACTCTCAGAGGCTTGTATAGCCAATTTGAAATCAAGCCATGTGAGAATTAAGGAGGTAGAAGTTGAATTGGTATGGTCTAAGAATCGTTCCACAGGAATCTATACTCCTAGGCTACGATATAAATGAATGTGTGAAAATGAAACATTTGAAGAAGCTACTTCTATTTGTTTCTACTGAAAATGAAGCTTCCAAGATTCAAGTTTTGGTGACTCCATGGAGATGATAAACTGGATGAAGGGAATCTATAAAATGGAAGATCTTGCTTTGAGTCCCATATATGAGGAGTTCGTGATATTCAAATATTCTTTTGACTCAATTTTTTACCCATGTGTACAGAGAATGCAATATGGATGTGGATTCCCTCTCCAAAGATTGTCTACATCTTGGTACAGTTGTATGGCATGTGATGGAATCTAAATATGAACAGATTTTTGAAGATGCTCTATCAACTCCGAATTGATTAGCAAATGTTTATCTCTTTTATGGTTTCTTGGATGGTACCTTAGAATCTGTTGATGGAACGATTTATTAGAATCATATCCTGGTACAAGATCAGACTGCATGAGTTAAGAGAGATCTTATGACAATTCTGCTGTTATAATTTGATGGACTGTTGGCACTTCTTTTGAAAAATCTGTGATATTGTAATATATATGACAGTTTGATGTATCCTTTGAGAAGGACTTCAAGAATCTGTTTAGGGTTCATATCAGGGTTTTAGCCATGATTTTTTTTTATGTTTTTGATATAAGATCACACAAGGGGATGATCTTGAAATGCACAAAGCATATACAGTATGTATCTTTCTTTCTTATTGAATGAAATTTACCATTTTTTTCCTCGGAAAGAAGGAAGATTAGCCAACACAAAGCTATAAATAAACGCATTAAGGCATAATAAGAATCTTAATAAGGACTTAACGGACAGTTCAAACATATTTCAACAAATGCATTGACGAAGGCTATAGATGTACCTAAAATAATTAGGTTTGCATAGAAAAGGAAACTAAGTGTTCATTTGTCACACACCTTTTCTTCCACATCCCCAGCAAAAGAAGCTCCATCACAATACATAAGTCTCACCCTATTCCAATTATAAAAGTCTGCAACATCCATTGATATGAAAAAGTATTAGTATTTAGAAGTTAAAATGGCTTGTCCATGTGATGGGATTTTGTTCAACATTTATAATTACTCTATTATACTAAACTATACTCTTATACACTTTTTGTATATGCTTTTTTCTATAATAAGCATGTGGGATTTAACTAATCTCAAGCAATATCAATATTAAGGAGTTGAAAGAAAACATGTTGCTCAATTATGATCATTGTAGCAAAAGTTATAGTGACTATACTAAGGAAATGCCATCACTCAAGGTATTAGAATTGTCATCATTAACATATGGAGACAAAATTTATAATGCTTTCCATCTTTCAAACTAAAATATACGATTTTTCATTATTTCAATCATTTTCTATTGTCATTTGAATTTGTTTGAAAGTACCTGTTACCAATTAAGTTGTACTTGGTGGAGTTTTCAAGTGAGCCGGCAAAGGTGAACAAGCACACTGGTTCATTCTTTAGAGTCCAGAAGTCCGCCAGGCTTTTTCTAGGAGATTTTTTTTTTTGTAACACATGTTTGTACCTGCTTGGGGAAATTGTAAAAACTGTGCTAGCATGGTCAATTTTATAAAAGACTCAGCTTCCTAGACTTATACATCAAACCGACTAGCCCAGAGAGTTTTTTTCCTTGGTAATTATTTGCTATTGAACAAATGGCTAATAATTTCTGAGTTTTTCACTCACACCTCCAAAGTTGGGGTAGTCATTCTGGTGGTTAGGCCTTAGGGTGTTATTAAAGCATCTATGTCAATGTTTTAAAACATGCAAGGCATTTGAATTGAATCATATGGGCATGTGCTAGGTCCCCTTAGGTTTTTGTTCAATTCCAAGAAGGTTATTTTTCTAGCAAAAATAGGTCATTTTTTAATGGTTTAATTAAAAAACTTGTAAAGGGAACAAAAGCTTGCTTCGAAATCTGTTTTTGGCATGTGGAGACTCGTTTTCAAACTCAGAGTGTCCTCTTCACCCTGGGACCCACTTTTCATATGATTCAGTAGCCAAATCATCCCGTAAAGCATTATTTCTCTAAAGGTGCATCAAAACGACATTTAAATACTACAGTTGCAACAATTTGGCACTAAAGTAAAAAACGACTTGTTTTATTCATGTGGTGACATGGAAAATGGATCCCCTATGTCATGCGACCCCTTCTAAGTGAACAAAGCATCAAAAATTTGGTAAATTTTTTATGTAGCAATTAAAGAGATGAGGGATGATGCCATCCTTGGTTGACTCGCGCGTGGGTTGAAGGATGCGAGGATGAGTGTTGGTATTGGCATGTATAGATGTATAAAATCATGAGATTGAGTCAATATTCTATTTGATTGGATGTGTTGGCAATTTTTCATGTGAGAAGGGGAGATCCAAAGGAAGGCGCATCTCCCACAAGAGATGGGTGCTACCTCATTCTCACCAACCTCCAACAAGATCCCACAATCTTCGGTTAACTCCAATACACTCCACTTCGACTCGACGTGAACTCCACTTCACTGGCATTTGTAGGTGCATCCCCCCTGGGTCCCTTTTGCTATTTAAGCAAGTTTCTTGCTCATTGTTATAGATGGTCAAAGAGGACCGAAAGGCTGTTGAGCTGTACACTTGTAATATCGTAGTACTTTATGGAGTAAAAGAAAGATTTGGAGGAAAATTTCTTGTGTTGAGCATCATTGTGTGAATGACTATTGCATGGTTTATGAGGTAACCGATATTAGCTTCTTTTTGTTGTGCATTTCTTTGAATTGTTGTGGGCCTACAAGGGGAGCTATCTCCTGGTAGGATAAGAGATTGTTCTAGTTTGATTCATGCTCTTATTGTTTGATGTTTGTATATCTATTAGCTCGCATGTACATTTGTTTAATTGTATGCTTTCCAAGTTTCTACTTTCGACAACACCTTTGCTTGTAACCTTTCTTGTGCAAAGATTCTAAGTTGATGTAGGTATCTAGCTTGAAGGGATGGTTTATCTAGGCTGACTCCTCCAACTTTCAAGCAAATTTTGAAGAGCATAGTACCTCCACTTTCCACTTGCAGACTTCACGGCCCAAATATTCCCAGGGTTCTAGCATTCCTTCTCTCTCTTTCCTTCAATTTTAATCAAATGTTCCCCTTTGGTTACGGTTACTCACATGCTTTAGTGAATTAGTATCTCTTTCAAAAGAATATCTAAAGGCTGATCTGTTTAAGCATGTATCTAAATCTAGAAGCATAAAGTAATATTTTTGAAGTATATCTAGTTTTTATTAAGTACTTGTGCATATTTCCAATCCTTCAATGCTTAAAAATTCTTACGTTCTTAACACTTTATTTGGCAAATTTGGTGCATTAAATGTGGCTGGTTTTTCACTTTTGTTGACAACACAAAGTGAAGTGCTGCCGAAAAATTGAATATCTAGGCCATCAAAGGCCTCCTGGAACAATCTTCTTCTTTCCTTCTTCATTCCTAAAACCTATAAGCCTTTGGATCCATATCTCTAGAGACCATTGGCATCCACCTCAAGCATTTTAAATATCGTAATAAAATATTTTGATAGGCTTCTAAGATCCCACCCCCCATCCCACCTAGGGATTTGCGTCAGTGCACTATCATGGTTTTGCTTTTGTTAGTGTAGTTTTGGTTTATAGATTAGTATACTTTGTTTTTTTTTTTAATTTCTGTTTCATTCATTGCAAAGTAATACAAGTACTAACCCCATGACTTCCCAAGTTAACCGAAAGGGGAAATAGATGCATGGTAGGATTAATTAAATAGCATTTGTTTGTTTATTTTGTACTATTACTTTTCTAGTAATTTACTCCTCTTGCTCGCTCGATTAGGGTTTATAACATGAAAAAGATTCTTAGGGACTTAATAAACAACCAAACATTGTTCAAAAGCACTTAAAACCAACAAGACTCAATCTTTGTTACACTCTAGATCTCTGCGGCTTTGACCGACCAGTTGATCATATCCAGAAAGGGATGGAGTGACTAGTCTAATTAGTTTTCACACTTTCAATTAACCTCCCAACAACGAAAATTCAGCGTTGCGTTTTGCTTCGTGTGGAAAAATTGTACAAAGGAAGCGGAAACAACTGAAAAGCGACCGCGGGGCCCCGTCAGGATACATCCTTGTTGGTGTAGTGTTGGGAATCCCCCCGTGACTCCATTCAACCCACATTTTCTCGTGTGGTACCACACTTAGTGAGTTTGGACATATTCCCTATATCTTTGTCGTATATTGGGAATTCCCCTCCCTTATAATCCATTCATTAATTCATAAATTCATAAATTCAAAATCGACCAAGAACAATTGCAATGCATCAATCAGTCCAACAACACTCCATTTCAAACCCTATTTTCAGCATTGGTCTGCATCATACAATCATTTTGCTTAAAGTGACTCTTATGTGGATGGATTAATTTGTATTTCATGTTAATGTCTTAGTCGCTATTGGAATTTCTTGCGTCACTTTCATAAAAACTCCTAAACGACTTACTCAATCATAAACTACCATCTAAAGATCGATAAACCTTAGTAATTCACATGGTCTACCCCCTTGGCTTCGTTAGATGTTTTCCTAAATGGAGGAGTCAAGATCAAGTGACAGTATTTGACTCAAGACTTTTTTCTTGAATATTTATGCCACGACAACCTAACCCACCAGGTGCATGAAAGGCGTGTTGTCGCCCGAAACTGGCACGCAGGTGCCAAAATCCCAAACCACGGGCGTGCCGGCCCGGCGACAACCTCTCGAGAGAGAGGCCAATGTCACCACACCTTCTCTCTCCTCGCTTCAAGCTAGCTCTTCTCCAGCTCTAGGGGGTTTCCCTAATTTCGGATCTCTAAGGTAGGTGCAACTGAGGGCAGGGTGATTTGAAGAGGCTTCCTTAGAGAAACTTGCGTAGCAAAAGGAAAATAATTCGGATTGATGGGCAGGAAGGGAAGGGAGGATCAGTCCTCGAGGGAAGGGCAGTGCCGGTACCAGAAGGGAAAATGGAGTCAGAAGGGGACTCAGAAGATCTTTGTGTTTCGCGGAAGTGAGACTAAGCTGGTCTGTTCCATAACCAGAGGCCGGGAGAATGGCAGTATAACTGACTACTTTTCATCTATATCACATGGTTCGGGTTCGTGTTCGGGTTCAGCGAGCTTCAAGTTCGATTCGGGTTCGAATTTTCGGATGGGGTTCGGATGGGGTTTGGATGGGGTTCGGCATAGATTCGTCTATATACATTTTTCAATATATATATACACATACTATTTAGAAATTAGTATTGCTGTAGACTGTAGTCTAGACTCTATATCATGAATTATAGCATAAATCATTTGAAAATAAACAATAATAAACCTTTAAAGATCAAGGATTAGCTTAATCATAACTATTATGCCAATTTTCAAATACTTGTAAGTTGTAATTTGTAAATTCAGAAAATTTAAAATATAATCAGCATGAGGTTCGACAGGTTCGAAATGAGGTTCGATAGGTTCGGCATGAGGTTTGTTTTCAGGTTCGGCATGAGGTTCGTTTTAGGGTTCACCTTGAGGTTCGTTTTAAGGTTCGCCGAACCTGAACGAACATTGCAAATTTTTTTAGGTTTGCCGAATTCTGAACCTGGAGGTTCATGTTCGGCGAACCCTGTGACATAGCTTTTCATTACTCCCGGACTTCTAAGATCCTAACGGCGACAAACAACTTTGCAGCCGCAAATGCTTGCCCAATGTGCTAGATTATAGCCCTCTATGCTGGCTTAGTCTATCACTTAATGAAAACCCGAAGCTACGATAGAAAAACCCAACATATTCCAAAAACGCAAAATGATATTTTTCTTTATTAGCTCTGGGGAAAAGTCCTCCCAACCCAAAAACTTCCATCATTACAAATAAAGAGCTGTGCTCTTTTATAGGCCCAAAAGGCCCTTCAACAAATAATAATAATAATAAAAGAAATAATAAAGTGGAGACAATATCCACTTATTAGTGTAACTCTTGCACTAACGAAAGTGTAACTACAACTTTTAGCTAATATACTAACCAAAACATCTGAACCTATTTTAATTAGATCCACCAACTTATCCACTAAACTATTCACTTTATTTAAAGCAGCCTAACTTAACCACTAGTCCAACTCGTTCAACAAAAAAAAAAAAGTGAAGTCAGAGTGAAAACCACTCCATGTTGCCACGAAAATGCAGATATGTGGTTTGATTTCGAAGCAAAAGAGGAAAAAACCGTGTGGAGGGGAGCTCCAAGTGCCGACTGTATCAAGGTCATAGATGTCGAGTCTGTAGCTCCTGTTTGACAGAGATGTGATATACCCGTCCAAAAAATGGTGCCACCACCGCACCATTGCGTGAGTTTGCTGCCAACCCTCCACGTGATGGATGAAAACTGGAAATCACAACCTCTTGACTTCTGAACGGTGGCAATCTTTATGATTTGCTCGGCTGCCCTTGATTCATTAGCTGCCAATCGCTGAAGTAGATGCCGCCAAGCTGGAGATGAACTCGATCTTTTTTTTTTTAAATGCAATCGGCTGCCATGGATGGATTGCTGTAACAACAAACAAAAATCAACTATCCAAATGTTGACATGTTGACCACGAGTCAACCTGCCTGGAACTGCTACTCGTGACCTCTGATCTGTTAACTAGAAATCTGCAAGTTGCTAGTTGCCGTAATCTTCAAATTGTGCCAACGTTATAATCAGCTATCAATTAAATAAATTGATAACCCGTGAAATAATTGATACTTAGCCAATTTCGTCGAGAGAGATTTCCAATTGCTGGCGCGGATTTTCGAAGCTAACTCTCCAAACACCATTTGAATGTCGCTTTGTAATTTTGACTTGGCGCTGAAATGGAATTCGGGCTTTGCTGTCACTTCACAATTTCTTAAAGGGTCGAGTGTAAGACTCAACATCTCAGCTGGCTGTCAAGCAAGAAACTCGAGTTTGAGCTCCACATGCAAGGGGACACTTCTTTAATAGTTTTTTCCACATACAGGGTACCATAGCGTGCAAACCATTGAAAGACTGTGTAGATCATATGCAAATGGATATTGAGAAATTCCACCAATCCATGGAATTTGTTGCTCAACCAATTATGTAGCTGTGCCGTTAGTATTTAATCCAGATTGTGAGTGCTTGTCAGATATTACAGCGCCACTGGTGAAATCAACTAATTTGCATTGTGTCTATTCTTCAGATAGCTTTCTGCACTATAAATTATGTTTGCGGTTGTTTCAACTTCCATAGGTAACACTGAAGCTATGACATACCTCCAAGAACTTCATAGTATATGAAAGATTTCCCAGTCGGATTACCTTATGGTAGCGGATCTCAAATGGAACAGATCTTTTGGCAATGTAGTATTCAAAATCAGAAATCTATCTCAACTTCAAGTAAAAGTAGAATCTAGCAACGGTGAAGGGGTGCTGGATATATATCCAAGTCCTCATAGTATCCCCGAAAATTTGGAGGTGCACTTATCGCCATGTTGCCAAGGTTGAGATTTGGTGTCTGCATTAGGTCCGACATCATTATAGGGTTCTGATGAATATAGAGAATTAACATTCTCCTGGCTGCTACTTCCAATTAATGATATTTCATTTCTGTCAAAGTCTTGGTTTTCTAAACAATTATTCCTATTATCTGATACAGAATTTGAAGTTGAATCGATGACAGACGCATTGCACCCCACCGGATTTGAAGTAGATGAAGATCTCTCAAAGCATGTTAATCCAAATCCTTCTACTGCTATTAGTGAGACCTTTACATTGCCCCTGAGATCTCTTCCAATGCACATCACTGAGAGTTGTTGTCCCACTGATAAAACATCAGAAATTCAAGACACCGGATTATGTGACATTTCAGATATATGTAGAAGGATTTCTTGTACCCCACCGAAATCAACAAAAGCCCCAAAAATCTTTAATGGCTACTATGACACCTTTGTATATACCCCCAACTTCTATTTCACCTCCAGCAATAAATTCGACCTTTTCTTGTGTCTCCTCCCAAGAAGTTTGGTCTTTAGCTAAAATTGTAACAGTCCCATCAAAATTTACTGAAATCCGTGAACAGATACGGAACCATACTCAATGAGTCGGATGAGGCCATACTTCATCAATGCTATGCTGAAGTAGTGAGTCGACATGTTTAGATTTGTTTTTATTCCTCTCCATCTGGTTCTGTGGAACTCATGATCTCTGATTTGATTTAAATGATGTTGTGTCTTCCTCTTTTCTCTTATTTATCACTTTTGTCTCAAGTTGTTTTTGATAGTCAACTTAAATTAGGAAGCACCTCTGTTAGCAAAGAATGCCACTCTTCACCTACATACAGAGCACAAACCTTTTCATATAGTTTTGCAGCCGAGTCAAAATTCCCTTGCCTGTAAAACATAGCTGTAACTTCACCATCGAGTACAAATCCATGTCTTTTCCACTAGGACTGATGATAATTCTCAGCAACACCCTTTGTCAACTCCAAATACAGCTTCTTTGTCACATAAGCATGCACCAACAACAATGGTATCCTGAATGTGGTTCTCGACGGAATCTGTAGGAGCCAAAACTGCACTAACACCACCCTGTGCATGATTAGTACTGCTCTCTTTATAGAAAACTTCAATGAGCCCCGAATGGCAACTGGAGGAAGATAAGCCAAAACCATTTTTTGATTGTATACACCCATGTCAAAATGGGAGGTAACATCTGGCTCCATGGGGGACGTGTGCTCTTTGAGAGGACATACGAGAACCTCAGATTTCTCTGGGTATCAGCAGACCAATTTGAGAGAAAAATGTGTATGGTGGGATGGCTTAATTCACATCCACACTTTATTACAAACCTTGAAAAAATGTATAAGCAAAACAACACTGATAATGCAAATGCTCACGCAGGAGCTTTATTCATCCTACCTACCTAACTTAACATGAATCTGGAAGCTGTTAAGTGTATGCATACAACCAATGGAGCCATTCAAGAATCTTTACTATGCCAAATTTCCTTTTTTTGAACTTGGTCAGTGAAAGAAACACGAGTATACTCATCATAAGATGGTTGTGCCTTGGAATCTGCTCATGAATGAAGCTAAACTGTAACATCAGATTGTTAGGAAAAAAGAAGTTATACCAGGAAGAGTCAAACCATGCACAAGAAGACTCTATCCACTGGTTGATAGGGCTCACATACAGCCCTTCATTGTCAAACTGCTCAAGATGATCTGCAGAAACAACATCATTACCTTCAATATGATGAACTTGAGATAAGTCCACATCTTCAGCGTGAAGTTGTTCAGGAACTTGGGGCAGCTCTAGCTTTTCATCATGAAACTGTACATGAACTTGGGGCAGCTTCACATCTTCTATTTCAGCCATATCCGGGATCTCTTCAGTAATGTCTTCTACCAAAGGTTCTTGTACTGCTTCATCAACTAGATCTTCCATGGTTTGTTCTTCATGAATCTCTTCCTCAAGTTCGAGATGGACCCTAGGGATGAGAGCATCATAGCTTTCAGCAAGCTGCTCAATCTCATCTACTGTCCCATTGTGCTAGCGGAGGAGAAACCTCTCGAAAAAATTTGGCACTGAATCTATGGATTCATCCAACAAACCATAGAACCAGGTCATTGCATCATTTACCAAAATTATGGCAAAAACGATCATAATTTCATACTCATGATGAACATTAACACCAGCCATCAGTTTGTAGAAAGAGGTAATATGATGGGTGGCTGAAGCACCACCATTTCCATGAAATTCGGAAAGAATATCATGTATCTCAGGGTCGTAGCACTCACTAGGAAATCCATGGACTTTAGAGAAGTCCAATGAGTCGTAAGCCTCGTGCCACATATCCCATGGTTCTTCCATAAATCAAACAATGCGGTACTTAATTTGAAAAGACATGTTAAATCATACCTCATACCAAACTTGTGGAGTCACCAAGGTGAGCTTGAAAGCCTTTTGATGAGTGTGCTCACCTCTACACCCAATCAGATCTTCAAATCTGTAAAAGGACAAGGGCTCTGTCCCTTCGTGGAGTTGCCATGTGAGAGGAATAATCTACAACGTAATCTCCCACAGATGTCAATGAAGCATATTTTTCAAAATCCGGGAACTGGACTTTGTCCCCGGCAACGGCGCCAAAATGTTGTCGCACGAAACTGGCACGCGGGTGTCGAAAGCCCAAACCGTGGGCGCGCTAGCCCGGTGACAACCTCTCTCTCGAGAGGCCAATGTCACCACACCTTTTCTCTCCTCGCTTCAGGCTGGCTCTTCTCCAGCTCTAGGGGGGTTTCCCTAATTTCGGATCTCTAAGGCAGGTGCAACTGAGGGCAGGGTGATCTGAAGACGCTGCCTTAGAGAAACTCGGGTAGCAAAAGGAAAATAATTCGGATTGATGGGAAGGAAGGGAAGGGAGGATCAGTGCTCGAGGGAAGGCCAGTGCCGGTACCAGAAGGGAAAATGGAGTCAGAAGGGGACTCAGAAGAGCTTTGTGTTTCGCGGAAGTGAGACTAAGCTGGTCCATTCCATAACCAGAGGCCGGGAGAATGGTAGTATAACTGACTACTTTTCATTACTCCTGGACCTCTGAGAACCTAACGGCGACAAACAACTTGGCAGTCGCAAATGCTTTCCCAATGTGCTAGATTATAGCCCTCTATGCTGGCTTAGTCTATCACTTAATGAAAACCCGAAGCTACGACAGAAAAACCCAACATATTCCAAAAACTCAAAATGATATTTTTTTTTATTAGCTCTGGGGAAAAGTCCTCCCAACCCAAAAACTTCCATCATTACAAAGAAAGAGCTATGCTCTTTTATAGGCCCAAAAGGCCCTTCATCAAATAATAATAATAAAAAAGAAATAATAAAGTGGAGACAATATCCACTTATTAGTGTAACTCTTACATTAACTAAAGTGTAACTACAACTTTTAGTTAATATACTAACCAAAACATCTGAACCTATTTTAATTAGATCCACTAAACTATTCACTTTATTTAAAGCAACCTAACTTAACGACTAGTCAAACTTGTTCAACAAAAAAAAATAAAGTGAAATCAGAGTGAAAACCACTCCGTGCTGCCACGAAAATGCAGATATGTGGTTTGATTTCGATGCAAAAGAGGAAAAAACCGCGTGGAGGGGAGCTCCAAGTGCCGACTGTAGCCAGGTCATAGATGTCGAGTCTGTAGCTCCTATTCGGTAGAGATGTGATATACCCGTCCAAAAAATGGTGCTACCACTGCGTGAGTTTGCTGCCAACCCTCCACGTGATGGATGAAAACTGGAAATCACAACCTCTTGACTTCTGAACGGTGGCAATCTTTATGATTTGTTCGGCTGCCCTTGATTCATTAGCTGCCAATCGTTGAAGTAGATGCCGCCAAGCTGGAGATGAACTCGATCTTTTTTTTTAAATGCAATCGACTGCCATGGATGGATTGCTCTAACAACAAACAAAAATCGACTGTCCAAATGTTGACGTGTTAACCACGAGTCGACCTGCCCGGAACTGCTACTCATGACCTCTGATCTGTTAACTGGAAATCTTCAAGCTGCTAGTTGCCGTAATCTTCAAATTGTGCCAACGTTCTAATTGGCTATCAATTAAATAAATTGATAACCCGTGAAATAATTGATACTTAGCCAATTTCATCGAGAGAGATTTCCAATTGTTGGCGCGGATTTTCGAAGCTGACTCTCCAAACACCATTTGAATGTCGCTTTGTAATTTTGACTCGGCACTGAAATGGAACTCGGGCTTTGCTGTCCCTTCACAATTTCTTAAAGGGTCGAGTGTAAGACTCAACATCTCAGCTGGCTGTCAAGCAAGAAACTCGAGTTTGAGCTCCACATGCAAGGGGACACTTCTTTAATAGTTTTTTCCACATACAAGGTACCATAGCACGCAAACCATTGAAAGACTGTGTAGATCATATGCAAATGGATATTGAGAAATTCCACCAATCCATGGACTTTGTTGCTCAACCAATTCTGTAGCTGTGCCATTAGTATTTAATCCAGATTGTGAGTGCTTGTTAGATATTACAGTGACACAGGTGAAATCAACCAATTTGCATTATGTCTATTCTTCAGATAGCTTTCTGCACTATAAATTATGTTTGCAGTTGTTTCAACTTCCATAGGTAACACTGAAGCTATGACGTACCTCCTAGAACTTCATAGTATATGAAATATTTCCCAGCCAGATTACCTTATGGTAGCGGATCTCAAATGGAAAGATCTTTTGGCAATGTAGTATTCAAAATCAGAAATCTATCTCAACTTCAAGTAAAAGTAGAATCTAGCAACGGTGAAGGGGTGCTGGATATATATCCAAGTCCTCATTGTATCCCCGAAAATTTGGAGGTGCACTTATCGCCATGTTGCCAAGGTTGAGATTTGGTGTCTGCATTAGGTCCGACATCATTACAAGGTTTTGATGAATATAGAGAATTAACATTCTCCTGGCTGCTACTTCCAATTAATGATATTTCATTTCTGTCAAAGTCTTGGTTTTCTAAACAATTATTACTGTTATTTGATACAGAATTTGAAGTAGAATCGATGACAGACGCATTGCACCCCACCGGATTTGAAGTAGATGAAGATCTCTCAAAGCATGTTAATCCAGATCTTTCTACTGCTATTAGTGAGACCTTTACATTGCCCCTGAGATCTCTTCCAATGCACATCATTGAGAGTTGCTGTCCCACTGAGAAAACATCAGAAATTCGAGACACCGGATTATGTGACATTTCAGATATATGTAGAAGGCCTTCTTGTACCCCACCGAAATCAACAAAAGCCCCAAAAATCTTTAATGGCTACTATGACACCTTTGTATATACCCCCAACTTCTATTTCACGTCTAGCAATAAATTCGACCTTTTCTTGTGTCTCCTCCCAAGAAGTTTGGTCTTTAGCTAAAATTGTAACAGTCCCATCAAAATTTACTGAAATCCTTGAACAGATACAGAACCATACTCAATGAGTCAGATGAGGCCATACTTCATCAATGCTATGCTGAAGTAGTGAGTCGGTATGTCTAGATTTGTTTTTATTCCTCTCCATCTGGTTTTGTGGAACTCATGATCTTTGATTTGATTTAAATGATGTTGTGTCTTCCTCTTTTCTCTTATTTACCACTTTTGTCTCAAGTTGTTTTTGATAGTCAACTTAAATTAGGAAGCACCTCTGTTAGCAAAGAATGCCACTCTTCACCTGAATACAAAGCACAAACCTTTTCATACAGTTTTGCAGTCGAGTCAAAATTCTCTTGCCTGTAAAACATAGCTGTAACTTCACCATCGAGTACAAATCCATGTCTTTTCCACTAGGACTAATGATAATTCTCAGCAACACCCTTTGTCAACTCCAAATACAGCTTCTTTGTCACATAAGCATGCACCAGCAACAATGGTATCCTGAATGTGGTTCTCGACAGAATCTGTAGGAGCCAAAACTGCACTAACACCACCCTGTTCATGATTAGTACTGCTCTCTCTATAGAAAACTTCAATGAGCCCCAAATGGCAACTGGAGCAAGATAAGCAAAAACCATTTTTTGATTGTATACACCCATGTCAAAATGGGAGGTAACAAGGCGAAAACATTTTTTGGCGCCATTGTCGAGGATAAATCTTTTTATTCCTGGAGCACGACTTTTGTTTTTCCTTTTTTTATGAATGTTTAGATTAGGTCTTTAAATTTCATCTGGTGACTCCACTGACCTGTTTCTTTTTTATTTTTTACAAAGAAAAGCAAAAAATAAATTTCCGTAAGATATTTTATTGCATATAGTTTCTTTTCACATGGCAACTCCATTGAAGGGATAAAACCCTGCCTTTACTTCAAGGTTATAGAAGATGAACCTGTCATACTATTACAGTATGTGGATGATCTATTTCTGACAGGAAATGAGAAACAGATTGTAGAATGCAAGAAGAAGCTCGCTGAAGAATTTGAGATGAAAGACCTTGGTCTAATGCATTATTTCCTAGGTCTAGAAGTATGGAAGAACTTAGAAGGAATCTTTCTCAATCAAGGAAAGTATGCAATGGAAGTTTTGAAAATATTTGATATGTTGGAATGTAAAGCCATGGCCACACCCATGGATTCCAACCTAAAGTTGTTAGCTGATGACTCGTCAGAGTTAGTGGATGTGACTCAATATAGACAAATTATTGGGTCGTTGATGTATCTAACCAATACTAGACCAAACATTTGTTTTGCTGTGAACACCTTGAGTCATTATCTAGTTCAACCTAGACGAGTTCACCTGATAGCTACAAAATATGTGATGAGATATCTAGAAGGGACTATAGACTTTGGTCTATACTATGATGGAAACCATGATTATAGATTGTATGGCTATACAGATGCAGATTGGGCTGGAAGTGTCTCAGACAGGAAAAGCACATCAGGTGGATGCTTTTGTCTTGGCTCTGTTATGATTTCATGGTTTAGCAAGAAACAGTCCAGTACTGCTCTTAGCACGGCCAAACAGAATACATAGCAGCTTGCTCTACTAGTTTTGAAGCCATATGGCTTCGGAAGCTGATTTCAAGTCTCTTTGACCTAGAGATGGATACTACTGAGATTCTATGTGATAACCAAAGTTGTATAAAGATGTCGGAGAACCCAGTGTTCCATGATAGATCTGTTGAGATTACAGCATCAGGAGTCATTCTCTAGTCTTGTGTAGTCCTACGAATATCCTCATATGATTGAGGTGGACAGTAGGCTTGTGTAGCCCTACGAATATCCTCATATGATTGAGGTGGTGATGTAGTAGGCTTGTGTAGCCCTACTAATATACTCATAAAATTGAGGTGGACAGTAGGCTTGTGTAGTCCTACGAATATCCTCATATGATTGAGGTGGTGATGTTGAAAATTCTTGTGAGTAATATCAAGATAGTAGGCTTATGTAGCCCTACGAATATCCTCATATGGTTGAGGTTGACAGTAGGCTTGTGTAGCCCTACGAATATCCTCATGTTGTGAGGTGGTGTACTTTACTATGTAAAGTAGATATACTATGTGATGTATGGCTAGTCATGGTCAATAGGTGTTACAAGTCTCCTTTAGGGATTAGCTACCCCTAGAGTGATTTACTTTAGTATGTGACTATATGACCCGGGGCAATACATATGATCATAGGTTTGGAAACGATCTTATGAGTATGATATGATAAAGATGATTATTTAATGAAAACACATATGGACCATGCAGAGATATTTAATATAAGCACAAAGAAAGAGAGAGAACATGAATTGCATATGTTTCCACCAAGTAAACTAAAATTGATTAGATATCAGTTGAGTATTAGTTATGGTAAACAAGTTCAGTTAATTAAGGAATCAACTCCTTAATTTATGCAAGTGATTGTTGGAAATAAACACTGATGGAGAAGCACTAGTTCTGTTCAGTTACATTCAGTTACTGTTCAGTTATATTCAGTTTTGTTCAGTTACATCCAATTCAACTCAGTTACATTCAGTTTAGTTCAGTTACATTCAGCTATGTTCAGTTAAATTCAATTCAATTTAGTTACACTCGGTTGTATACAGTTACACTCAGTTACATTCAGTTGCATGTAGTTCCATTTAGTTCATCTCAGTTAACAACTCAGTTAGAGTTAGTTAATTAATGGAAGGCACATATCTTCTTGTGGGAGATAATTATGGAGTGTCAGCTTGGCACCAGATCATGGGGATGCATGATTGAAGATGAATCAATGTTCAAAGTGTTAACAAGTTGCTGATACATGCAACCATTCTATTTTTGTTGTAAAACCTAATTTGACTTGTTATTAAAGTGCTATGCACTTGGAAAGTTAGATACAGTGTTCCATTCGATCTCCACTCTTTGGTGCTCTCTGTGAAAGCAATCTACTATTGGGTTGTAATCATTTTCTGCTAATAATCTATCATACTCTAAGATTGTTTGCTGGGTTTTTTATCCTCTAAATCAGTAGAGGGTTTTCCCAGGGTATATCTTGTGTTCTATGGTTTGATTTATGTCTTTGGATTATTGATGAGATTTATATGCACTGTTATTATGCATTAAAGTTTTAAAGTTCAAGTTTTTTCATATTTTTCTCAATCACTAACAAGATCAAAGCACATAGAAATCCGGTATTTCTACATACGAGATATGATACAAAAGGGAGCCATAAAGCTCCAGTATGTGAGTACTGATGAGCAAGTTGCTGATGTGTTGACGAAGTCTCTGTCTCGGGTAAAGTTCGAACACTTTCGAGACATGCTTGGTGTTGTTCGAAAAGATCTTCCTCGGAAGGGGGAGCAGTGATGTTGCAGTGGGATTGTATCATCTCAGGACACTTGTCCTAAAGTGATCTAGTGACTTCAGTCCTTGAGAATGAAAAGGGATTGTATCATCCCTGAACTTCGGTTCAGAATGGATCCGGTGACTTCGGTCCTCGAGAATGTGGTGGGATTGTATCATCCCTGAACTTCGGTTCAGAACGGATCCGGTGACTTCGGTCCTTTAGAATGTGGTGGGATTGTATCATCCCTGAACTTTGGTTCAAAATGGATCCGGTGACTTTGGTCCTTGAGAATGTGGTGGGATTGTATCATTCTTGAACTTCGGTTCAGAATGGATCCGGTGACTTTGATACTCGAGAATGTGGTAGGATTGTATCATCCTTGAACTTTTGTTCAGAAGGGATCCGGTGACTTCGGTACTAGAGAATGTAGTAGGATTGTATCATCCTTGAACTTTTGTTCAGAACCGATCTGGTGACTTCGGTACTCGAGAATGTGGTAGGATTGTATAATCCTTGAACTTTTGTTCAGAACGGATCTGGTGGCTTCGATTCTCGAGAATGTTGTAGGATTGCATCATCCATGGAATTTAAGTCCAAACGTGATCCGAATACTTTCGTCTTCGTATTGTGGATTGCAGGTTGTTGCTGATGATGATGATGTTACTGATCGAAAGATTAGAGTGTGATGATGATGATGTTGCTGATCAAAAGAGCAAAGTATGATGATGATGATGTTGCTGATTGAAAGTTCATAGTATGATGATGATGATGATGCTGATCGAAAGTTCAGAGTATGATGATGATGATGATGCTGATCGAAAGTTCAGATGATGATGTTGCTGATCGAAATGATGTTGTCGATCGAGCGGTCAAAGTGTTGTTGCTGCTGAAGTTTGATGATGAAGACTATATGTTGAAGATGATGAAAAGCTTCCAATTATTTATAGATGTATCACCATGATGATGTTGATGATGCCCTCTCTCTCCTACAGTTGTTGTTGTTGTTGTTGTTGTAGAATACCCTTCTCGTTAAGGGGGAGTGTTGAATTATTGTAACTTCGAAGAATATTCTAAATGTATTTTATTTGTCCCTAATGTTCCTATCGGGAGAATCATTTGTATTTTTTTGTACCCCGATGTTCCTATCGGGATAATTACTAAGAGTCATGAGAAAGTCCCCTCCGTTGTAATTCGGGTCATTAGTACTCTTCGGAATATATTATTATATTAAGTTAGCCCACTTATGTCTACTTGAGCCTACATAACTGAGTTAAGTTTACTCGAGCCTACATAACTGGGTTAAATGTCAAGTGAACGAGAATACAAATAGAGTGAGGCGCCTCTCATTTGAAACACACACACTCACTTGTGTAGTGCATAAGAGAGAGAGAGAAAGAGCTGTAGCTGGAGAAGGAGGAGGATCAGTTTTGGGTTTTAACTTTTATCTTTTGGGGAATCTATATTGAGGAAGCTTTTGTTGGGTTTTTCCCATTAGGGTTTTCCCAGGATAAATCTGTGTTGTTCTTGTGATACTGTATCTTTCAGTGATCCTGTCTATATGCTTTTATGAAATTGAAATTAAATGCTGATAATCTAACTTAGCATATGGAATTCTAACACAGTTGGCTGCATCAAAAGCACCATGGGTGACTAGATTAATTAGTTTTTCACGCCCCAATTAACCTCCCCAGGTAAAAATCCAACGCCTCGATTTAATCCGTTGTGGTGGAAAAATCCACAAAGGAAGCGGGAACAACTGGGTAGCGACCTCAAGACATCGTTAGGTTACACCCTTATTGGTGTAGTGTTGAACACATCTCCGAGACTCCAACAAACCCACATATTCCTTGCGGGGGAGCCGCATCGGATAATGGTTTTGGACATACTCGTACTTTCGGGTATATTTGGAGTTCCCTTCTCCCCATAAGTTAATCAACTCATCTCCACATTAAGCTAAATTGACCAAAAGCACTTGTAACACCCTTTTCTTTAGCAATACAACAACACTTTTTATCTGTGGACTCCATTTTGGCACTGGTTCTTTACTTTATATAATCATCTGTTTTTATGTTCTTTGATATATCATACATTAAATCTATATGTTGTTGTGATTTAAATCCTTTTGCAATATCTTGTGTTAGTATTTACTTTCATCAAACTCCTAAGTAATTTAATCTTCACCGTAACACTAAGCCTTAACATCCTTAGCAACTAATAGGGTCTACCCCCCTTGGCTTCATTGGGAGTTGGCCTAAACGAAGAAGTCAAGAACAACGTGACAGCCTTGACTCGAGACTTTCCCCCAAGGACACATCGAGTGGCTTGAATATTTTTTCCACGTCCTCCCCCAGGTGTGTGAAAGGCGGCAATACTTCCATCCTTGAGAATTTTCCTTTGACTTAGACTTGGACTTGTGAGATTGAAGACTATCCCCCACTTAGACCTCTATGTTGGGTAGACTCCATGTTATCTGTGTCTCAGCTTTGAAGTTGTGTATGGCTATGCTATCAAACCTGGGATCTCATTTATCTTGCACCCAGGATGTTTGAGTGCAGTATAGGGTGGCATATGTTCTTGAAGCTTTTCCACTAGTCCTCAAAGAAAGTTATCTTGTCATCATTACATGCATCAATGTGACTCATGATATGTATATATACAGAAATGCAAGCCAAAAGGATGAATGTAAAATGAAATGAAAATGGGCCAAATAAAAAGCACATGTAAAACAAATGAAAAATCAAAATGATTGCTAGCCATCATATAAATAAAATGTAATGATCATTCCTCATTGAGCCCAAAAGAGCATGGAAGTGATATGGAGTAAGGGACTGCTAATTCTAAGAGTCCCCTAGAACTTGGAAAAGTTATAGTTAGTTGTACACTCAACACAATGATTCTAGAAAAGATCCTCATGGAGCCTGATTTAGGCTTGGAAGTGAGCTAAATGATACTTGTTAGAGTCTAATGGAAACCTTCTAGGCACTTTATCCATATGTGAGACACCCCCATCCCCTGGTATTATCTATCCTACATATGTCCAAGTGGATTCCTTTTTCCCTTTTCTATGAGAGATCATAATGTTAAAGTCAATAAGTCAACTCTCCCTAGCTTAGCCTTGTTTCATCCACCTCACCCATCCTAGCAATGTGTTTAAGTTTGTAAGTGGGTAAATGTAAAGGGCTTCATGAAAGAACATGTACATGTTATCACACATATAGTAGTCGGGCTACCATATTCTATTTTTCATATTCTAGTACACTTTCCAGCCAGTTCCCTTACATATGAGATGTTGAGATGAGCATCTATGATGGATCAATATTTGATGATGGACTATAGTACTTTCCCATGCCATGACAGAGTCTTAGGACACTCAGATTTGAGGACTGATGTAGTCATTTAGTCATTTGCAGAGCAGTCATTAGTGCCCAGATTTACTGCAGTAGTTTCTCATTGGACATATGTTGGTTTAGATTGATTATTTACATGTATATGACTCGGCGAATATTATCTTGTGATTGGTTATTATTGCTTTTATACTCATTCTTGTGACATGTCTTAGCATCTAGTGTCATGATCTGGAAGTCATATAAATATGTGGACTTGGTTGTATTGATATTATGTATGTATGTCCCTACTTAGACCTAGAAGTTCTTAACGCATACTCATTGGTTTTACCCTCCTTAGGGAGAATAGAGGTGATCATTCCCACCATACTTTGGCTTTCTAGTGTTGGTCTCATTGTTCACTATCTCCACCTGAGGCAAATAATTATTCACTCACACAAATATTATTAGCAAAATACTTGGAATATTCGATAAGCCATTAAAATATATGTATTGATGATAGGATAAGAGATAAGATAGATGATTACAATGGTTGATAACCCGCCTATTAAATAAGGCTTGAGAATTGTGAATGAAAGGTCATGTCCTTTCATCTTAAGTATGATTAATTGTGTTTATTATTAATTATTTAATTATTATATTTATTTATGTTCGTTGCATTGCTTTCCCCTTAAGGGAATCTTTGTCCTCAAAGATGTATTGACATTAATGTCTGATTTAATTTGTCATCTTGGGATTCCTTCCCTTTTTGTATTTGCGGCATTTGAGGAGACGAGCCGATATGAGTTACGGATTCCCCAGGAGAATTGTCACATCATATCTGATGTGGTCCATCCCAGATCTATTTTTATCGGAGCTCTGAGATCATTTTGTGGGATTTTTCATCTCAAATGTTGCTTAGTATGTCGATATTTTCGCATGTCCACATAAGTCTTCTGTGAATATTCATTTTGACCCTGTCATTGGTCAAAATGACGATTATAATTAGGATTTCTGTAAGCTGTAGGTGTTGTTCGTTCTTCTTTCTTTTGGACTGTGGCGAGGACTGTCTTTACTTCCTCGATTTGATTGTTGGATGCATTTTCCTAGATTTGTGCTTCTTGGTTCTCCAGTAGATTGTTGTGATTCTTTCATCTTGCGAGTTTTTTTCAATTTCTAACTCCTTGATTCTTTCATCTTGCGATTAATTGTGTTTATTATTAGTTATTTAATTATTATATTTGTTTATGTTCATTACACCACCCATTCTTTACCTTGCAGTTATGTTTACATCTCAAACTACTATTTGACTTGTGGCATGGAGGACCTTTCCCCACTAGAGCCTCTGTCTTGGACAAGCTTCCCTGTTTATATGTGTCTCGACTCTGAGCTACCTAGGTTGTGTTGGCTAAACCTATAACAAATAGCACTGCCATCAATACAATGTATTTGGAAATGAAATGAATATCTTATGAAAAAAGCCCATTCATGAAAAATAGTGTTTTTGAACATACATGAATGCAAGGCAAGCCTAATGAAATTGGCTATGAAGTATATTGAAATGAATATCTTGTGAAAAACTATTCATGAAAAGTAGTGTTTTTGAACATACATGAATGCATGAAGCCTCAATAGTAAAATCCGTGTAATTAATGCATGGACCAAGGCTATGGAAATTCAAAGGCCCAAAAAGCAATGGTTCTTAAAAGGTTATATCTAAAGATTGCTGGCCTCACTTGTATTTGATTTGGATTGTGAGCATTTGTCAAGGTGAATAAGCACCTCTGAACGTAACTTATCCATTTGTGAGACACTGCCATCCCCTATGTTGTTGCTTGTCCGGCATAAGTTGGAGTGAGTATCCCCTTTCTATATCCAAAGTGTCACAGTGTCAAGTTGGTAGTCACCCTTTATCCTAACCATTTGATTTCTAGCCCTCACCCTTCACTAGCAAATTGATTACAACTATGAAGTGAGTATGGTCTTGAAAGTCTGGTCTGAGTTATAATTAATTAAATAAACTCTAAATTTGGTTCATAGATCGCCAGTGAAATGATTCCTACTTGTTATAATTGTTATTTGAATGATTTGAAGAGCATGTCTTAACCTCTAAACACTTGCAGCAGATTGATGTTAGCTTGGGTTATATTATTGATTATTTGATCAGTTACAGGTTATTATTCTATTTGTCTAGGCGTATTGGATATTGTACTTGATCATGCAGAGATCTATAGGGTGTGTTAAGAATGAAATTGTACCTAGTCTTTGTGTGTTTTTTCTCCAATGTATTTTCCTTATTTACTTCTCATTTTAAGCTTGTTTTAAATTTTAATGATTTTAAATACCTTTTTTTAATTTTATAGGTTATAGTTTTTGTTTAAATTTATTTTTATCTTTTCTTAAGTTTTCTATTGACTGGATTATTAAGTATTATATATCTTTTCATAGTTTTCAAATGCTGATTTAAATCACTCATTAGAGGAAATTTCAATTCAAAATGGGTCTTTTAACTTTTATTCAATTTCCATGTCATCATGTGTTAGCCAATGAAATTGCTTTAAATTTGAAATACCGTATAGGTCTTAAACACTTTTTTAATATAAATTTGGGGATAGTTATCATAAAAAAAACTACTTTTTTTGTTTGTATTTTTGACATATATCCCTGTGTTTTAACTCAAATTTCGATCAGGAGAGCTCGTTGGATGTGGAATTAAATTCTGCATCCAACGAGTACCCACTCGACCTACTTTTGACGGACCCCGCTACCCCAAAAACAAGAAATACCTGAAAAAATGGAATGATGATGAATTAAATTCTGCATCCAACGAGCTCTCCCGATCGAAATTTGAGTAAAAACACAGGGAGATATGTCAAAAATACAAACAAAAAGTAGTTTTTTTCTTTTCTTCCTCCAAAATTAATAAATATTATTTTATTATTTAAACTATTATTTTATTAGTTCATTTTAGGAGGCCCATTTTGAGTTTAAATTTCCTCTAATGCCAATGCTTATATCCAAGATTTAACTTCTATTTTGAGTGTGTTTGGCCAATTTGTCATGTTGAGGTATTCCCGTAGCGCAAAGTTTAAATCACATACATTATCGCTTTGATCATGGTTCATTGATTGTGGGAGGTGGCCCATTGCATGTGATGATGACAGAAGACCTCTAGACAACTGTTTGATGAATTATGACATATGTAAAGCCCATTAAATTTTATCATTCAAGAAATCACCGATTTGAGTGGCCATGAGTTATAATTTGGGGGTTACGGATTTCACAGCAGAGGAACACGATTGGGGACAATTATGAGCATATTGTTGAAGATGAAATAATGGAAAAGGTAGCTGATTCAAATCCTCAAGAAGCCAGTAGCAAAAGAAGCCCTAAAAAGAAAATGAGATGCGTAGTTATGCTCTGTTTTTCCCTGTTTTTGTCATTATCATTGGGAACATATTACGAGGTGATGGAAATGAATTCTGGAAAACCAAAAGAGGTTTTTGTCCACAACAGACTCATTCACAACAAATTCTCTCAATTTTGCAACAGCTGTCATCGTTTGAAAGATTCGAATTGATTTTTGTAGCCTATTTTTCAGGGTTGAAAATATTTCATAATTTACTGTTTTAGTCACAAATGTTCGGCACGTATTCTAATCAATTGGAGAATAATTTTCAAAAACCAAGAGGTTTTTTTTCATCATGGACTCATTTAAAAAAACCTCTCTCAGTTTTCGCAAAGGTGTCCCGGATCAAGAGATATGGAGGCGTCTTTGAGACCTAATTTTTCAGAAATTCAACAAATTACCCCAAAATCCGATTTGTTATTTTTGGTTAACGAGACTTTAGGGATTTGAAGTTAGTTTGTAACTAATTATTGTAGTTGTCTCAATATTAGACCTAAAAGATAGTTATGAAACTGCTCTATTGGTAAAAGGATAAACGGAGAAAATTTTAGTGCAGTGGGGGTTCAATTTTTCTTTCGAGAAGGGCTCTAGAGCTGAAGATTTTGGATGTATGTTCAAGCTGATACTGATAACTCTCATGTAAGTGTTGAAGACTGAGACTGATTTATATATACATATAAGCCATCTTACCTTTTGTATTGATTTTGTTTATGGCCTATTTGACCACTCAACTTATGATTTCATTTCTTGATTAATGTTGTTATTCATGTAAATGCTCATGCATTGTGGACAGAACCAGTATTGTGCTTATGATGTTCATGGTTTATATTTATCCTTTATGCATTTATATCTCAGTCCTTCATGTTATTTCATGATTCAGTGCTTGTATTAGTTTGTTGATCGTTTACCTTCTTGTAAATGAACTTTCCAACCAAAAAATTACAAAAAACCAATTCCATTTTTGCTTTTTGTTTTGAGATTGTACTAGCTTGTACCTTTGTAGTCTAGGAACAATTTCTAGCACAAACATCTTTGGCGTCATTGCCGGGGACAGAAGTGAAGTATATCTTCCTTGGGATATCATTATTGATCTAGTTTTGAGAGGTGAGCAAAATCAGAAAATCTTTCAAACTACATTTTCACCAAGCAATGGTTAACAGTGGCTACCAGAAAGATTGGAACAAGAGGAAAACCTACTTCACCTTTACATTTGGGTGTCTCAGATCTAGAGCAAAACTTGAAAGAAGCTACACAAATTCGAAGATCTCAGTCTTCTCCTTCTTTGTTTACTCCCGATTAGTTAGAGTCGGCATCCTCTTTTGCATATTCAGAACTTCAATAAAATAAAATAAACTCTGTCTTGACAAATCGATTGGCGACTCCACCGGTTCAAGATGCCGAAGACCATGGAAGGCGTTCTGGCTCGAAGGTTTGCACCTTTCAATTTCTCAGATGTTCCAAATTTTCCAAATCCAGTACCTATTATGGATGTGTTATCACCAACCTTGTAGTTGCCTATGTGAGGTGGATCCAGGATAGATGGTAGAGAGACAAGCAACTAAGGAGGTGGAGCCAAGAATTCCTAGACCCCCAAATGGATGGTTGTCACGCCAATCAAGGAAGCCTTCACTTTATGTGTCTTTGTTGAAGAGAGTAATCTCACCCGTTGTTAAGTTAGTGAG
Organism: Pseudotsuga menziesii; assembly: GCA_001517045.1. Taxonomy (NCBI): domain Eukaryota; kingdom Viridiplantae; phylum Streptophyta; class Pinopsida; order Pinales; family Pinaceae; genus Pseudotsuga; species Pseudotsuga menziesii. The sequence continues at coordinate 116,304 of LPNX010195906.1, forward strand.
TTAGGTAACCCACGGTATTTACCTACCTGTGGTATTCACCCACAGTATTGTTGTTTTCTATTTCCTATTTAAACAGCTCTGAATAATGAGAAGGCAATCATCTGCCCGTGTGTTTTCTGTTACTCTATTCTATTCTTTCACATGGTATCATAGTTGTACTTGCCATTGCAGCACAAAATCAATGGCCTGTGTATCAAATGGATGTGAAATCTGCCTTTCTTAATGGAATTCTTGAAGAAGTTTATGTAGACCAGCCACCTAGTTATACTGTCAAAGGTCATGAAGACAAAGTCTATAAACTCAAAAAGGCCTTGTATGGTCTAAAACAAGTTCCACGAGCTTGGTACAGTAGGATTGACTCCTACCTCATCAACAACGGTTTCAACAGAAGCAGCAATGAGCCCATTCTGTATGTCAAAACAGAGCAAGGTAAAATATTGATGGTATGTCTTTATGTTGATGACATGATTTACACTGGTAATTTGATGCTTGAAGATTTCAGGACAATCATGAAAAAAGAATTTGAAATGACTGATGAAGTACTTCCTTGGCCTGGAAGTTACTCAAACTGATAAAGGTATTTTTATCTGCCAGCATAAGTATGCTACTTATATTTTGCAGAGATTCAGAATGGATAAATGTAAACCAGCAAAAACCCCTATAGCTCTTGGCACCAAGTTAACCAAGAATGGTGATGAACAAGCAGTAAACAATACACTCTATAAACAAATGGTAGGAAGTTTAATGTATTTGACTGCAATTAGACCTGATTTGATGTATGCTGTCAGTCTTATATCCAGATTTATGGAGTCTCCCAAAGACTCTCACTGGAACGTTGGAAAAAGAATACTGAGATATGTTGCAGGCACACTTGGATATGGCCTCTGGTACACTCATACACCAGACAGTACTCTTACAGGGTACATTGACAGTGATTTTGCAGGTAGTCTTGATGATAGGAAAAGCACATCTGGTTACCCTTTCCATTTGGGTACAAATCTGATCTCTTGGGCATCTCAGAAACAGCCCATTGTGAGCATGTCTTCTGCAGAAGCAGAATATGTAGCAGCCACCACAGCAGCTTGCCATGCAGTTTTGCTAAGAAGACTGTTAAAAGATATGGGACACACTCCAAAAGATCCCACTTCTATTTTCTGTGATAATAACTTTGCAATACAGTTGTCTAAACATAATGTATTTCATAGAAAAAACAAACACATTGACACTCGCTATCACTTCATTCGTGAGTTAGTCAATGAAAAACAAATTTCTTTACTATTTTGTGGCTCTAAGGAGCAGTTAGCTGACATGTTCACCAAACCATTGGGAACATCTGCATTTGTATATCAAAGAGAGCACTTAGGCATAGACAGTGCTGATGATGTACTGCTAGTTGAGATTAAGGGGGTGTGTTGAAGAGAGTAATCTCACCCGTAGTTAAGATAGTGAGTTAGGTAACTCACGGTATTTACCTACTTGTGGTATTCACCCACAGTATTGTTGTTTTCTATTTCCTATTTAAACAACTCTGAATAATGAGAAGGCAATAATCTGCCCGTGTGTTTTCTGTTGCTCTATTCTATTCTTTCACAGTCTTAGCCCAAGACAACAAAGGGGGAGACCCAGATCTACTCCAGATAGGAGAGATCAAACCTAAACACTAGATCAGATCAAATGGACTTTGAGGTATGTAAGGTGTAAGGTAAAGGGAACCCAAGATCTGTGGGTGATGTCATAAGGCGAGCCAAGGATTTGGATCAGGGCTTAGGAAGTATGAGGTTCGATCCAAAATGGGACACAAGATGACCTATAAGGTGAAAACTAGATCTGGGGTTGGGGTACTAGCAACAGGTGAGGATATCCACTACCTTGGGAAATGTGACCAATGTGGGGAGGTCAAAGATGGGATTGGGGCTATCTAGTACCAATGGATAGACTCGATGATAGATGTGACAGTATCAAAGTTCCCAAGTCATCAAGGAAAGATCAGATTGCAAGGAAAGTAGGCCAAAGAGGGAATAACGCTAGGGTTGGAAATCAATGCCTGTTGGACCTAGGGTAATGGAGTCAATATCATCCCACCATTGGAGTGGACCCACCTAGGAAATGCCCTGATCTATGGATCTAGAAAATTATTTGGCTGGAAAATTCAGCCTACAAGGGAAACCAACAGTAAGGTGGCTAGAGCTAGGGTTTGGAGAGGCAGATCCTCAGATCTAGGACAATCTAGAGACCATCAGCTCAACGTTGGAGGGGAAATGAGATGGAGATGACCTGATCTACAAACCTAAGTCGAAAAAATAAGATCTGGGAAAAAGTCAGAAATATGGTGAGAAGCGCTAAGGTCCTGGAAGATAGTATCTCAGATCTAGGGCCACCTGTCAGCATCTAGCTCAACGTTGGAGAAGATTTGGAGTGAGGAGGGACCGATCTACAAACCCAAGTTGTTATTTTCCCCAAAAAATCAGATCTCGAAAAAAATAAAAAATTCAGTGAGGAGTGCTAGGGTTTGAGAAGGCAGTTTCTCAGATCTAGGGCAAACTGGGCAGAATTAGCTCAGCATTAGGGGTGAATTGGTGAGAGGGAGGCCCGATCTACAAAACCCAACAGTGGTTTATCCAGAGATCGAGCGGTTTATTTTTTAGTATTTTTTGGTTTTTTATTATTTTGGATTTTTCAGAAAAATGAAGAAAAACATGTGTCAATGGTTTGAGATCCGGAAGAAAGGAGATAACCTATAGATCTTACCTATAAATCCTTGTAGATTCCTTGAAGGTGATGATCCCCGCTTTCCCGATCAATTTGAGAAGACTTGTGTGATTTCTAAGCCCCACGTTTTGCTCCAAGTGACCAATGCGCCCTCTCTCCTGCACAAGCAAACATCAACAATATCAAATTTGCTGTATCATGAAAGAAAAAGCAAGATCTACAAAAAAGTAACAAGATGCAATCATAGATCACGATGAAACTAATGAAAACCCCCTGTCATAAACGAAACCAGTCCAAGCGAGTTGAGGCCCCCCTCAAAAATTCTCAAGATGAAGTCGCCCTCTCATAGACAAGACAACGATCCCAAAAAATATAGATCTCTCACAAATTTCCCGAATGCTAGGAAGCAAAAGACTTTCCAATCACCATCTAAGAACACTAGATGCAAAGGAGATCCAAAACATATCCACAAGAAAAAATTTCTATTAATCAGATCCAAGGGCCAAAGACCCCCTTACAAATGTGAAGCTCTATCCTTTAAATAGGAATGAGAGAACCAAAATCCTAACCACTTTCAAAACGAGTGGCTAAAATTAAAAGATATAAATGTTCTAATCAATGGTTGAGATCAACCCAACATACAATACATGGATCAATATAACCATAAAGTACCAAAGTGGACTAGATCACCTAAAAAGAGGGTACCCCACTCAACAAGAAATAAATGAAGCACATGCTGGGTCCATGGAGTGTTAACTAACTCCCTCTGGGTGTCCCCATGGCACAATAAAATAATATAATATTTTAATTTTTGACTTTGTGCCTCCTTGAGGAAATCGTGAGCCTCCCAAAAGCCCCAGAAAATAATATAAAAATGCCCCAAAAATAGGTGTGGGCCCAATCAGGTGCTGCAACTGCTGGAGAAGGTGTAGAGGACATCACACTCATCATCATGACTCATCCCATGTCATTTATTTACCTTAGTATCCCAAATCGATTTCTTCAATAGCCATTTAATCATTTTTTAATTTACCTCGAGAAACTTGAATTTGCCAAAACAACCTCCTAGGGTGCCTATGTTGTCAAACTGATCCCACCAAGCTCTCTGGGATGGGGGTACTATGGTACAATCAAGTGGCTGCACCCCCTATGCCCCATACAGCGCCCTAGGAGATCCAATAAAAAGATCTCCGTGCTCAGACACATCATCCAGTGAAGCAAAACTGCATCAGAAGGGTAAAATGAGCCTGATCATCTCTACAAGTGCCCAAAACTGATAACAAGCTGTCTCATTAGACTTAGAGAGTCCAAATCCATATAGGGTATATACTCATACCCTTTCCAGGTCTCTACTTGATCATCAACAATATCCAATAGAAAAAATAATAACCTGTAAATGATAAGATAACCAATATAACTCAGGCTGACATCCATATGCTGCAAGTGTTCAAAGGCTAGGACATGCTCTACAAGTCATTTAAGTAACAATCATAACAAGTAGCAGTCACATCACTGGCGATACATCAACCAAATACATATATATAGGGTTTTATTAATCATAACTCAGATCAGACTTTCAAGACTATACTCACTTCATAGTTGTAGTCAGTTTGCTAGTGGAGGGTGAAGGCTAAAATTGACAAGGCTAGGACAAAGGATGACTACCAACTTGACATCATGACACTTTGGATATGGAAAAGGAATACTCACTCTAGACATATGTTAGGCAAACAATAACAAAGGGGATGGCAGTGCCTCACAAATGGGTGAACTACTTCAGAGGAGCCTACTCACCTTGACAAATGCTCACAATCCAACTCAATACAAGTAAGGCCAACAATCTTTAGATAGAACTTTAGGAACCATTGCTTTTTGGGCCTTTGATTTTCCATAGCCTTGGTCTACGCATTTTTATGCGGACTTTTATTATTTTAGGCTTTGCATTCACGTATGTTGAAAAACACTACTTTTCATGAATGTTTAAGATATCTCACTACAATATTTTTTGAGAGCCAATTTCATTAGGCTAGCCTTTCATTCATGTATGTTGAAAAACACTGTTTTTCATGAATGGGCTTTTTGTAAGATATTCATTTCATTTCCAGATACATTGTATTGATGGCAGCGCTACTTGTTTCAGGTAAGCAAACACATCCTAGGTAAATCAGAGCCGAGACACAAACAAACAGGGAGGTTTGTCCAACAAAGGCCTAGCAGGGAAAAAGGTCCTCCATGCCATAAGTCAAGCAGTAGGTTGGGTTAAAACATAATTGGAAGGTAATGGGTGGGTGGAGACAGTGAAAGATGAAACCAACACTAACAAGCCAAAAGATGGTGGGAATGGCTACCTCTATTCTCCCTAAGGAGGGTAAAACCAATGAGTATAAATCAAGAACTTCCAAGTCTGAGTAGGGACATCAATACATAATATAGATACATCCAAGTTCACCTATTTATATGACCGCCAGATCATGACACTAAATGCTAATACATGTCACAAAAATGAGTATAAGAGCAATGGTAACCATAACACCATATGATATAAACTGAGTCATAACCATGCAAATATATCCATCTGAATCATCTATCCAATGAGAAACACTAATACAAATTGGGCATCACTAATTGTTCTGCAAATGACTAAATGACTACATTAGTCCTCAAATCTGAGTGTCTTGAGGCTCAGTCCTGACATGGGAGAATACTATAGTCCACTGATAACATAATGATCCATCAAAAGTGCTCATCTCAGCATCTCATATGTAAGAGATCTGACTGAAAAAATGTACTGAATCTGAAAAATAGAATATGATAAGCCGGCTACTATATATGTCATAACAGGATGTTTGGGGGGATTGCCTTCCACGGTTTAGAGAAAGCAAAGAGGATAATCCTTCAGATCACTTCATCAGATTTCATCAATATATGGTTCAGTTAAATATACAGCATGAAGATGTGCTCATGAAGATGTTCATGTATTCACTCGAGCGAGATGCATGAGAATGGTATTTTTCTCTTCCCGCTGCTAGCATTTTCTCATTGAAAGAATTCCACACATGTTTCCGGAAACATTGTAACTATATGTTCTCAGATGAATTCTTTTTTAAAGATTGTTGTGAGTAGACTGATTTTTATAATACAATTTCTTATTCAAAAAATCATGATGATAAGTATAATCAAGGATTCAAAACATGTCATGAAGAAGTTGTAGTTTCAGAATTTGTTGAAGACGAAGAGGAAACATTTTCGGATTCTGCTGTCAAGGAAGAATTCCATGATCATTAAGATAATCAAGTTTTTGTTTTAAGTTAGGTTGAAGATGATTATAGTGATGAGATCAGCAGAGATAGTTTGGAATATTCTCATAATGCTTTTAACAGTCTTAATAATCATTTGAATGCTAATCCTGTTGAAGATCAATCTCTTGTTCAACAAATTGTTGGAAATCATTGTTGTGTTAAAGACCAGCCTTGTAATGAAGAAAACACAACCTTCAGCATCATCATTTGAAATTTCGCAGAATGCTCCCTGTTATGATGAAGAGATTATGGCTCTAGGACAAGAATTCTGTGATGAATTATATTCTATTCCTTTTTGTTTTGATACTCAAATTGATGAAAGCCATGTTGTTGACACTTTTAACATCGTATCAGAAGTTTCGTATATTCATGGTTATGATAAATCTGCTGTTCAAAACCATTATGAAGATGCTCTAATTTTTTATAAATATGATGATGAAATTGAAAAGCAAGACCCAGAAATGTGTGATGTGTGTGATATGGCACAACCTGATCAGCAGATTCAAGAATGCATTCAGTCCATTATCCTTGAACAACTGGAGCCGATGTATGATAGTTATCTGTTTGAAGTTAGTGTTGAAAAGGAGGATCATCTTGTTGACATTATTGTTGATATTGTTCAAGAAATTCTGGAGCAAATTCAGGCTGATCTTGATGTCTTTGATCGCCAATGTTTGGATGATATTCATGGAACAAAAGATTCTTATGGACAGCCTATCTTTTTCACAAAACAGGAAGAGGTAACTTTTAGCAATTTTTATGATCCAGTGGCAGATTATTTAGAGTCAACACTAAATTATAAATCTTTTATCTTAGAGATAACATTTGATGAAAGTGAGTACAAGCTGCTAGATCTTTTCTCTTCATGTTTTTCAATATTTCTGATTATACATATATTCGGAGTTGGAAGCAAGTTTTGGTTGGTTGATGGAATTTTTTCCTGGTTACATTGGAAATGGGATTACAACTTGATTAAGCAAAGTTTAGATGGTTAGTATAGATAGGTGGAATAAGACTCCAATTGCCCAATGGAAGTTGCAGAATAATAGGGAAGTTTCAGTTTAGATTGCAGAAGGCACTGGTCTACAAGTTCTTGAAACCTCACAAGGAGGCTTTCATTCCTCAGCAGGAGCCAGATGTTAAGACAGAAATTGTACCTAGTCTTTGTGTGTTTTTTCTCAAATGTATTTTCCTTATTTACTTCTCATTTTAAGCTTGTTTTAAATTTTAATGATTTTAAATGCCTTTTTTTTAAATTTTATAGGTTATAGTTTTTGTTTTAATTTATTTTTATCTTTTCTTAAGTTTTCTATTGACTGGCTTATTAAGTATTATCTATCTTTTCAAAGTTTTCAAATGCTGATTTAAATCACTCCAATGCTTATATCCAAGATTTAACTTCTATTTTGAGTGTGTTTGCCCAAATTGTCATGTTGAGGTATTCCCATAGCGCAAAGTTTCATTCTCATACATTATCGCGCTGATCATGGTTCATTGATGGTGGAAGACGGCCCGTTGCATGTGATGATGACAGAAGACCTCTAGACACCTGTTTGATAAATTATGACATATGTAAAGCCCATTGAATTTTATCATTTAAGAAATCACCGATTTGAGTGGCCATGAGTTATAATTTGGGGGTTACGGATTTCAGAGCAGAGGAACATGATTGGGGATGATTATGAGCATATTGTTGAAGATGAAATAATGGAAAAGGTAGCTGATTCAAATCCTGAAGAAGCCAGTAGCAAAAGAAGCACTAAAAAGAAAAAGAGATGCGTAGTTATGCTTTGTTTTTCTCTGTTTTTGTCATTATCATTGGGATCATATTACGAGGTTATGGAAATGAATTTTGGAAAACCAAAAGAGGTTTTTGTCCACAACAGACTCATTCACAAAAACCTCTCTCAGTTTTGTAACATCGGTCATCGTTTGAAAGATTCAAATTGATTTTTGCAGCCTATTTTTCAGGGTTGAAAATATTTAATAATTTACTGTTTTAGTCACAAATTTTCGGCACGTATTCTGATCAATTGGAGAATAATTTTTAAAAACCAAGAGAGGTTTTTGTTCATAATGGAATCATTTAAAAAAACCTCTCTCAGTTTTTTCACAGGTGTCCCATATAGAGAGATATGGAGGCTTCTTTGAGACCTAAGTTTTCAGAAATTTGCCAAATTTCTCCAAAATCCGATTTGCTATTTTTGGTTAGTTAGCCTTTAGAGATTTGAAGTTAGTTTGTAACTACTTATTGTAATTCTCTCGATATTAGACCTAAAATACAGTTATGGAACTGCTCTATCAGTAAAAGGAGAAAATTTTAGTGCAGTGGGGGTTCGATTTTTGTTTCGAGAAGGGCTCTAGAGCTCAAGATCTTGGATGTATGTTCAAGCTAATACTGATAACTCTCATGTAAGTGTTGAAGACTGAGACTGATTTATATATACATATAAGCCATTTTACCTTCTATATTGATTTTGTTTATGGTCTGTTTGACCACTCAACTTATGACTTCATTTCTTGATTAATGTTTTTATCCATGTAAATGCTCATGCGTTGTGGACAGAACTAGTACTCTGCTTATGATGTTCATGGTTTATATTTATTCTTTATGCATTTATATCTCAGTCCTTCATGTTATTTCATGATTCAGTGCTTGTATTAGTTTGTTGATCGTTTATCTTCTTGTAAATGATCTTTCCAACCAAAAAATTACAAAAAACCAATTCCATTTTTGCTTTTTGTTTTGAGATTGTATCAGCTTGTTCCTTTGTAGTCTAGGAACAATTTCTAGCACAAACAGGGTGTATGAGTATGCACCTTAGATGGATTTGGGCTCCGTGTGTCCGATGAGACAGTTTATTTTCAGTTCCGGGCAGTTATAGTGATGATTTGTCTCAGTGTACCATTCTGGTGCAGTTTTGCCATGCTGAATAGCCTGTCAAAGCAGAGAGGTGATTTGATTGGTTCACCTAGGGCATTGTATGAGGAGGGGGTGGTCCAGCTACTCGTTTTTTCCATATTACCCCCCTCCTAGATATCTTGGTGGGCTTAGTTTGACACCGCTGGCACTCTAGGGAGCAGTTTGGGCCATATCACGGTTCTCGAGAAAGATTAAAAATAATAAAAATGGCTACTGAAGAATTCGATTTGGGATATTGAGGCAAGGAAATGGCATGGGATGAGTTTTGATGATGAGTGTCATGTCTTCCACTCTTTCTCTAGCAGTTTCAGCACTTGGATGGACCCACATCCATCTCTCCGGCATATTTTATTGTTTTTTAGAGCTTGTGGAGGCTCACAATTTCCTTAGAAAGGCACTATTTTGCATTTAAAAATTATATTTATTTTTATTGTGCCATGGGGACACACTAGGGGTGTTAGTTAATACCCCCTATACCCACCATGAGCTTTATTCATTTTTATTGAGTGGGATCCCCTCTCCTAGGGTGATTTAGTCCATTGATATATTATATTATTGTATTGATCCATGTATTTTATGTTGAGTTCATCACAACCGTTGATTAGAACATTTTGATCTTTTAATATTAACCATCCATTTGAAAGGTGGTTAGGATTTTGTTATCTCTCATTCCTATTTAAAGGAGAGGGCTTCTCATTGTAATGTGGTGGAGAGATCTAGAGATTTTTGGCTCTGGGCTATTGGAATACTTTCTTGGGCATCTTGGATCTTGGAATTGGAATGCTTGTGGTGATTGTAAATGCTTCTTCCTCTGCACTGACAGAAATTGGTGGCCATATTGATTTTATCTTCAACTAGCATTGTTTTGCAGGCAAAAAAGATGTTTTGGAGGGGTGTGAATCGATGGGGAGGCCTACCCTTCAAGCTTCAAGAGAACGTTTTGGGTGATAGGGAGTTGCTTTGTCTTTTGTACCAACAATTCATGTTTCTCATCTCTTTGTATGCATCTCTTTCCATTCTTGATTGATCGATTGATCTTTGTGTCTTTGATTGACAGGATTAGAAAATCGATTTGGCAAGAAGGGCTCATCAAAGTTTGGCATTTGATCTTTGTGGGAAGTAATCCTCGTCACAAGCCTCTTCCATTTTCATCTTCCAGGTTGTTAAATTTTCATATGCTAAGCTAGATCATTAGTATTTCATTTCGATTTCATAACAAAAGCATATAAACAGGATCACTGAAAGATAGACAAGCACAACCATGCAAAAAGAACACAAAGATTTATCCTGGGAAAACCCTAAAGGGAAAAACGCAGCAAAAGCTTCCTCAATATAGATGCCCCAAAAAGAAGGTAAAAGGTGAAACCAACAAGGAGATCAAAGCTTGGTCCTCCTCCTTCTCCAGCTACTCTTCTCTTCTCCACTAATGCGCTACACAAGTGAGAGTGTGTGTTCAAATGAGGAGAGCTACACCTCTATTTATATTCATCCGTTCACTTCAATTAACTCATCCGACATGTAGGCTCGAGTTAATCATGTAGGTTTGAGTTACACATGTAGGCTCAAGTAACCACACTGGGGTGCTAATGACCCACCTTTACAATTAGTGGGACAACCTCATGACTCTTATTAGTTCTTCCGATTAGAAGCATCGGGGTACAAGATAATACAAGTGGTTCTCCCGGTAGGAGTAGGACCATCGGGGACCACAAAAGATACATATAGAATATTCTTCAAAGTAACAATATTTTAACACTCCCCCTTAGTGAAAAGGGTATTCTACAACAACATCAACAACAACAATAGTAGGAGAGAGATAGAGGACATCATCAACATCATCAAGGTAATACATATATAAATCATTGGAAGCTTTTCAACATTATGTAGTCTTCATCTTCAATCTTTAGTCTTCATCATCATTAATACTTTGACTGCTTCGATCAACAACATCTTCAGCACTTTGACCTTTCGATCAGCAACATCATCTTCAGCACTTCGACCTTTCGATCAGCAACATCATCTTCAGCACTTCGACCTTTCGATCCGCAACATCATCTTCAGCACTTTGACCTTTCGATCAGCAACATCATCTTCAGCACTTTGACCTTTCGATCAGCAACATCATCTTCAGCACTTTGACCTTTCGATCAGCAACATCATCTTCAGCACTTTGGCCTTTCGATCAGCAACAACATCATCATCATATTCTGATCTTTTGATTAGAAACATCATCATCAAAACATCATCATCATCAAAACATCATTATTATCAAAATATCAACATCATCAAAACATCAACATCATCATCATCAAGACATCAACATCATTAAAACATCAACATCATCATCATCAACATGATCCTTCCTTTCGAAATTACGGGATCAACATGTCTGTGGTACTCAGATGATCCTTCCTGTCGGAATTACGGGATTTAGGTCTTTACGGAGTTACTAATGATCCTTCCTTTCGGAATTACGGGATCAACACATCTGTGGAGCTCGGACGATCCTTCCTTTCGGAATTACGGGATCAAGTCTTTATGGAGCTACTAACAATCCTTCCTTTCAGAATTACGAGATTTAGGTCTTTACGGAGTTACTAATGATCCTTCCTTTCGAAATTATGGGATCAACACATTTGTGGAACTCAGACAATCCTTCCTATTGGAATTACGAGATCAACACATCTGTGGAACTCAGACAATCTTTCTTGTTGGAATTACGAGATCAAGTCTTTACGGAGCTACCAACGATCCTTCCTTTTGGAATTACGAGATTTAGGTCTTTACAGAGTTACTAATGATCCTTCCTTTCGGAATTACGGGATTTAGGTCTTTACGGAGTTACTAACGATCATTTCTTTTGGAATTATGGGATCAACACATTTGTGGAACTCAGACAATCCTTCCTATTGGAATTACGGGATCGACACATTTGTGGAACTCAAACAATCCTTCCTATTGGAATTACGGGATCAAGTCAATGATCCTTCCTTTCGGAATTACGGGATTTAGGTCTTTATGGAGTTACTAACGATCCTTCCTTTCGGAATTACGGGATCAACACATATGTGGAACTCAGACAATCCTTCCTCTAGGAATTACGGGATCAACACACGTTCTCGAGTACCGAAGTCACCGGATCTGTTCTAAACCGAAGTTCAAGGATGATACAATCCTACCACCTTCTTGATGACCGAAGTTCACCGGATCCATTATGAACCGAAGTCCAAGGATGATACAATCCTGCCACCTTCTCGATGACCAAAGTTCACCGGATCCGTTCTGAACTGAAGTCCAAGGATGATACAATCTTGCCACCTTCTTGATGACCGAAGTTCACCGGATCCATTCTGAACCGAAGTCCAAGGATGATAAAATCCTGCCACCTTCTCGATGAACGAAGTTCACCGGATCCATTCTGAACCGAAGTCCAAGGATGATACAATCCTGCCACCTTCTCGATGACCGAAGTTCACCGGATCCGTTCTGAACCGAAGTTCAAGGATGATACAATCCTGCTACATTCTCGATGACCGAGGTCACCAGATCACTTCTGGACACATGTCCCAGGATGATACAACCCCTCTTCATTCTCGAAGACCCAGGTCTCCGGATCACTTTAGGGCAAGTGCCTAGGGATGATACAATCCCACTGCAACATCACTACTCCCCCTTTCGGGGAAGGTCTTTCCGAACCACACCAATCTTGTCTCAAAAAGTGTTCGAACTATACTCGAGACAGAGTTTTCGTCAACACATCATCATCTAGACCATCATCATCTACATCTTCAGTATGTGAATACCGAACTATCACCATCTGTATCTCCAGTATGTAAATACTGAAAGCATCATCATCTATATCTTTAGTATAGAAATACTGAAAGCATCATCACCTCTATATTCAGTATAGAAATACGGAGTCACCATCATCTGCATCTACAATATGTAAATACTGAAACATCATCTATATCTTTAGTATGGGAATACTGAAACATCATCATCTGCATCTTTATCTTGTATGTAGAAATATCGGATTTCTATGTGTTACGAAGAAACACAGGGTTCTCTGTTATCACAACTCTCGTTATCACATAGAATCAATGTAGTATCCATCTTCAGGTCAAGGAGACTTGATATCAGCTTCCGAAGCCATATGGCTTCACAACTTAGCAGAGCAATTGCTTTTGTTGTTCTAAGAGAAACATTGGACTGTTTCCTGCTAAACCATGAACTCATAGCAGACCCCAAACAAAAGCATCTACCTGATGTGCTTTTCCTGTCTGAGATACTTCCAACCCAATCTGCATCTGTATAGCCATACAATCTGTAGTCATGGCTACCATCATAGTATAGACCAAGGTCTATAGTCCCTTTCAGATATCTCATCACATGTTTTGCAGCTACTAGGTGAACCCGTCTTGGTTGAACAAGATATTGAATTAAGGTGTTCACAACAAAACAAATGTCTAGTCTGGTATTTGTTAAGTACATCAATGACCCAATGATCTGTCTGCAATGAGTCGCATCCACTAACTCTGATGAGTCATCAGCTAACAGCTTCAAGTTGGAGTCCATGGGTGTGGCCATGGCTTTGCATTCTAACATATTGAATCTCTTCAATATCTCTACCACATACTTTCCCTGGTTGAGAAAGATTTCTGCTGAACTTTGTCATATTTCCAGACCTAGGAAATAGTGCATTAACCCAAGGTCTTTCATCTCAAATTCTTCTGCTAGTTTCTTCTTTCTTTCCATGATCTATTTCTCCTTCCCTGTCAAGAATAAGTCATCCACATATAATAACAGGATGACAGGTTCATCTTCTACAACCTTGAGATAAAGGTTAGGATCAGCTTTACTCTTGGTAAAGCCCATAATTGACAGGAAACTGTCTATCCTTCCATACCAAGATCTGGGAGCTTGCTTCATGCCATAGAGGGCCTTCTTCAACTTACATATATGAGTCCACCTGTCTTCAACTTCAAATCCTTTCGATGTAAGACTCTTCCCCAATCATACCATTAAGGAAGGATTGTCTTTACTTCATCATGGAAGCAACTACCATCATAGTTTTAAAGGAAGTGTACCTTGCTTCCTAGAGTAAGTGTCTCTTCAGAATTAATTCCCTCTTTCTTATAGAAACCTCTAGCCACAAGTCTTTCCTTACTTCTATCAGCGACATATTTTATCTTGCAAATCCATTTGTAAGATACCACATTCTTGCTTTTTGGTTTGAGTACTATATCCCAAACATCATTCTAGTATTCTTTCATCATAACATCTTCCATGAGTTCATCTTGTCAAATCATCAACATATCCTATTCTTCTGCATTCAACTTTGAAGGTTGGAACCCACTTTACCCTTGGTAAAGTCTCGATCCATCACGAAGCTATCCATCATGTTGTACCATGTCGAACTCAGATATCTTCTGTAGTCACTCCCCCTGAAGTGGAGTATCATCTTCCCTCTACATTCTGTACAGGTGGTTCTATGCTTGATATATACTGGTCAATAGAGTATGTCATGTCATAGTCTATTCTTTCTAAGGCAAATCACGAACCTTGCTTTGTATACTTGTTCTTGTAGATCCATATGGAGGATACTGCGTACTTCCCTTTATGTCTCAAAATCATATCATATGCATCATTCCCAATGATCAACTATTATTCTTTGATCATAGCTTCTTTCATAGCATTCTTTTCTTCATCTTGAGTTATCTCTCGTACCCATGGTGGTCTTCATCCTTCGAGGTGGATCTACTGCTCTCTAAAGCTTTTTCTTCCATCATGGTGTCTCTGACCCTGGGAGTTTCAGATTTTATTGGAGTGAATCTTGAATTGTCATCACTTGTTCTTCGGAACAAGTCTCATCCTTCTTGTAGGAGGTTGTACAGGACCTTTCCTACAATTCAAATGCACCAGTTGCATGGTTAGAACTATTTCATAAAACATATGCATAACGACAAATTCTTATGCATCATGCCACTGTTTAGCCAATACAACATTCATCCATATCTCACAGAAATTTTCTAGATGCCTTTCATCTCTACCATGACATCATTGAGATTGTGCACTAATCCAATATGTCAGCAAAGAGGTTTGATAAGTAGCAATGGAGAATTGTATAGCACCATGAGCTACTTACCCATCACATGCATATTAGTAGTATACAGTCATTAATGCAAACAATCTATCATGCATAACACATCAACTGAATATGATCGAATGTAAAACAATATCATGAAATGACAATTGAATACTTATCTTTTGTTTGTTTCGTGGGTAGACTCCATCTTGATCATTCTGCTTTATCATCTTCTTCATTCATGAAATCATCATTTCTTATCCAAATGATAAGATGAATAAGAGGTTCTTCAAGAATTGAGTTCTTCATACTCCTCATCGCATGAGGGATCTTATTTGAATGGTGAGAGCTTGATCTTCAATTGCTCCCATCTTCTTCTTCTCTTCTTATGAGTTGAGCTGAAAGTAATCACTTCCTTCTGGCATACATTCTTCTCATGAATGAATCCCACGATCTTGGGAGGTCATTCAAGGTGGCTATCACCACTTCTGCATTCTTCACCTCTTCTTTTACCTCTTCAATTTGTTTCTTAAGGTCATCTTCTGATGTATGTTCTTTCCTTCAATTAGCTTAGTCAAGGAATCAAACATCTCTTTCGGTGTCTTTAGGGAAGACACTTGTGGTACAGGTTGATCCGTGACTGAATCAATAATGATCTTCTTGGCCTTGACCAAGTTCTTCTGATGTAAGGCTTTGAGCCTCAGAACTGTAACCTCTCTACTCATGCAGGTGTCCAATTCATTTTCTTTAAAGAGATCAAATACTTCCATGCTTGGAAGGTGTCAACTTCATCAAGCTGATGTGATAGATGACTTTGAAATGATAACCTCAAATGCAAATAGCAAAAGATTAGATCTTACCGATTTGAGGTGTCTGTCCTGCTTCCGGAGCTGGCTGATCTAGGGTTTGTCAGAGAAACCCTAATTTTCAAAACTTGGAATCTTTCAGATCTGATTGGATAGAAAGATATATCTCTTCAAATGGAGCTGTCCAATGTACTCCTTTTCTGAAAACAGTAGAGGGAAGCTCCCAGAACAGGAAGCCCTAGTTTTTCAATTTCTTCTGCAGAAATGCCTGTCACTATTTCTGTGATATCTCCTAAATTGCTGCTCCTTTGTGTCTACAATTTTTCACTGAGGTAACCTCGCATGTCCCTGATCCAACACCATAGGTTTCATCAAAATTTATTTCACCAATTTGGATTTATGATCCTTTTCCTAAGGTGACCTGTTACAGGACTGTTCAGAACAATGAAGTTGTACGACCTGCCACGTGTCACTGTTTCATCTTCTGGTTCTGCACTTCGGACCACAAAAATTGCAGTTCGTGATTTTTCTGGAACATCTTCAGGAATTCCATTTGGATCTCTGTAGCCCAAGCTACAACAATTCTGCGCAGGTGTCCTGTTTAGGGATGAATTCTAGAAGAGGATGGAACCCTAACTTGGAGGAATCATATCTCCCGAAATATAGCGAATCTGAGGCTGAATTTTGGACAAGGTGTACATAAGGATTTTATCTTCGGCCTCTGCAATTTTCAGCTCCTGATCCTTCGCCAATCTCAGGATATAGCGAATGTACCAAAACTTAGTAGTTTTAGTATTTAGGGTTTTTCTAGCTCGGGGTCAAACTAGGGTTTGACTTTCCCGGAGTTTCACCCAACCAAATTTCTTGATCCAGGTCTCTAAACTTCGATTTTGATGAGGAGAACAATCCTATGCCAGGCTCACTCAAAAATTCCTCTTCTGTAGAAAGCCCTAATTTTTCGCATCAAAACTGAAAATGCTCGGATTTGAATTCCGCTTCGACAGAAATATGCGCCTTTCAATGGAGAGTCAGTCTAGCCTTCTTTTGCTGATCGATTGTGGATAGAGACCCAAAATTTAAGAAGCCTTATCTTTTGTAGCTGCACAATGTCTTCTTTCAGGGTGGCTCTGATACCATGTTAAATTTTCATATGATAAGCTAGATCATTAGTATTTCATTTTGATTTCATAACAAAAGCATATAAACAGGATCACTAAAAGATAGACAAGCACAACCATGCAAAAGGAACACAAAGATTTATCCTGGGAAAACCCTAAAGGGAAAAACGCAGCAAAAGCTTCCTCAATATAGATGCCCCAAAAAGAAGGTAAAAGGTAAAACCAACAAGGAGATCAAAGCCTAATCCTCCTCCTTCTCCAACTACTCTTCTCTTCTCCACTAATGCGCTACACAAGTGAGAGTGTGTGTTCAAATGAGGACAACTACACCTCTATTTATATTCATCCGTTCACTTCAATTAACTCATCCGACATGTAGGCTCGAGTTAATCATGTAGGCTCGAGTTACACATGTAGGCTCAAGTAACCACACTGGGGTGCTAATGACCCACCTTTACAATTAGAGGGGACAACTTCATGACTCTTATTAGTTCTTCCGATTAGAAGCATCGGGGTACAAGATAATACAAGTGGTTCTCCCGGTAGGACCATCGGGGACCACAAAAGATACATATAGAATATTCTTTGAAGTTACAATATTTCAACACAGGTATGTTCCACGAGGTATGAAATTCTTCTATCCTATCTATTGCCAACTTTTTTGTACCATAGTTGGATTACCTGAGAAGCCGCCAGTTGAAAAACATGATAAATGTTTGTTTCCAGTGTATTAGATGATCTGCCTTTGTGCCTAGCTAGTTTTGGTTAGTCAATTTTTGTTTTGAATAATTATGACCATGGCCCTGCGGGGTTTGTAATAAAATGTGCTAGTAGGGTGTTTTGAGTGGTTCGGTCTCCTAAGACGTAGAATTTCAACTAAAGTATTTCAGGGAGTTTTTTTCTCTTGACAATTATGCTTTGCCTATAGCTGAGTATAATTAACGAGGTTTTCTCTCGCTTCCTCCAAAGCTGGAATGCCCAATTTTGAATTCTGGGCCTTGGGGGGTTATTAGAGCCCAACCGAGTATATATAAACCTACTAGACATTATTAGAATAGACTATGGTCATGTCCTAAGTCACTAGGACCCTCAGAAAAAAATCCGAAATTTTTTTACGGACGCGTCAAATTTTTAATTTTTTAATTTTCCCTAAGTTTTTAATTAAATTTTTCCATAATTTAAAGGGAAAAATTTAATTTGTAATAAGTCAGTCATCCATAACCTGAATTCAGTGATTGAAGGTTCTAACCTTAAGCCAAAAATCATTCATGATCAGCCAGCCAACCAGATCCAAGTTTCAGATTATCATTTAGCCATATAACTCATATTTTCTCAAAAAAGTCAGTTTTGGGGAAAATATTGATTAAATAATAAAAATGATTATTTTGGAGAAAATCCAAATCTCTCCAAATTAATCCGAATTCAGCGAAATGAAATGCAGAATGACATGGCATCGGGCATTAATGATGATTGGAGTTAACAGAACTCGGCTTCAGTCAACATTCAGTGAGCATTAAGTCCTCAGCCACTTGGCCAATTCGCCTCCTTCAGTGATGACCACGCTTGGGTGAGTTGGAGCTTGCTCATTGGCTTGGTGTTTTGATCGAGGTTGAAATTGGGACTTGTATTGATGATCTCTAGGTATTGGCTCCTCCATACCTAGGTTGTGGCTCCTCCAAACCTCATGCCCCTCTCTCCTCAAGGAGGCATCTTCACACGTGTGGCTTCATCAAGGGTTGGTTTTTAGAGCTTAGGGTTGGAGTGGGGGCGCCTTGCCTAGGTGGAGGCCACCCCTCACTCACACCCACTTATTTTGAGGTTTGGGCTCTCAGTTGTGTGCCGAGCCGGTTAGGTCAGGGTTTTTGGTTTTAGAGTTTTAGCTTGCTCTCTTTGTATAAATAGAGGCTCTTTCAGCTCTATCAAGGTGGATAATTTTTGTAGAGAAACTCTGGTGAAACTTTGTAAATGTTTGTTGCTCTCATGCAACCATTGGAATAAAAATAAAGGCTTTGGAGGCTCATGTGGTGTGACATTGTGGATGATTGTATTTGATGGATGAGGTGATGTTATTTTAATTTTCTCTTTCTTGTCAATTTGAGATTATGAATCTATGCTTTAGAAGGCTTTTGCAAGCACATAAGAACAGGTATTTGTAGTTTTCAAGTTATCTGTTTATTGATTTACTTTTAGAGATCGAAAAAGAGCATTGTTTTACTCAGTTATATTTCATGCTACTTTTTTATTTCAATTTGTGAACAATACATGATCTAATCCTTTGTTTGGCAAGTCTATGAGTTGTTGTTTTGCAGATCATTTCATCTTACCAAGCAGAAGTTTGAGCTCAGCTGCATCTTCTTCTCTTGGAGTCAAGTGCAAATTTCCAGTAATTACTTGCTATATGAGATCCAAGTGTCTTTCAAAGATCCACATGTTTAATCAGTTTCTTCCTACTTTTATTCATCTTTGGAAGTAAAATTTCTGATTTTTGCGTTAGGCAAGGTTTGGATCTTAAGTTACATATTTTTTCACCAAACCGTATGCCCTTGTTGGCTGTCCTCTTTGCTAGTTTGCAGCCTTCTTTCACTTTAGTTTGCAGCCTCTTTCTTCGCCTCTTTCGCTGCCCTCTTTTCCTCTTTCTTCTTATAGTTTGCAGCCCTCTTTTGGCCTTAGTTTGCAGCCTTCTTCACCCTTGTTTGCAGCCCTCTTTTTCCTTTGTTTCAGCCCTTTTTTTGCCTTTTTTCTTCTCCATTTCGTAGTTGCTTCTTTTATCTGCTTTCCTCCATTTTCATTGTAGAAGTTTAGTTTCTTTTAGAGTTAGTTTATAGATCTATTTTTGTTTTATTTTTGGACTAACATATAACAAGTTAGTGTTCAAAGCTCTTGTTTTCAGGGAAGTCAAAAAGAGCCCAAAGGCCATAAGCAAGCAAAGGAACAAACAAAGAGCAAAAAAGAAACACCTCCCTCTTCTCTCTTTCCCTTTCTCACCTTGCTTATTCAAGTAGAGGCGAAAAACATCAAAAGCATTGTAAAAAAGTTAATAAAGAGCAAGTGGGATTACAGCTCCCACACCCCTCTTCCCCCATTTGGGGGAAGCTTGTATCATCCCTTTTTTATGCTTGCATATTTGTTTAGTAATTTGCTAAAAGTAGAATAGGATAAAATAGTTTCAAATTGTTAGAGTTTTGTTTTTCATTGAAGTTAGATAGTTTATTTCTGAAAAGTTCATCTTGTATAAAATAGAAAAGATAAAAAAGTTTCCTTATTTATTTACTTAGCTAGTGCAAAGTTTTGTTTATCTTTTAATATAATATTGCAAAACCCTAAAAATTATCAAAATCTCTTGAATCTCACTTTGTGGATCAAGAGTGCTCTCTATCGGAGAGTTGTTTTTCTTTGTTTTGTTTACTTACCCCCATGCTTTCCCGATTAGGGACTAAAAAACTTGAAAGAGACTCTTGGGTAGTTTAGTTTTTTTCTTTAAAGTTTAATCAATTAATTAATTAAGTCTCTTGAACTTGCTGTAACCCAAGTCAAGAACACTCTCTATCGGAGAGCATAGTTAAACTTGCATTTTCTTTGCATTAGGTATTTAGATTAGCTAAGTCTCTTGAACCTTTGTCATAAGACAAGGTCAAGAGTGCTCTCTGTTGGAAAGTTTTAATTAATTCACTTAATAAAATTTGCAACTCACATTCCCATAATTAATTAACTTCGTTGATTATCGTTCACCTAGTATGCTCTACCGACTTTCGGGTTGGGCTCGTACTCAAAACAGTGAATGGACTTGCTAAGTTCGCATAAGAAAAACATAATAAAACTTAAACCCATAACCAACACACTGGCATTGTAGAAGATTTCTTAAGTTCTTCTTAGTAGAGGTGCCGGAACTCCCCACTGTCTAAGCTTCTCAGCTAGCTGGTCAATCTTCGCGATACCAGCCTGGGATACTGGGCGGGCCGTCATGTCTCCAACAGATTAACTTGGAACATTTTCCTGGCTATTGAAAACCTTTCGTTGAAACCATAAGCAAGATCATTCAAAACACTTAAAATATACCAAGAGCACTTGCACAACGTTACATCCACTAGCTTTATTTCAGGACTTGATTATTTCTTAAAGCATTGCAGATCTTTGACTCCATAAAGGTACTGGTCTATTAATCTATGAGTGATTGTTATATCTGGATCACTTGTCTTTGGCATATTTAAATTTTTATCTATGAATGCATCCTTATTTTATAAAGTCTTGAATTATTGTCTATCTTTTAATTCTTGTGATAGCGACGTGGATTGCTTTGTCTTATGTTTTGAATTCATAATAAACAAACACATTTAATTACAATAACTCCTAAACAACACCCATCCGCATCCGTAACCATTAAAAACACTTTAACAACTTAAGAGCCAAAGAAACTCTTTTGTAGGGACTACCCCCCTTGGCTTCGTTAAGAGTTAGCCTAAACGGAGGAGCTAAGAGTAGGTGACAGTACCTGGCTCTGTGCTTGCCCCCAAGGTCAGACCTCTCCCACTTTCCTAAGTGAGAAGACAGCTTTCGGAAGATTTCTGCTACTTGTGTGCGATCGGCGGACAACACTATCCATCTATTCTCTTAGATCTCAAAACCCTCATTGATTAAAACCCTCATTTTCACCTTTTTATAGATCTACTTGGATCTAGCTTGTATTTGAGAATAATAAAAGAAACCCACCTCTATAGCATCGACAGCAATTCGGATCTACAGTTTGGTGTCAATTGGGCTTCATTTGACACATTTTCCAAGGCACTTAGCCTTCCTTGGGTGAGGTCGCACTCCTTGGTTGGGTGAGTTTTGCTAGTTCTCACTTGGGTAGGTGAGATCCCACTTGATTTGCACTCCTCTCATTTGATAACCTACCCCTAGTGCTTCACTCCTTTGATTTTTGCCTTGTGGGCCACATTCCTCATTTTGAGGGTTGTGCCCCACTTGGGTCATTGGGTGATGCATTTTCAAGCTTAGATCTAAGGAGATCTAGCCTACCTTGGGGTATGCCACTTAAAACCCACCTTGATAATTGCCTTAACTACCTTGATCTACAATTTGGCATAATTTGGACTCCATTTGCCCCTCCATCTAAAGGCACTAGTCTCCTTGGGTCAATTCACACTCCTTGGGGATTGTGTCATATGCTAAGATCTCATATGTGGGTGTGTCTAATTTAACTTGGATCCATAGATCCACATCATCAAACACCCCTTAGCACCATATCACCCCTAATTTTACCTTGTGGGACCCAGTTGAGTCATTTCCCTATTTTAAGGAAGTGGACCCTACTTGTGTCTTTCATGGTGTTAGATCTATCTTTTTGGTCCTCCTAGGTGGTCTAACTCATTCATTGGTTGAAACATTCCTAATATATTAATCCTCTTCAACCACACTTAAACTCTTGGGCTCACCTAAGCTTGCATTGGTTTCTGTAACTCAATTTACACACTCCCCTATGAACCTTTGCTTTGGCTAATCTTCTTTGATTGGTTATAGGGTCTCCCAATAACAAGGCCAGTTGTGGTCCATTTTTCGCATGTTCACACCCCCTCGGGGGAATTGTAATAAATGACATAACATGATGGTTTCTTATGTAAAAGGCTTGGACTTCTTGGGACTTGGTCATCAAAGTCATCATCCTTGACTATTTTTTCCCTCGTTAGTTATATGACGTTTTTTTAAGTGACATATAATTTTCATGTTCTTCACTCAAAATCCTCCAATTCTGGGATGGTGAAGTTGGTTATTATGCCTTGGGATGGTCATTAAATCCAAGGGTCTATGTATTATACCATGCTAGTCATATTCCCAAAGTTTCATGGGCATGCACTAAGAATTTTCTAAGTTTTTTTTTTAATTTTTAGATTTTTAATAAAATCATCGATAAGGTGTATTTTAATTGTAAAATTTCAAAAGGTTATAAAAGTGGAGCCAAATTTGCCATGGGGGTGCTCGTTTTCAAACTCATAGCACCCACTACACCCCCAAACCCAATTTTCCTAAGTTTTAAGTGATTATTTATCACTTAAGTGAAATTCTCTCCAAAAAATGAAAAAAAGTGAATAAAAAATTAGAAAAAGGGAAAATATGGAGAAAAAACACATCCCTAAATCAGTGGGAACTTGTCCCAGACATGTTCCAAGTTAACTAAGGATGATGTTGGGGCTAAGTGGAGACCAAATCAAGATCAATTAAGTCGATTCTAATCAAATCCATGAGGGGGCAAATTTCTCCTTAGAGGGGCACATTTATCCATGACAGAGCTCACCTCTTGTTGTATATGTATCACAGAAAGATGCGGGGATGAATTAACTTATGAGAAGTGTCTCCTGCCACCTCTAGTTCACTCTAGTTCGCCCCCAATCTTCTCAAAAAGCTCCAACACTTGGAAAATTCACTCCCCTTAGAGTTTGCTCTCATTTTCCCTATTTAAGCAAGGCTTTCTTCTTCATTTGGGAGGATGCATTGAACCTCTGCTCATTGTATTATTATTATTGCATATTTGCTTAATAAGATTGAAGGATTTGGAGGAAAATCTATGGCGTTGCATTCTGAGCTTGTAACTTGGTTAATTTTGAGGTGAAATCGACTAAATCTCAAGCTTTCTTTTTGTCAAATAATGTGTTTAGATCTAGTTTATTTTGAATAAGTATTTGTTGCTGCCAATTTACTTATTTGCATTTCATTATCAGAATATTGTAAGAGCAACAGACTGTAATTGGTTATACGTATGTTCTCTTTCTTTTTTGTTGATGAGATTCACTAGATTAACCTTGTTTGTATGAGAAATTGTCTAGATTTTGTAGTATCATCTTAGGTAGAAAGGTCTTGGAGCTCGGTTGCATCCAATTCTTTTCTAAAACATCAATTTTGTTGTGTTTAATATCTTTGTTTTGAAAATCCCTCTCTCCTTCACTTCTTTCAAGCACGAGCTTGGGGATTTCTCTCTTCTTCTCTAAAAATTTAATCTCTTTTCTTGGTTACTTTTTCTCTATGCTTAATAAAATTAGATACATCAATCTGATATCTCGAATTTGATTTTAATTATGCATATATATATCAAATCTAGGTTCCTTTAAAAAATTTCATTTCAAGCTAGATCCTAATTAGTCTCTCAAAGTGCTTTTTTTCAATAAAAAAATTCACAAATTTCGAGCATTTTGAGTAGTGTAAATTATTTGTTTTGTTTTGACTGATTTGTGGCATTCTAATATGTTTCACTCGCTGGTTTTTAGCAGGTTTTAAGAAAATGAGGAGGACATACTACTCAAAAATCAAGTTTCGGGTCACCTGGGACACCAAAAACTCCATCCTTCATCCCTTTTCTTCTTTCATTTTCTCTTTTAGCAGTCTTGTAAGCCTTTCGATCATTTTTTCAAAGATCAAACTGCATATTTAATTCATATTTTCATCATATTGTAAATTTCATTATTAAAGAAAGAAAGTGGGCTACACAGCACCCACACTCCATCCCCCCTGGGGGGATTTGCGGTCTCCTTTATGGTTTTCTTTTTACTAATCAACACATGTACACACTTCGCCTTCTAGAAAGGCTGAATAGGTTAGTTGATTTTCTTTGATTTCATCTTTAGATAAGTACTATTTTCATACCCGATTCGTTGCCACGAAGTATGCTGTCGCCACCAACCAAAGGTTTTGTCGATGATTGGTGGATGATCAGAAAGTGACACATAGTTTGCGATTTTCATTATCGTTAATTTACTTGCTTTTACAAACATCTTTGCTTTATCAAATTGGAACATACATTTTTGTCGCAAACCTCGTGTATGCTCTTTCCCTCTATAGACTTCGCCTGGTCATTGGGAAATCAAAAGCAATTTGTGACACATTCTAAATTCCACACATTAATCTAATAATCCATTAATAAAATCAACTCCCCAAAAAACATTACAAAGATACGACGTACGACATTTGACAACCATGGGCAAATTCTTCAAAGGAAGCGGGAACCACTGAATAGCAATCTTGAGATATCGTCAGACTACACTCTTGTTGGTGTAATGTTGGACACCTCTCAAAGACTTTGATTCAGCCCACATTTCTGAGTGAAGAACCACTTTCGTCAACTTCTGAACATATTCTCAGTACTTCTAGTATATCGAGAATGCCCTTCCCATAACTCAATTCATATTTTAATAATTAAAATTGACTAAGACACGTTGCAAAACATGTCATTTTCGATAGCATTATTTCTTTACTTTGACTCCATTGGCACTCATCTAATTTGCAATATTTCAAATTTTGTTTATGTGTTGATGTTATGCTGGTGAGCTACTTATTTAAATTTGCAAACAATCTTGTCTCAGTATTTTACTTCAAAAACTGCTAAAAAACTTGCTTCCATTCTTAACGACTAAAACACAAGAGCCTTAGTTAAACTATTTCTTAGGGACCACCCCCCTTGGCTTTGTTAGGAGCTCTGCCTAAACGGAGGAGTCAAGATCAAGTGACAGTACTTGTATCGAGACTTTCCCCCAAGGACACACCTAGCAACTTGAATATTTCTATTGCGCTTAACCCCTAGGTGTGTGAAAGGCGACAACAATCAGTTTGACTATCTTTGACCTAGTCAACCTACAGGTCTCGATATAGATTTGGATATAGGTGCTTGATTTGGTGTAATTGGCACCGATGGGATACTCATTAGATCATTCCAGTATTCAGTAGATGGCTATTGGTGATGGTTCATGGTTATTTTTATTACTAATATTTTTATTATTGGAGATGATTTGGCTTGCAGTGGCTTATTCAGATGGATCCATGGGTTGTTAGTAGTCACCATTGGTGGACTCGAGGTCTTTGAGAAATTATCTATTTTGTACATTGGGATGAATGTGATAATGAGTATATGGTTGGGACTTCACTTTTGCTATGAAACTAATTTAGTTAAAAGTCTTGTTGATGTGTTTATTGAGTTGACCACCATTGTTAGACACTACTAATACTTTTAGTCTACTACTAATGCATTTAAGAAAGTCCTACTAATACCTCATGCATGTAGAAATCTTTAGTTTATGCTCAGTTATAGTTTTTTATCAGTTATTACATGGTCAACGGGGAGGGAACATGGCTCGGTTATCCCTGAAGATAAGTGCACCAGGGTTAGGGTTTTCTTTTGTCAGTCGAGGCATTGTTGTGTGTGCATCTAGATTCATTATATCCTTCTTCTTTCCTAGTCTATATAGAAGATGCAGGATGCACCATTTGATGGTTTGATAGTTTGAATTTTGAGTTGCATTTACATCTTCTATTTTCTAGATTTAATAGAAATTACAGATGTTTTGAGTGACATGAAAAATTAGTTAGTTGTTTTATTTTACAGTAGCATGTGTTTGTAGGTTAGAGTACTCCCTAGAAGAAACTTTGATAGGTAATTTTTAGCATTAATGATTTATATGTTGTAGGTTAGTTTTAGAGTGCAAAATCTGCTTACCATGATTTTATTCCTGACAACCTTCTCATTCACCCTCCACAATTCAGGCAACATTATAAAAGTGATGTGTTTATCTCAAGCTTTTGCTAAGAGAATTTACTAAGCTTGGACACTTATCCAAAGGTAAATTTTCCATGGATAAGTGATGATGTTTAACATGACATTGTTCTTCATCTGCCTTTTATCACGGATCTTCTAGTTGCCTCGATAGATAAATCCAATACTGGATGGCAGAAGGGGCAGGTAACCAAATCTGTGACCTATGAAAGCCCTAACCCCCAAAAGATGGATGGTTATCATGTCGATTAGGGATTCCTTCGCTTTATGCCACTGAATGCTCAAGTGACAATGGGGGAGACCCAATCTTATCCTGAAAGGACAGATCTATAGCCAATCAACAAATCAAGCCAAAAGAGTGAATATGTAAGGTGAGAGATGGTAACCCTAGATTTAAGGGATAAGCCACAATTTAAATGAAATTCAAGTATGGGTGTTTAAGGAATAGGGGAATGTTACTCTAATCAATCATAGCAATGACTTATTAGAATTAAAACAGATCTAGGGTTGGTGTGTTCATTCAAATGATCAGACACGAGACCTTGGGGAGATTTAATCAAGGATATGGGAAATAACCAGGATGAGGTCGATATAATGAATTTAGACCTTTAGCACACCTACTTGGATGTACGATTCAACAACAAAAGTACCCAAGTGAAACCAAAACAAGAACGGGGGAAACTGGCTAATAGACCAAACAGAGGCATTTTCTCCCAAATTGAAACCAATGCCTGGTGATGGGAAGAGAAGTCCAAGCTTGACATTTTTTAGGTGGAGGAGATTTTTCGATATTTTGGACAAAACCCAGATCACCAAATTTTCCAATTCCTGGTGCAAATCGGTCCGGTGATTTTTCCTAATGCTAAATGAGGGCTTTTTAGTTATGGAAATGATGGGCAATGCATGCAAAAAATAAAATAAGGAGAAATTGCCTGCGAGACGTGTTATCCACTAATTTTGCACTCAGTTGGATTACCTGAGGAGCCGCCGGTTGACAAACATGTCCAATGTTTGATTCCAATATATCAGTTGATCCGTCTTCATGTCTAGCCAATATTGGCTAGTCAATTTTTCATTTGAATAATTTTGACCATGGCCCTGCAGGGTTTGTAATAAATGTGCTAGTAGGGTATTTTTGAGTGGTTCGGTCTCCTGAGACGTAGAATATCAACTAAGGTATTCCAGGGAGTTTTTTGCCCTTGACAATTATGCTTTGCCTATAGTCGAGTATAATTGACGAGGTTTTCTCCCGCTTCCTCCAAAGCTGGAATGCCCGATGTTGAATTCTGGGCCTTGGGGGGTTATTAGAGCCCAACTGAGTGTTATAAACTTACTAGGCATTATTTGAGTAGAGCATGGTCTTGTCCTAAGTCATTAGGACTTTTAAAAAAATTTCGAAAAAATCTTTTTCGAACGGGGAAAAAATTATTTTTGAAATTTTTTAATTTTTTAATTATTTTCCTAAGTTTTTTGGGTTAATTTTTCCATAAATTAAATGAAAAAAAACCGTTTGTAATAAGTCGGTCATCTGGACCCCGTTTTCAATGATTGAAGGCTCTAATCTTAAGCCAAAAATCATTCTTGATCAGCCAGCCAGTCAGATCCAACTTTTGGATCATCAATCGGACACATAACGCATTTTTTCTCAAAAAAGTTATTTTTGAGGAAAAAAATGAATTTTTATTAAAAAATGATTATTTTGGAGAAAATTAAAACTCTCCAAATTAATCCAAATTTAGCGAAATAAAAGGCCAAATGACATCTCACTGGGCATTAATGAGCATTGGAGTTAGTGGAAGATAGTTTCAGTCAGCATTCAGTGGCATAAATGACATCTCTACCTAGCAATTGCGCCTCCTTTAGTCAGGCTCACGTAATCAGGCTCACGTGTGGGTGAGGTGGAGAGCATTCATTCGTCTGGTGTTTTGATCGAGGCTAAACTGAGGCTTGCAATGATGATCACTAGGTAGTGGCTCCTCCATACCTAGCATATGTGGTTTGCAGACCTAACAGGTGGCCTTCCTATGCAGACTCATGCCTACTTCACCCATTCACGCCCTTCCTCGGCCCGGGGGCGCCTTCCACACGTGTGGGCTCAATTTTGGGTTGTTTTCAGTGGCTAGGGTTGGAGTGGGGGTGCCTTGCCTAGGTGGAGGCCTCCCCTCACTCCCAGCTCTTCATTTTAGGTCTAGGCTCTCAGTTATGTGACCAGACCGATCAGGTTATGTAATTTGGTTTTAGGGTTTTAGCACTCTCTCATTTTATAAATAGAGGCTCCTTTAGCTCTATTGAGAGGGACTTTGGTAGTAGAGTTACTCTAAAAAAATTGTATCAAGCATTTGCTTTGAATTGTTAATAAAGATTCGACTTTGGAGGTCTATGAGCTCTTGGATGTGGTAGCTTTCTAAATGGTTGAGGTGATATTGTCTTTAACCCCTATTTCTTTAATACTTGTATGAGATCAATTGTTTTTGTTAGCTCAAGAAGGCCATTGTTGGCACAGTAGAACAATCATTTGTAGTTTCAATTTGATTGTTTATGCGAAGTAGATTAGCATCTTGATGGACATGAGTAATCAGTATATACGTAATGTTGATCATGATTAAATTTTCTTAGCATACTAGCATGTTATTTTGATCTCACGTTTGTATTAAGTTGTAATGTGTTATCAGGCTTCACAAGTTGAAGAAGGGTGTGAGCTCAGCTGCTTCTATCCCAGGCTTCAAGCAACCTTTTGAATCTAACTTTTCAATTGCAGGACCTACAAGGATCTTCTTCTTTAAAATACAAAAAGAAAGCTGGGAGTCTAACTCTCTCTCTTTGGTTCCATTCATAAAATTAATGCTCTTTTGGTTACCGGTCACTTAGGAAGCCCTAGTTTAATTTTTTCAACTTTTAGGCTTCCTCCCCATTGCCTTGTTTTTCTTGCCTCTACTTCTTCTTCTTCGGTGCCCTCTTTTTACTTTAGTTTGCAGCCCCTTTTCTTCTTCTTGGACAGCCATCTTTTGTCCTAGTTTGGGTCCCTTTTTGCCCTAGTTTTTTTACCCTAGCTTTCTCCTTTTTTGGGCAGCCTTCTTTTGATTGTTCGCTGCCCTCTTTTTCACTGTTTTGCAGCCTTCTTTTTGGACAGCCCCTTTACTTCATTTAGGACAGCCCTCTTTCCCACCTTTTCTCTCTCCTCTTTTTTGGCTTCTTTTCTCTCTTTTTTCTCTTTTTTCATTGCTGGTTTTTGTCCTCTTTTTCGAGATTTTAGTTGGTAGTTTGTCTTTAAAGTCTTAACTAATGCATAACGTGTAAAATGTTTTAAGCCCTTATTTGCAGGATAAACCGAGAAAAACCTAAAGGCTAAAAGCAAGCAAGAGAGCAAGCAAGGAGTGCAAAAGAACAAAAAGACTTTTTCCCTCTTCTTCCATCCCTTTCTTCCCTGTTCTTCCAAGAAAAGGCAAGGAACAAGTCAGAAAATTGTAAATTAATAAAAAGCGAGTGGGATTACGGCTCCCACACCCTTTTTCCCCCATTTGGGGGAATCCTGTATCATCTCCTTTTCATGTTTTTCCAATTTGATTACTAATAGTAGAGTAGTGTAGTATAACCACCTAATCTTAGTTAAGAAGCGCATATTTGATTATTTTGTTGTTCATAAAACAAGTTAAGAAATATTGTCTTGATTATTCATGTTGAATGTGGCATATTTCTTGTAGTATACTTACCCCCTTGCTTTCTCGATTAGGGCCCTAAGAAGCCTGAAAGAGACTCTTGGGTAGATCTTTGTCGTTTTTCCATTAAGTGCTTAATCAATTAATCAATAAGACTCTTGAACTTGCAGAAACACAAATCAAGAGCACTCTCTATCAAAGAGCATCCTTAGTCTTGCATAATCCTTGCATTAGGCATCTAGATCAGATAAGACTCTTGAACCTCTATCATAAGACAAGGTCAAGAGCGCTCTTTGTCGGAGAGTTTAATTAATTGACTTAATAAAATTTTGCAACTCACTTCCCCATAATTAATTAACTTCGTTGATCATCCTTCACCTAGTATGCTCTGCTGACTTTCGAGTTGGGCTCGTACTCAGAACGGTGAACAGACTTGTTAAGTTCACACAAGAGGAACATAATTAAAAAATTTTACCCCATAACCAACGCACCGGCGTTGTCTCAATTAAATACTTAGGCAAGTGGCCAAATTCCAAGTGTAGGCATTGGGCAACCCAATCTGGACACAGTTGGTTAAGTTATTGAACACCTAGCTGTGATTCCAGACAGGTCCATCATGTCTTCGAACGGAGCCACTGAAGGTATTTTCGATTAGGATTTCCAGACACCTTAAGCAAGATCACCATTAAAATCTTTTAAAACCTACCAAGAGCATTCGCACAATCTAATACTCACTAGCTTAATTCCTAGACTTTTCATTTTATTTGCACATTTTCGTTGACTCCATAAGGCACTGGTCTTTGGTTAAAGTTGAATAATTATCTATCTTGGTCAATTGTCTATGGTTCATTTTAATTGCTATCTCTGAATGCTTAGTTAAAAGTCTGGAATCTTTGCTTATCTGTGTAATCTCTTGTTAGCAACGTGGATTGCTTCTGATTAATTATCATTCTCTTAATAAACAAACACTTCAAATCATAATAAACTCCTAAGTAACACCCATCCACATCCGCAACTAAGTAAAACATTTTAATCACATTGAGCCTTAGAAAAGTCTTTGTTAGGGACTACCCCCCTTGGCTTCGTTAGGAGTTAGCCTAAACGGAGGAGCTAGGAGTAGGTGACAGTACCTAGCTTTGTGCTTTCCCCCAAGGTCACACCTCTTCCACTTTCTCAAGTGAGGAGACAACTTTCATTAGATTTCTACTGCTGGTGTGCAATCGGCGGACAACAAGACGTACCTGGATCTTGCATATGACCTCAGAAATGATGAAGAATGTTGCTTCCTTGATCAAATGGACTTTCCTAGAGAGATTCTTGATGTTGTTATGCCTCAGTCAATCATCTAAGCGCCCTCTTCAACCTGCCTGATTAGAGAACAATCAGAAGATCATACAAATGAACAGGATCTACGGAATATGAAAAGGACAAGAAGTAAAAATTCATACGAAATAAATACTCCCTGAACTGAACACCCAGGAGCCAGAACGATGGTGGGTTCCCCCACAAAAACACCCTCTCTCTCCCTTAGCGCGCCTCCTCAACCTGCATATGAAGTGGGTAAAGAAAAAATGCAAGATATCTCCCGAAACAAGCTCAGTACAAAAGAGAAACAATGTCAATCATCAGATCATCAAATCATTTACAAGATACACAATGAGTAATCCCAGACAAATCTTCTTTATTCAAATTACAATGCCGAAGATCATGAATACAATGGGGGGGTCACCTCTCTTAAATAGTTTGAGAGAGACGTAAACCCTAACTCACTTTTACATCCAAAGGTTGAGATTAAAACATTATCAATGGTGGAGATCAACAATACATAGATCAATACATGGATCTAGTGACTAAGTCAAAGAGGGGGCGCACTTTGCTCAAGGACGCCTGTCCTAAATGAAAGTCACAATATAATATGAGATGTGACATGGCTACATAGGAGGGGGTCACTAGGGGCTTAATTCACCCTAGGCTCATTTAAAACTTCATAATACATGATATAACAATTAAATACATCAATAGCCAAGTTGAGGGGTTGTCCCTTGGGGGGCTTTCCTCATTGGTTGAGCCAATATAAAATAATTTGGATATCTGCTAATTGAAAACTATTGGAGGACTTCTGAAATGCCGAAACACATCATTTGTCGAAATTCCAAGCCATTTGCTTGACCAAGGAGGCCAAATCGATTTTTCAGTGATTTCTCTAGTTCATTTTTGTTGGTACAATCTCTGGAAAATGATAAATCCACCATAACTCTGTCCATGGTTCAAAATGGGGCAAACTTACTGTTCTGGGTGATCCAGAGACATAGAAGAATGGTATAAGTGACTATTCATACCCCCTCAAACACTGCTTTTTTATAGGAGAACCAAACATACTGCCATCTGGAATAAAATTTGATCATTTGGCCAATAATTAAGTGATAATAATCACTTACCAGGAGAATTGGGGCCAAACTCTCAAAACTGAAACCGCAGTATTGGTCTTGGGCATGTCTGGAACAAATATAGACCATGTTGTATTTTGTGTCACTGCCTTGGGAACCGTGCTTGACTTGGTCAACTGGGTTGACCAGGTCAAAGTACCCAAAATCAAGGTGAGATACTATATCAATATGAGCCTGTAAGCATCCAGGGTGAGAAATGCTCGAATGGTGTATATCAAAACCAAGCTTAAATCAGTTATTCTAATCATGGTGACAAATAATAATAAGAATAGTAAGATGTATTTGTGCTTCTGAAGAATGTTGGAACTTTTTGGAAGCCTGCTTGTCCATGCCATACTTACAAAGGGTAAACAATGTGATACTGCTGGGTGAGGACAGACAACAAGGTTGAGGCAAAGGGTAATGACTTTTGACTGACTTTGACCTTGTGATTTATTCGAATAATGACAAGTACACATAACCAAAGTGACATATGCATGATAGATTGAACAATAGGGAATGCTGGTGTCTCACAAGTGGATGAGCTAATCTGAAAAGTGTCCATTCAACCTTAACAATCATGTCTACAACTCACATCCAAGCTAAAGATCAAGTTCCGTGAGGATCTTTTCTAGGACCCTTGCTTTGAGTACACAAGAAATTGTAGTGAAGAGATCATAGGGGACACTTAGAATTAGCTGTCCCTTACTCCATCTCGCATCAAAACCCGTAGGCTCCGTGAGGAATTAAACATTACATTTTCAATCAGATGGCCAACAGTCTTTAGTTTTAGCATTTGTTTATCCACTGCTTTATTTGGGCCTTTAACAATTTCACTTCATAACCTTTTTTATTTGTGTCTAAAGACACAGTTTGCAATTTCATTTGTAGGCTTTGCATTTCATAATATATATCATATAGCTCATAATGCATGTAATGATGGTAGACATATTGCTTCAAGTTTTAGCTGATAACTTCTCGAGCAACTAGGGGGAATATCCACAATCAAGACCAAACATCAGGGGCAACCGACCAGAGAGGTCAAGGCTTCAAAACCCAACTCGCCTAAGCTCGGGAACCAACATCGGCAGGTTCTCCTGGCCCAGAAGGATCAAGGCTTCGACAAGTTTTGTTGCACAACTCAGAGCCGAGACACAAAACAACATGGGATCCATCATGCATAGAGGTCAAAATGGGGAAAAGATCTTCAATCTCACAAGTCTCAAACAGTCTAAGTCATAGGATAAGTTTACAATGGATGAAAATGAATAGACGAGGGCAAGTGATAAAATGAACCAACCTAGTATTAAGGTTTACTATTTGTACAAGTATGACATGAGCAACAGTATTCACATCAAGTCCTTTGATTAGTTATAGCACAGGTTAAAGCATCAATAGATATAAGCATAGGTCACCATAATCATCCTTTCCTGATAAGCATAGGTGTCTGACATACATCATAAAGCAAAATCAAAATAAGGAAGTGTATACCTGATCTCACCAAATACACTTGTCTCCTACTGATAAGCCCCTCTATAACTATGTGTACCAACTCTTATCTACTACTCTGCTACAATGAACTAGATCATCACCAAAAGCATCTCAATGCATTCCTGAATCTCAGTCCTGGCAAAGAAAATCTGATGAACAAGGCCCTGGAATGACTAAAGCTGTAAAGATCCATGCTAATACCCCGTGTGAAAAATAGCCCGGAATAGAAAAAACAATGTTCCCCCAAGTTTCCGGGACGGGGTGACGTGGGAGCGGGGAAACGCACATTCGGGACGCGTGGAGACCACCCCCAAATTTACGGATATTCGGGGGGGACGTGGGGACGTCTCTAAAATTATAAAAATAAAATAAAATATAAAAAATAATAAATCATTTGATGTATATTAATGATTGTGCAATGTAAATACTAAATATATCAGTTTATTTTCTAAGTAGTACCAAGTAGGAATTGTAAAATGTGAAAATAATGGGAAAACATTAAAAAAAAATTCCTAGAGACATGGTTGGGGAGGGAAAGTTTCGCCCAAGAGTCCCCAAGTCCCCGGGACGCAGGAAACGTGGAAACACGTCCCCGTGGAACACTGAGAAAAAGAGACAAGTCTATACGCTGCATATTGGTATCTCAGCTGCAGAATGTATATGGGATAACACTGCCCATTGACAAGGCCATGTATTTTTGTCCTCAAACACCCTCTAGTTTGAAATTACTGGTATCCTGTGGAAACTTGAATGAACCACAAAGCCCTAAATAATCCTTCCAAACATATCCCCAGTTATTTCAGCTTTACCTGAGAACAACCAATATTGTATTTACTCCTGAAGACTGGGTTTACAACCTAGGCTATACAGAGCCTGATTCCCCAGACTAGATTGAAGCTATGAATGAGATGTGTGGGGTCCTTAATCCATGACAACAGAGCAGAGAAACCAATGAGGCTTATCTGTTATCTTTATCACCAAATATACTTAGGGGTTAGGAAGGTACAAGTCATCAGATATAATACATTTCTGCTACCCCTGTATTACAGATTCTGTACATAAGCAAAACCATTGTTCGGCAGTGGTATGCATACTCTACACAGTTCAGAATCCCTAGAAATCTCAGAGAAGATATCTCGTTAGGTATTTGGAGATTGCTAATCCCCATATTTGGTATAGACAAGCAACTTCTGAAAGTGGGCACCATAAGAAGGTATATTAAAAGATCACCTAGAGCTCGTTCTTTCCACAGATCCATACATATCTATTTAGGCACTCCTGCCATCGTCCAAAACATTTGGTGGGCTATACTGATGCGTTTAAGCAATCCATGTATTAGGATGCATTGTGGCAATGGCTGCCAGATTTAATAACATATCAGCTTCTATTACAAAGCATAAATTTCAGATGGAGTTTACTTCAGCATTTATCTAATTTTGTTCTCACAGCAGACAGAAAAGAAAATGGCTTTCACTGGAAAAGGGAAAACATGAGATTTGTCACAGTTACCTGGATTTTCGGAAGGATTGCCACTCAAAATGCCTGCAAATACAGCCGTCTTATTCATGTAGGCAGATGAACCCAATTCTGTTATCTTTCTCTGATTACAGGAATCTTTGTCATTACACCATCCTCCACCCTGGTATTAAACATGGTGGCTTTTATTAGGCAGATCCAAATATAAAAAAGGTGAATATGCTTCTCTAGTTCAGAGTTACAAAAATTCTCTTTGAGGGAACAACATATTAAATAGGTTGGAGAATCTGTAAGGGAATGATAGCAACAATAACAACAATGATTCAACAGAAGCTATGGAAACAAACCCTCATAAATAAACAGAATGAAAATAGATGTGAAGCATAAAGATACTCAAAATATAGGTAAGTTACTACAAAATCTGTGCCAGGGGATGATTGGCTAATATTGATTCCCTCTGGTTACATTACAGATATGACTAGTAAGTCAAGAAAAGATTACGAAGCAATGGTAGGGAATGTGTTGTTGGTTGCGCTGTGGCCTAGGGGAGATTGGTTGGGGTTTCAAATCACAGTTAGTTCAAGTTTATTTTCTGCCCAATTGTGTATGGATTCTGCTTGAAAATCCCTGTCTCAGATGTGGACTCTGTTTTAGCAAAAAAATTGTATAGTTTCTATAAAAAAATTAGTGTAGATCTATCTAAGTTATCTATCATGTGTAGAGATATCAAATTTCTTAAAATGTGTAGAGATATCAAATTTCTCAAAATGCAAACCATTTTTAAATTGCAACAACTTTATGAAAGGTATGCACTTCTAGGCATTTGACGCCTCTAGGCACATGATAGATCCCAAGTTTCTATACTGGTGCTTATAAAGTGGAGCTTGGAAGAACAGAAAATAGTGAAAACAGTGAACATGGAGAATCTTCACAAGATAGCATAGCTGGCACACAAATACTCCAATTAATTCTTTTAGTTATAATTAATTAGAATATATATATATATATATATATATTCAAGTTTTAGATTAAGGTAGACATTATAAAACTTTTGTTTATTTAATATTTTATGTCGAACATAGAATAACACTTATCCCTCATACTCTATAGAACTTGCACAAAACATATAAAGAAGACATCGTTACCTGAAAAAAAAGAAGCCAATTGTTTGCTCCGGATCCAGATCCTCTATCAAAACGGTAGGCTGGCAAAGATCCATCTAGGCAAACTGCATTGCATCAATTCTTATATAGTTTAGCAAATTAAATAGATAGTATAAAATCAGTTCGTATAATAAAAACATTCTATCAAATCCTGGTTTGCATGACTGCTTCTTTATTAAACTAGAGACTAACCTTCAATTCTCACTAACAACCAGAGGAAACATAAATCTACTACGACCGAATACAGTGCTTTAGATTTAAAGAAAAATTTGGCTGCCATGAAAATTTTCCGAACAGAATCTTGAAAGATATTTATGATTGTATCAAAAGAAGTGGTGCTTTACATTGCTCGTACATAAATTTTATAGTTTATGTGTCCACATCTTTTTAAAAGTCATTTTCAGTGATTCTGCTTGTTTGTTTGGGCTTCTCCTTTTTCTTTTATATGGTCATAGGTGTGAATAATAATGGTGTCAAAAGGCATTAGATCTACATCTCAGTATGAGAAATGTTAAATGTGTTCAGGTATGTGGGTAAAGTTTACATCACCATATATTTGTTAGTAAAAAATTATGATATTTATAATAAACAAAATGAAGGTATATAGACTTGATATTTGATATATAACAGTTATATCTCTAAAAAAAATATTATATTTAAACACAAATAAAAATATTATATATAATATTTATATAAAAATAATGTTACAATAAAAATTATATTTTTACATATATAGGATTACAACGTATTTATATCTCTTAGGCGCAATTAACATGAGATCCATGTTAAACTTATTAAACTTGAATTAAAGAGATTAATTTTTTTAAATATTTATCTCTCAGGTATGTGGGTAAAGTTTATATCACCATATATTTGTTAGTAAAAAATTATGATATTTATAATAAACAATGAAAGTATATAGACTTGATATTTGATATAAAACAGTTATATCTTTAAAAAAAATATTATATTTAAACACAAATAAAAATATTATATATAATATTTATATAAAAATAATGTTACAATAAAAATTATATTTTTACATATATAGGATTACAACTTATTTATATCGTTTTAAAAGATAAATATTTAAAAAAATTAATAAGTTTAACATGGATCTCATGTTAATTGCGCCTAAGAGATACATTAGGAGATGTGTAACTCCTTCTATGCTCATCTTAGAGCTGACATGTGTACTTTTAAAAAATAATAAAATATTACAAAAAAATAACATGGCCCCTAAAATTAGTTTTAAACATTTACAACAGCATATACATAAAACTACAGGAAATTAAAAGGCTTCCTCAACTTTTACACTATAAAAAAGGATTTTGCAGTTTGAAATATTTTATCACTATGAACACTTTATTATAGATCATTTTTAAGATGAATCTATACTGCTAATAATAAAATACTCTTATTTTATAATATAATATCTCTTTCCCTTCCTCGAATATATACAAAATAAACATGCATCAACTGTGTGCATAACAATTTTATGAAGCTCATTTATAAACTTCACAATTCAGGAGGCTCCTGACCTTTGCAATACGATGCAACCTCGTCTTCCCCAAACTTTGGATACATATTAACAAAACATATAAAGGATTGCAAATATGGGTTAGGAAATCATATTTAGTATTGCAAAGCATGCGTTTGCAGATATTGAATGGCATCTGCTTTGTCAATTTTGAATCAAGTACATAGATTAATTTATGAAATCAGATTTAGCATTGCAAAGTATGCCTTTGCAGATGTTGAATGACAATTGCTTTGTCTATTTTGAAAGTGCATAGTCTATTTTTTACATACTAGCAGAGTGATTCTAACCCAGCGCCTAATATGTACTATGAGTTTGTATATTTTGAGCTTTGACTGTATACTTTGAGTTTTAACATTGTGTATACTTGTGAAGTCTAAATGTATAGTGTTTATGAATCTTCTTATTCTACAAGCATACCATAGGCAAGTCTGTATTTGTGTTCATTTTCAATGCACACATATTGAATGTTCAAAATAAAATGCACTCACTTTTCATCATATTTACAAATTTCAGAGATGGAACAAAATCCTATTTTCAGAAATGGAACAAAATCCTATTTGTAAAAAGGTTAAAATCTAAATGATTGATTGCAAACTGCATCGTGAATCGATACTTGCCAGCTCCTGTGCTTGCTGCTCTCTCCACAAGCGTCAGATCCACTATTGTAATATCATCAAGAATTTCAGAACCATGGGCTACATCAAGCACTGCTGTATAGAAACAAATGATCACAATTAATGAGAAACTATACAATAATTGTACGCCATAAGATCCCTTGGTCGAAGCCATTCTGATTGAATACTGTTGCATATGGCTACAACGAACAAATCATCAAAGAATCCCAGTAATTCCGTAACTATATATATACACCATCCATGGAGAAAATTCCAAACGCGTCTCATGAGCCATGCAGCAGAATAGGAATTTGAAAAGTATTCTACATGTGACATTCAAACACGTTTTTGACCATTCATTTCTCTTCTACCTTCTTTTTGACGGAACATATTTGATAGTCAAAATGGCTCATTGAATTCCAACACTGTTGGCCATTACAGATTTTTTTTTGGTGACTGGTTCCATCATCCATGTATCCATAGTACTTTTCCGGATTAAACCGAGCATAATCCAAAGGGCTATATATGTGGTTTAATCCTTAAATCAAACCTGACTGTAAGAATAGGTATGTAAAAGCTCATCTCTATCCAATCTAAGTTAAAAATGTGCCACATTTTTCTCCTCCTTTTCAGTAAGCTTTTCAAGTATAACTGCCAATTTTCTTAATTAATGTAAAGCTCGCACCACCATAAGAGGAAAGAAACTGACAGTTACTTTCTACGTATCTAGATTACAGTTACTTTATTTATTTTGTTTGATAAATCCAGATTTAATATAAAGTTGGGACTGGATAGATTCTTTAGTATACATATAAATTAGGTCCACCACAGTGTCCATCTAATATTGCAATCAGTCTTAATTTTTTTAATATAAATTAGGTCCACCACAGTGTCCATCTAATATTGCAATCAGTCTTAATTTTTTTTCATTTTATATGACTTTACTTTATAATTTTTGATAAAACCAGGTTTAATGTAAAGTTAGAACCTAATAATCTTCTCTATGTATAAAAACTAATAAACATTACACCACCATCCTATCCATCTAATACTATAATCAGTTTTTTATTTTTTTATAATTCGACATCATTATATCCATCCATTATATCAATCATTCTCAATACTTACAACTAGTGAACACCACACCACTATGTCCATCAAATAATACAATCACTTGATTTTTTTTTTAATTTTATAAATAGATATCACCGTATTCATCATTCACAATACTTACAATTAATGAACACCACACCGCTATGCTATGGGTCGAGCTTATCTAGCATGTATGTTTATTTGGATAAGCCACCTGGCGTGAGTTCCCTTCGGGTCCAAGGAGTCGTCCATTGACAAAAAAAAATTAAATTTTTAGGCTTCTGACTGTCTTTTTGTCCACATTTTTTTCCATATTTGGGAAAACCTCTGCTGTTTTTGAAATGGTACCTTACATATTATGGCGTCTGGTTATCAATGTCTGAGCTCCGTCACGAGCATATGCAACCCAGACTAGCTTACAGGCATCAACAACCTTCCACAGCAGGGATCCAGGAACAGGTGCAACCCACACCAGGGTATGCGATTTGGGGCGTGCGATTCGAAGCTTTCCACACCAGGGATCGGAACAAGGGAGCCAGATCGATGGTGGTTTGAAAACTGATCCGGGAAGCAGGATATGTAGCGGTTTGAAAATGCTGAGGTTGGTGGACAAACATTAATGCAAGAGTTTACGACGGGTGATGATGATAGGAACAGCCAACGAAACGAGCAAGGCAGCTGAAAAAACAACTCCTTTGACCGAAAAAGACCCACACCAGGTGGCTTATTCAGCATGAACATACATACTAAATAAGCTCGTCCACGAACCACCAGTGTGTCCATCGAATAATACAATCACTCTTATTTTTTTTATTTTATAAATAAATATCACCGTATTCACCTTTCTTATTTTTTTATTTTCTAAGTATATACCACCATATCCATTGGTTAATACAATCCCTCCTGATATTAAGAGTGTGCTGGTTTTAAACTGATCTAAAGTCTGGACATTCAGGAACAAAGGATTTTAGGGAAGAATCTATACTTTTGACCACGCGTGCAGCGGACAACCCACTGAATAAAGTTTTATTTTTGTACAGAAGCCCCCATGTCCATCAAATAGCCATTTTTTTTGGATTATGTAAAGCTCAGACCGCCATAAACGAATAAGATGAGGGAAGAATCTGACAACAACACTTGTATAGTATAAGTTCAGCTTGACGGTAGAATTTTCGTCAAGCAAGTTTCATTTTTTTTAATGCATACCAGTTGTTTAAAGAGGGGAGGATTTTTTCTTTGTTTTTGGGCTGTTTTTTATTATTTTTTCTTATGAATCTTGTTTAAAAAGGGGAGGTTTTTTTCTTTGTTTTTGGGCTGATTTTTATTAGTTTTTTTGTTATGAATCTTTATGAAAGTTTTAAAACAGGTAAAAATATTGCTAAATTTTGTAAAATGTGGTTGTATGAGGTTTTTATGTTAAATGATTTCATTTTTGCTTTTAAAAGGGTCCAATTAAAAATAAAAATTACAAATTTTGTGAATTAAATTCACAGGATTCCAACTGATAAAAATAAAAATGGTCCGCTAGTTAGACCACTTGGCATAAATTGTCTTAAAATTAAGAGTTCTATAAGATGAGGTGGAATTCTGTTTGGTCAAAATTCCTGCTAGATTCAGGGAGACTAAATAAAGATTTTGTTGACTAAAATTATAATTCATAACCATTCTTATTAATAATAATCCATGTTTTGAAGGGAGAAGTTGAAATTTGTTGAAAAAATATATGGAATATTAATAATTTATATATATAATTTAAAAATAAAAGTTAAAATTTGTGGAAAAAAAAATTTAGAATTTTAATAATCTATATATTAAATATAATAAAAAATGAAATTTGTCAAGGTAAAAGTTGAAATTTGTTGGAAAAAAATATATGGAATATTAATAATTCATATATTAAATTTAAAAGTAAAAATTGAAATTTGTGAAAAAAGAAATTTAGAATATTATTAATCCATATATTAAATATAAAAATTGAAATTTGTGAAAAAGGATTATTGGAAAGTCAAATTGTATATTTGTTTTTAATTTTTACAAGACTTACAAATATTTTTTTTTTTTTGAAAATCTAAAAGCTTGATTTCTTCAAACCTAAATGATCTCTTAGGACCAAGGTATTTGATAAGAATGGATCTACATCTTTATGGATCACTAGTGTTATTTCAAAGGGTTTGGTTTTTTTTAAATAACATTGTTAAGTTAATTAGCATTCACTCATTAATAATTATTTTTATTATTGATAAATAACTTAATTATAATAGTTTTTTACTTAAAAAATAAAATAAAATAACTAATTTAATTTTATGAATTTGATAAGCCAAAATTAATTTTAATAAATAATAATAATCACATTTATTTTAAAAATATATTTATATCAAAAATCCCGTCTCGGAATTTCATGTGGTTTATGAATATGTTTAAAACTAACTATGAAAAGTGGTCCCTCGCCTGTTACTTCTTTCTTTTTGAAAGTTAAAATGTTCCAACCACTTTTGACTGGCCGTGCTATTTCTTCAGACCGTGGGTTGCACTCCACATTAATAAGTTGTCGGCTTTCATATACACATTTATACAACAAAGACCTTGACCTTGACATTGACTAGAGAAGAAGATGACGTGGACCTTTTCTCACCTTTAAAAAGAATATGGACATCTTCCAGAAGATAATTTTTTATCTTCATAGATGGTAAAGAACATCATTGTTGATGGTGAAGAGGGTTGGAATTTCATTTATTTTTATTTTTTTAATTAAATTAAATTATTTTATAAAGCAGATTATTGTTGATTGTGAACAAAGTTGGAATTTTATTTATTTATTTTT
The DNA here is from genome assembly GCA_001517045.1 of Pseudotsuga menziesii. Taxonomy (NCBI): domain Eukaryota; kingdom Viridiplantae; phylum Streptophyta; class Pinopsida; order Pinales; family Pinaceae; genus Pseudotsuga; species Pseudotsuga menziesii. Next base: position 159,058 of record LPNX010195906.1, read on the forward strand.
TTTAATTAATTAATTAATTTATTTTTCTTGGGTTTAGAATTTTTATTTTGCAAGTTACAAAATGTTTAGTGAAATATTAACTATTTATTATAATAAAACTTTATTAAAAAATTACTTTTTATTAAAAATATATTTTTTCAATTAAAATATAAGAGTATTATTTAACCATGTGTTTTATTGATTATTATGTATTTTAGGATGGTACAAAACAACCTATAATTAACATTGATATAGGTAACTCAAAATTAATATGGTTTGCCATTATGTATTTGAAGAACATTAAATGATAGACTTAAGAAACAAACAAAAGGTGAAACCTAGATTTATTAAAAAACACATTGCAATTGAGATTGTACTATGATGTTCTTTCTTTCCTTTGTCAAAAGAAATTTAATAAGTTTGTTTTTCCAAGGTATGGACCCTTTTGTATTCCTCAATTATTATTGCAAAACTTGCACTCTACAACAAATATTTTAGGGAAGTGGAGTTTTCTATGTATCATCCATAATGCACATTGATGATAATGTTTTTGTTTTTCTTCATTCATAACTTAAAATATTTAATTTTCTAATATAGATAATTAATTTTCTTTTAGTTTTATAAAAATAAAATAATGTAAACTTATGTAATTCTACATAGTAATTTGAATATATAATTTTTTTGGACACAAGTTTTATTAATATAGAACCACAATTATTCTCAATGTGTTTTTTAAGGGGAGGGCCAAAATTTGTATCAACGAGTTCATGGATCTCGCATTCTTTCTTTGGCGTATTCATTTTCTTATGGCTATAAATGGATAAGAATAAACCACTTTCAACTTCAAACTTGTCTCAAGAAATTTAATAAAATGTTACTAAGTTTTAACATATATCAAATAAATCATTTTCAAAAAAATGTGAATAGATATGTGATTTTATTTAGCAAAAAAAACTATATAATGTAACTTGGCAGTATTGCAAGTGTACAAAGTGGGATTGAGAGCCTCCCACAACAAAACTTTGTTTGTGTGTCTTTGTGAGTCACAAGTGTTAACCAACTCAATATCAAAATAACAAAGTCAACTTCATTCTTTGAAAAAACAAAGTCAATTTCATGTTTAAGAAAAAACATGAAATTTATAATAAAATTGAAAAATAATCTTACCAAAATTAGTAGCTCCAAGTCTGGGGAGAGCACTTTCAATATGTCAAGAGAAATGGGTATCTAAATGTAGCAGGTGCTTCTAATTTCTAAGGTTAGGTGATGCTTGGTAAATTCCGTAGCTCATGATAAATTGTTGATGCATGGTAAATTCAATATCTAATAAGTTGTCGATTATTGGTGGGTGGTTGGGTTAATTCCTTCATTGTCGTAGTTTACAGTGACTTCTTCTAAAATGTCACCCACCTCTCTCTCCGAATTTCACTTTGGGACTTGAAAACTAACTTATCCTCTGAAAGATGAACACAAAAGACAGGGAAAGCCATTGAAATAAAGTGAACAACTCCATATTAGGACAACCCTAGAACATTATAAGAAAGAAATAAGAAATTGAATGAAAGAAAATCCATCATCATTGAAAGCAAACTCACGCGCATACTCTTCAATCAAATAGAAAAGTTTCATTTTCGAGGTAGTCACATACTCTTCAATCAAATAGAATTTTTTTATTTTTCAGGTAGTACATGCCACCCATATAGGCATATACATATCTTAACAAGCATGTTAATAAAAATTAATGACGGCTTGAAAAAATAATTACCCATGAAAATTAAGTCTTGGCAAATTGTTTACTAGTTCTTTAAAATGGTTTGTTAGAAATTTTAACCTATGAGTAAAATGCCTTATAATGGGCATATGCCTGTCAAATTCCAAGCATGGTGAATAGTTATATATGGTATATATTTAATTCCTAGAAATTTTTAAATGTCATTATATATATGTTAATGGGATGTAATTTGAGTGGTTGAAAGTTATTTTTTTTCATATTTGTTATCTAACTAAGTTAATTAGAAACTTTTGACTTTGACCTTAAAGATTTAAAGAATCTTGTATACCTTTTATATTGTTTTTTAATTGTAAGGAAGCATCTAATGAATTTCTTTTTTTATTTAAAAAATAATTTTTTAAATAAAAATAATTTATCCAAAATTAACTATTGACTTGATCTTAAATCTTCAAGAATATTGTTTATTGTTTATACCATCTTCAAAATGACACGAAGTAAGTATATAGTAGATTTCATCTCCCTATTTGAAAATGATTTAAAAAAAACAACTATTTAGTCAAAGCCAACTATTGACTTGACTTTAAATCTTAAAGAATTTTGTTTGCCCTTTATACCATCCTCAAAATGAGACTATGTATATGGTGAATTTCCTTTTCTTTTTTTTTAAATGTTTTTTCAAATAAAAACTATTTAGTCAAAGTTAACTATTGATTTGTCTTTAAACCCTAAAGAATTTGTTATTCTTATATATCAGCTTCCAAATGAAAGAAAGTATCTAGTAGATTTCCGCTCTCTATTTAAAAATGATTTTTCAAATAAAAAACTATTTAGTCAAAGTTAACCATTGGCCTATGGAACCTTTTTTAACCATTTTATCTTAACCCTTTTTATTTTAACCATTTCATCTTAACCAAAGAAAGTATCTAGTGGATTTCCTCTCTCTATTTAAAAATTATTTTTCAAATAAAAACTATTTAGTCAAAGTTAACTATTGGCCTATGAAACCCTTTTTAACCATTTTATCTTAACCCTTTTTATTTTAACCATTTTATCTTAACCCTTTTTGGCCTTTTGTTTTACAATTAGGATTGTAAAATAATGGTCACCTTATGGAATTGTCTATAAAATTGGCCTAAAATTTCCCAGTTTCTTATAAAATTGGTTACTATGGGAATTTGTCTATAAAAATTGGTCTAAATTTTGGCAATTCCTATAAAATTAGTTGGTTAGCATGAGATTTGTCTATTATAAATTGTAAATGTAAAGAATTATTTATCTACTATTAAAAAAAGATGAGTGTTTTATATAATAAAAAATTGAAGAGAAGTTTTTCTAAATATACATAGTTTGATAAGTTAATATATGTAATGTTACTAAATTATAATTTGTAAAATAGAAATTAGCATATAATTTATTTGAATACTTGAAGATCTAAAGTAAAAAGAGTTTTATATTGATTTTTATTTTTATTTTTTCCCTTTATGCATTTTTCTTAAAAATTTTAATTTTAATTTATAGGTGTTAAACACATGCTTTGTAATCCCATTAATATTAAATTATAAAATCATCTATATTAAATTATAGATTGCACAAAATATTATACAAATATAATACAATATTTTATATTATAATGTACAAAAATACTCAAATATTATACATAAAAAAATTAGTCAAATATTATGAAAATAATGTGTATAAATCCATATGCTACAAATATTATGTAATATTCTGTTTATATTTTCTGGAATTCTAGTTTGTAGTAGTTTAGAAATAATTAGTGTAGGTTTAGAGTGGACACTCCACCTATCTTTAAGAACAAATATTTTAATTACAGTGTTGGTTGTGAAGATGAGTGTCAACTAGACATAGTTTCTAAAATATTACACAGTGGAATATCAGAAGATATAAATACAATGTACGGAAAGAGAATTAAGCAAAAGACTCAACCTTATTTTGGTGTATTACACTACCCACTCCAGCCACATATATTAGTTGCCCCCTTGCTTCACAAAGCCACTTTTTCATGAACCCACCTGTGTGAATCCCTATAAACTATCTCATACTAACACCCCATACAATATTATTGTGCATTTGGTTTCTATCTACAAAGGTCCTACCTTTTCTACCCTATAGGGACCTTAGTGAGTCAAAAGGTATCCTACCCAATTGATGTCAAAAGAGACCGATAATATACACACTTAGCACATGAAGCACTAAGGCACAACTTCATAATGATTAAAAGAGTAACACAACTCCATAATGATTAAAAGAGTAACCAATTAGAAAGAGTTCCATTGTGAACTAAAAACATGATGCAAATCCTCTCCCTTATGGTATAGCAACTTCCTTCATAAGGAAATAATGAATTCCAAATATAGAGATAACAAACTCAAAACAAAAGTTTTTTTAAGGATGACACAAATGGCTACCAAAGGGATATTACATCCATGTTGTGGAGAAATACCCCTAACATTATTATACAGACCAAGCATGAATGTGTTTTGTTCACAATGTACTATTAATTAACTTTATCTTAGTCATACATTTACATTTATACTTTTATAAATTTAAAACTATTTGATTTGTATAAATAAAAATGTGTTAAAAATGTATGTAAATAATTTTTATTTATAATTTAGAAAAATAATGTAAAATAATTTTTTTAAAGAAAAATTATCAAAAAAATTAAGGGATACTTTCCTATATTTGTAAATGGTATATTTCGTAAATCCATTAATTAATGGATACATTTTAAATACCAACTAAATTTTCAACAAGGTCGAACGGAAACCATGGATCTTTACGTGGTTCCACCTCGATTAAGATTATGCTCGTTTTTACACAATGTTTTAATGAGTTTTGCTTGTTTTCAAATCAACTCAAAATCTGAAAAAAAAAATTGAAACACAACTGATTTGAATCATGATTTTTGGGATGAAATCTCAATAAAGATAACAACAAAAATTTCATTTTTCATAAAGATTAAGACAACATAATGATTTCACAATTAAATCAATAGATGGATCTTTTAATTAAAAAAACAAGAATCGTTATATTAAAATTATGTTGTCGATGAACAATTCGCACTAGCTCACTTGGTTAAGAAGTGGGTTTCATTTGCAAGGAGGTCCGCGTTCAATACCGTTAGGAATGACTTAGTTGGGAAGAGAGAGAAAAAATCTAGCCATGTTAAGGTTTGGTGTGGTCCAGTCTGGGTGCAATCCCCATCTGATTTTGAGGACTTAGATGCTCCTAGGTTGTGGTTTCTTAGTCAATGGTTGAAATGCACTGGCCCCAGGTGGCAGGCATATCTAACAAACAAACAAAAATATTATGTTTCCGATGAACTAGATATTATTCTTGTCATAAAAATTAACAAAAAGATGTTTCCACTAACTAATATTTGTACTAACTTTAAAGATCTGGAAATACTACTTTAATCGAGCTTGTATATTTCCATACAAACTATCCTAACCGAAGACCATATTTATAGACCATGTAGACATTCAAAATTTAAATCGGGCATGCCCTTTAAGGGCTTCCTTCTTGCTACCAACCTTGGATATCTAGACACCAAGTGATTTCTTCTTTGCTTTTGTTAAGTCTTATTTTACTCTCTCTCATTCCCAAAATGGCATGTGTTTTCAATCCATAAGATCACATGGAGTAAGATGGAGGGGATGCTTAAATTGAATTCTTTCCACTTCTATTATTTTTATCCTTTTCTAGACTCTCAATTTTGAATTGCATCCCCCTCATTTGCTCTTCCATTTTATATAGCCTTTCAGAATTACTTTTCATCATAATTTCAATTTCCATTTGCTTCTTTTTTAATTATTTCAACTTGAGAGGTCAAACCTGGAATATTCCTATGGATGGTCTGAACTCCAAATCATGATTTCACTCCCATTGTCTTGGCCACCATTCCCATTTTCTCACATACAGATAAAGATAGTCCTAAATCTCCCCTATGTGCCACTCACATAAAAAAAATGCCCTAATGTATGTCTGCATTTCCACATAAAGCACGCCTATTATTGTATTCATGGGAACTAGCCATCGCTACACACCTATTCCAAAACAACTATTAGAGAGCACAAAAGTAGGGGTGGCCCAGAGGGTTCACGCTCTCTCCTAATTTCATATACCTAGCACCAAGCAGAAAAACAAAACTAGGTAATGATAGCCAAATCTAGCCTAATCAATGATTAATCCCACACATAAGTGTTGATCTCATCATCACAAAGCTAATTACTAATCCTTCATCCAATGCTAAGTGAGTTTGTATGCTAGTTACAAGGGAATTAAATGCACCTAATTCCACCACCATCAAGCTTAATCAATTTATTGAAACAAAGATTCAAGCCTACTTAATTGAGTGTTTTGTGGAGTTGTTTTGAAATGCATGTTCCTAAAAACAATGGAGGAGACACCTATTATTGAAATTAGGTGGATCCCCATCTTCTTAGAATCGGTAGACCTTGAAAAAGGGCCAAAATCCCAACTTGATTGTTAGAAACCTTGCATATCCTCGAGCATCAACAATTTCCTAGTTTTCTTTGGGATGAAGAATGATTCCCCCACACTTTCCATCCCTAATTAATTTTTAGTTATGAATATATTCCAAATAAAATTTATCGTTAATATATAATGCTTAAAATATTACAGATACAATTGTGTGTGTAAGGTTAATTATGTTATTGCATCAAGCAAGTCATTCTACAACCTAGAGTGTGGGAGATGTGTCACCACAAATTAAGTGAGTGTAATGATGAAATCACATCAATTGCTAACATTAAAAGGAAAATAATATATTTTGGTAATAACAAATTGATTCCATTTCAAATATAGATTTGTTAGAGTGATCAAATTCCTTAAGGTACAAATATTTCCCAAAGTTTTTGTAATGCTAACAAAGTTTGCACCTCAAGACATTTGATCCCTCTCAATGCTTTATAAAACCAAAGTTAAGATGGATCTAAGTTGGTTAATAGTGAGGCCAAAAACACAAAAAAAATTATTGAAAAAACATTGATTGAAGCGAAACCTAATCATCTAATACAAACTTAATGCTAATTATGCTTTGAGAGGCAATCCATAATGAATAGTGAAATGTATATTACATAAACAATTCCAAGAAACATATTGAGTGTAAAATTTGTCTAAAATTGAACTCATAGAAAACAACCAAAAACACATGGCAAGGATACAAACTAATCAAGGTCAAAGCAATAATGAGGGGCTTCACATCATAAGGGATGGGGAACTAGGGATTTAATAGGTGGAGGCCAATGGCACCTTTATAATAAAATTGAAAAATAATCTTACCAAAATTAGTAGCTCCAAGTCTAGGGAGAGCACTTTCAATGTGTCAAGAGAAATGGGTATCTAAATGTAGCAGGTGCTTCTAACTTCTAAGGTTAGGTGATGCTTGGTAAATTCCGTAGCTCATGATAAATTGTTGATGCATGGTAAATTCAATATCTAATAAGTTGTCGATTATTGGTAGGTGGTTGGGTTAATTCCTTCATTGTCGTAGTTTACATTGACTTCTTCTAAAATGTCACCCACCTCTCTCTCCGAATTTCACTTTCGGACTTGAAAACTAACTTATCCTCTGAAGGATGGACACAAAAGACGGGGAAAGCCATTGAAATAAAGTGAACAACTCCATATTAGGACAACCCTAGGCCATTATAAGAAAGAAATAAGAAATGGAATGAAAGAAAATCCATCATCGTTGAAAGCAAACTCACGCCCATACTCTTCAATCAAATAGAAAAGTTTCATTTTCGAGGTAGTCACATACTCTTCAATCAAATAGAAATTTTTTATTTTCCAGGTAGTACGTTCCACCCATATAGACATATACATATCTTAACAAGCATGTTAATAAAAATTAATGACGACTTGAAAAAATAATTACCCATGAAAATTAAGTCTTGGCAAATTGTTTACTAGTTCTTTAAAACGGTTTGATAGAAATTTTAACCTATGGGTAAAATGCTTTATAATGGGCATATGCCTATCAAATTCCAAGCATGGTGAATAGTTATATATGGTATATATTTAATTCCTAGAAAGTTTTATATGTCATTATATATATATATATATTAATGGGATGTAATTTGAGTGGTTGAAAGTTATTTTTTTTCATATTTGTTATCTAACTAAGTTAATTGGAAACTTTTGACTTTGACCTTAAAGATTTAAAGAATCTTGTATACTTTTTTATATTGTTTTTTAATTGTAAGGAAGTATCTAATGAATTTCTTTTTTTATTTAAAAATAATTTTTTAAATAAAAATAAATTTTTAAATAAAAATAATTTATCCAAAATTAACTATTGACTTGATCTTAAATCTTCAAGAATATTGTTTATTGTTTATACCATCTTCAAAATGACACGAAGTAAGTATATAGTAGATTTCATCTCCCTATTTGAAAATGATTTAAAAAAAACAACTATTTAGTCAAAGCCAGCTATTGACTTGACTTTAAATCTTAAAGAATTTTGTTTGCCCTTTATACCATCCTCAAAATGAGACTATGTATATGGTGAATTTCCTTTTCTTTTTTTAAAATGTTTTTTCAAATAAAAACTATTTAGTCAAAGTTAACTATTGATTTGTCTTTAAACCCTAAAGAATTTGTTATTCTTATATATCAGCTTCCAAATGAAAGAAAGTATCTAGTGGATTTCCTCTCTCTATTTAAAAATGATTTTTCAAATAAAAAGCTATTTAGTCAAAGTTAACTATTGGCCTATGAAACCTTTTTTAACCATTTTATCTTAACCCTTTTTATTTTAACCATTTCATCTTAACCAAAGAAAGTATCTAGTGGATTTCCTCTCTCTATTTAAAAATTATTTTTCAAATAAAAACTATTTAGTCAAAGTTAACTATTGGCCTATGAAACCCTTTTTAACCATTTTATCTTAACCCTTTTTATTTTAACCATTTTATCTTAACCCTTTTTGGCCTTTTGTTTTACAATTAGGATTGTAAAATAATGGTTACCTTATGGAATTGTCTATAAAATTGGCCTAAAATTTCCCAGTTTCTTATAAAATTGGTTACTATGGGAATTTGTCTATAAAAATTGGTCTAAATTTTGGCAATTCCTATAAAATTAGTTGGTTAGCATGAGATTTGTCTATTATAAATTGTAAATATAAAGAATTATTTATCTACTATTAAAAAAAGATGAGTGTTTTATATAATAAAATATTGAAGAAAAGTTTTTCTACATAGTTTGATAAGTTAATATATGTAATGTTACTAAATTATAGTTTGTAAAATAAAAATTAGCATATTATTTATTTGAATACTTGAAGATCTAAAGTAAAAAGAGTTTTATATTGATTTTTATTTTTATTTTTTCCCTTTATGCATTTTTCTTAAAAATTTTAATTTATAGGTGTTAAACGCATGCTTTGTAATCCCATTAATATTAAATTATAAAATCATCTATATTAAATAATAAATTGCACAAAATATTATACAAATATAATACAATATTTTATATTATAATGTACAAAAATACTCAAATATTATACATAAAAAAATTAGTCAAATATTATGAAAATAATGTGTATAAATCCATATGCTACAAATATTATGTAATATTGTGTTTATATTTTCTGGAATTCTAGTTTGTAGTAGTTTAGAAATGATCAGTGTAGGTTTAGAGTGGACACTCCACCTATCTTTAAGAACAAATATTTTAATTACAGTGTTGGTTGTGAAGATGAGTGTCAACTAGACATAGTTTCTAAAATATTACACAGTGGAATATCAGAAGATATAAATACAATGTACGGGAAGAGAATTAAGCAAAAGACTCAACCTTATTTTGGTGTATTACACTACCCACTCCCACCACATATATTAGTTGCCCCCTTGCTTCACAAAGCCACTTTTTCATGAACCCACTTGTGTGAATCCCTATAAACTATCTCATACCAACACCCCATACAATATTATCGTGCATTTGGTTTCTATCTACAAAGGTCCTACCTTTTCTACCCTATAGGGACCTTAGTGAGTCAAAAGGTATCCTACCCAATTGATGTCAAAAGAGACCGATAATATACACACTTAGCACATGAAGCACTAGGGCACAACTTCATAGTGATTAAAAGAGTAACACAACTCCATAATGATTAAAAGAGTAACCAATTAGAAAGAGTTCCATTGTGAACTAAAAACATGATGCAAATCCTCTCCCTTATGGTATAGCGACTTCCTTCCTAAGGAAATAATAAATTCCAAATATAGAGATAACAAACTCAAAACAGAAGTTTTTTTTAAGGATGACACAAGTGGCTACCAAAGGGATATTACACCCATGTTGTGGAGAAATACCCCTAACATTATTGTACAAACGAGGCATGCATGTGTTTTGTTCACAATGTACTATTAATTAACTTTATCTTAGTCATACATTTACATTTATACTTTTATAAATTTAAAACTATTTGATTTGTATAAATAAAAATGTGTTAAAAATGTTATGTAAATAATTTTTATTTATAATTTAGAAAAATAATGTAGAATAATTTTTTTAAAGAAAAATTATCAAAAAAATTAAGGGATACTTTCCTATATTTGTAAATGGTATATTTCGTAAATCCATCAATTAATGGATACATTTTAAATACCAACTAAATTTTCAACAAGGTCGAACGGAAACCATGGATCTTTACGTGGTTCCACCTCGATTAAGATTATGCTCGTTGTTACACAATGTTTTAATGAGTTTTGCTTGTTTTCAAATCAACTCAAAATCTGAAAAATAAAAATAAAAAATAAAATTGAAACACAACTGATTTGAATCATGATTTTTGGGATGAAATCTCAATAAAGATAACAACAAAAATTTCATTTTTCATAAAGATTAAGACAACATAATGATTTCACAATTAAATCAATAGATGGATCTTTTAATTAAAAAAACAAGAATCGTTATATTAAAATTATGTTGTCGATGAACAATTCGCACTAGCTCACTTGGTTAAGAAGTGGGTTTCATTTGCAAGGAGGTCCGCGTTCAATATCCTTAGGAATGACTTAGTTGGGAAGAGATAGAAAAAATCTAGCCATGTTAAGGTTTGGTGTGGTCCAGTTTGGGTGCGATCCCCATCTGATTTTGAGGACTTAGATGCTCCTAGGTTGTGGTTTCTTAGCCCATGGTTGAAATGCACTGGCCCCAGTTGGCAGGCATATCTAACAAACAAACAAAAATATTATGTTTCCGATGAACTAGATATTATTCTTGTCATAAAAATTACCAAAAAGATGTTTCCACTAACTAATATTTGTACTAACTTTAAAGATCTAGAAATACTACTTTAATCGAGCTTGTATATTTCCATACAAACTATCCTAACCGAAGACCATATTTATAGACCATGTAGACATTCAAAATTTAAATCGGGCATGCCCTTTAAGGGCTTCCTTCTTGCTACCAACCTTGGATATCTAGACACCAAGTGATTTCTTCTTTGCTTTTGTTAAGTCTTATTTTACTCTCTCTCATTCCCAAAATGGCATGTGTTTTCAATCCATAAGATCACATGGAGTAAGATGGAGGGGATGCTTAAATTGAATTCTTTCCACTTCTATTATTTTATCCTTTTCTAGACTCTCAATTTTGAATTGCATCCCCCTCATTTGCTCTTCCATTTTATATAGCCTTTCAGAATTACTTTTCATCATAATTTCAATTTCCATTTGCTTCTTTTTTAATTATTTCAACTTGAGAGGTCAAACCTGGAATCTTCCTATGGATGGTCTAAACTCCAAATCATGATTTCACTCCCATTGTCTTGGCCACCATTCCCATTTTCTCACATACAGACAAAGATAGTCCTAAATCTCCCCTATGTGCCACTAACATAAAAAAATGCCCTAATGTATGTCTGCATTTCCACATAAAGCACGTCTATTATTGTATTCATGGGAACTGGCCATCGCTACATACCTATTCCAAAACAACTATTAGAGAGCACAAAAGTAGGGGTGGCCCAGAGGGTTCACGCTCTCTCCTAATTTCATATACCTAGCACCAAGCAGAAAAACAAAACTAGGTAATGATAGCCAAATCTAGCCTAATCAATGATTAATCCCACACATAAGTGTTGATCTCATCATCACAAAGCTAATTACTAATCCTTCATCCAATGCTAAGTGAGTTTGTATACTAGTTGCAAGGGAATTAAATGCACCTAATTCCACCACCATCAAGCTTAATCAATTTATTGAAACAAAGATTCAAGCCTATATTTCAATTATGGGTACAAGCCTACTTAATTGAGTGTTTTGTGGAGTTGTTTTGAAATGCATGTTCCTAAAAACAATGGAGGAGACACCTATTATTGAAATTAGGTGGATACCTGTCTTCTTAGAATTGGTAGACCTTGACAAAGGGCCAAAATCCCAACTTGATTGTTAGAAACCTTGCATATCCTCGAGCATAAATAATTTCCTAGTTTTCTTCGGGATGAAGAATGATTCCCCGCACACTTTCCATCCCTAATTAATTTTTAGTTATGAATATATTCCAAATAAAATTTACCGTTAATATATAATGCTTAAAATATTACAAATACAATTGTGTGTGTAAGGTTAATTATGTTATTGCATCAAGCAAGTCATTCTACAACCTAGAGTGTGGGAGATGTGTCACCACAAATTAAGTGAGTGTAATGATGAAATCACATCAATTGCTAACATTAAAAGGAAAATAATATATTTTGGTAATAACAAATTGATTCCATTTCAAATATAGATTTGTTAGAGTGATCAAATTCCTTAAGGTACAAATATTTCCCAAAGTTTTTGTAATGCTAACAAAGTTTGCACCTCAAGACATTTGATCCCTCTCAATGCTTTATAAAACCAAAGTTAAGATGGATCTAAGTTGGTTAATAGTGAGACCAAAAACACACAAAAAATTATTGAAAAAACATTGATTGAAGCGAAACCTAATCATCTAATACAAACTTAATGTTAATTATGCTTTGAGAGGCAATCCATAATGAATAGTGAAATGTATATTACATAAACAATTCCAAGAAACATATTGAGTGTAAAATTTGTCTAAAATTGAACTCATAGAAAACAACCAAAAACACATGGCAAGGATAAAAACTAATCAAGGTCAAAGCAATAATGAGGGGCTTCACCTCATAAGGGATGGGGAACTAGGGATTTAATAGGTGGAGGCCAATGGCACCTAAACGGTCATCGATTGCCTTGCCAATTATAAGAAAGCAATGTGATGCATTAGCCAATTACATTGATGACCAAAGATGCTAATACCCTCACTCATTTTAAGGAAAACACCACTTAGATGAGGTTTTAATGGATGTTTTTAATGTGACAAGTTTGGGAAAAAATTATCCAAAACAACCTTCCTTGAAACCTTCGTAATTGATAGTGGATGCTTTAGTGGAAGTTCACCATAACTACAAATTATGCGCAACTTGAGGTATGTTGAGCTACCAACAACTTCCTTTTAAGATCAATATTTTTGTCCTTCCTCATAGAGAACCTAAGTACATCTTAAATCTGAATTATTGATGAAAGTCCCCCCTCCTTCTTGTGAACACATACAAAAGAATGGCACTTAACCTCCACTTCATATTGATCTTGGACACTATGGTTAACTTGTGCCCCATTTTTCCTTTTTAAGATTAAACGCATTTGAAGAATTTTGCCTCTCTTGAATCATTTTAAAAAGTTGAGTTTGATTTTAAATCACTTAAATCTATGCCTCACTGAGGGAAATTTAAAAAAAAAACCACTCAAAAAAGAAAATTTGATGAGTTAATAAAAGGCCCTCATAACATAAAATTATATGATTTAAAAAAAATGCTCATAAAAAATAATTACGAGCGCAACAAAGGATGCACACAAAGAAGAATTATGAGTGCAAAGGAAAGTGCTCAAAAAATAAGATTTGATGCACATCATGAGCGCTCACAAAATGAAATAAAAAAAATCTACTTAAATCTATGCCTGACTGAGGGAAATTTAAAAAAAAAAATCCACTCAGAAAAGAAAATTTGATGAGTTAGTAAAAGGCCCTCATAACATAAAATTATATGATTTAAAAGAAATGCTCATAAAAGATAATTACGAGCGCAACAAAGGATGCACACAAAGAAGAATTACGAGTGCAAAGGAAAGTGCTCAAAAAATAAGATTTGATGCACATCATGAGCGCTCACAAAATGAAATAAAAAAGATCTTAAAGTGGGATTAGGGCCACCAACAAGGATTAAGGGCAAAGAAGATTACATGCCCTTTCAAATGTTGCTCATAAAAGATTGTTTTTTTTCACAGGGAAAGTTTGGCTTTTGAACTTATTTTTATGTCACGATTCAACGGGATTTGAACATAGGTCTCCTCCATTACAAAGATTTCATAAATCTGGACTAACCGGTACACTATCCCCATTGATACTTAAAGATCGTTATAAGCATGCGCTCTCAATGCTCACAAAATGATATTACGAGTGCCCACACTAAGTGCCAACAAAGCAAAATTTGACCCACCAACAAGATTTGACTCATAGCATGATATTGCAAGCGCTAAGAAAGGGCACTCACAAATAAATGTTTTCGTCGCAATGCAAGTGCTAAGAAATAATTTTTTGGTCTTCCATGTAGGCACTAAAAAAGTGAGATTTAAGGTGCCAACTAGAACTCACAAAGGGGTGAAGGGGTGAAGAGAAGCACTTGAATAGTGAGATTTAAGGTGCTAATGAGCGCTCATAAAATAGGGCAACCAATATGCACTCTGCAACAGAGTGTTTAATGTTGTTGTGGGGGATTTGACCTATGTTGTCTCAACCATCAATGCGAACATTCAACTAACCCTCCATGCTAACATCCGACCAAAGATGTCATATCTGAATATACACATGCATGGGCACGCCATGGCCTCCTAAAGGTCTCATCTAGTGATTGAATTTGAAGGGTGGGTCTTAATTTTAATTGGAAGGGGATTTATTCTTGAAGCCCTTCAAAGATGAAGGGAAATATAAATAATTGTATTTAAATTGACGAGTATAAATTAACTAAACCCTTTCCCCCAAAAATGCAGAAAACAAATATTGCCCTTCTAAATTTTTACAATCTTAAACAATTGAGCAACCCCTAATATCTACATATAAAAATAATATATCTTCTATAAAACCTAATTTGAACACATATATGTATCATTAATCTTACATTTCAGTAACATAACAACTTTCTATTGTATTTTTTCGAGTTGGATAGACTACGCAATAACCATATCGTGGTATCTCAGTGATCTTATGCATCATGAAAGATGTTGTGACTAGAGATAGTCTACGAAAAAAACTAGTGCCATGAGAAAACTACTTATTGTTAACTATGTACAAAAGGAGGCCACTAAGCAAAACAGGGCTATAATAAACCTACAACTAAAAAATACATATAAAACCAACCAAAAACTTAATTCAAGCCGGAGAGAGGGCAGTCATCAAGACCTAAGAGATGTAAGAATGATGAGCATTGGGTGCCTAAGAAAAAATAATACACAACTAAAAAAACATTAAAAAAAACTCCTACATACCAAGCAAGTTAGTTAGCAACGCGAGCATCACTGGGGTCAGGGCATCAAATTTTGTTGTTTAACAGTTGTCACGACAACGCACAGGTATGGGATGGAGGGGTGATAGATTCAAGCCTAAGTCAACTGGAGCCTTGCAACTCACTCCATGTCTGAGTCTCAACAATATACCTTTTAAAATGAACTAGAACACCAAAAGAAGTTTGTTAATGGTTGGAGTTGAGAAAGTTCTAGGTTTGAATAATTAAGAGCTCAGGGCTCTAAAATTTGTTATGTTTTGTACCAATCTACGATTCAACAAATTGACAGTCATAGGTAGGAAATTCAAGTTATTTAATGAAAACAATTAAAGTATCTACCTATATCTTGAAATTGTTTTCCATGTCAATGAGGGCCACTACCCTTCTTATTATCTTACCAAAAGGCATGGGAATGAGGAAGAAGACCTAAAATTATGGACTTCACCTTCAAAGAATTCCTTGCAATCACATTGGTAAGGAGTGATAAGAAGATCAGAGAGTCCAACATGTCAAATATCGGTTCATAGTGTCGATTAAAGACTTATATGGTAAATTTAATATAAGGCTCAATTATAGTTGTCTCTTACTCTTTGCATCTTGACACATTTGATATTTTATGGTTGTCTCTATTCCTTAACCCAATTGATATCATAAGGTGAGGATCTGCATGCATAATAATCCTTAGTTATGACTTTGAGATGAGGATTTAAAGAGAAGAGAATGTAAGGAAATGTAGTTTTTATATGTATTTTGGTGGCAAGTGCCAAGGACAAATGTTGTGAGAAACACAATGTTTGGAAGGATGAAGGGAGATTACATCATGATCGTGCCACTCATCAAATTGAAGACTACTCTTGAGCCAAATATTGTTTTATTTATTTATTAATAACCATTATGGTGCTTTGGTCCAAATTTATTTTCTAACTCATTGTTTCTCCATATCGTGTGCCCAATGACATCTCTCGATATCAATGCATAAATCAACCTCTGCACAATTTGTGATTTTAGCTACATGTCGTTATTTGTAGTTGCATGACATTGAGTGTTGTTTATATAGTTTTCATGAGTCCATGATATTCATGCAAGAAATGAAGTCTTATAGAGGAGGACTCATCAAACCGAACATTTGAATTCCTTTTATCAAAAAATGAGTGGACATTGGTAGACATGTTCACATAGGTAGTAAGCACAAAGTTTTGGGCTCGTTTCGGGTCTAGTAGTAGACTAATCTAACTATCCTCTATTGTTACAGTCGTAGTCGCTAACACATTGTCATACCTTAGTTTGTAGCCCCAAGTGACTCAGGATTCAGAGTCGCATCCCAATGGCTAGTGCCTCGTAGTCGTTAATCATAACTCGTCATCTTGCACAGCTAACCATTTGAATTTCATTTTAACAAAAAACAAGTGGGCATTGGTAGTCATGTTCACATAGATAGTAAGCACAAAGTTTTGGGCTCGTTTTGGGTCTAGTAGTAGACTAGTAGTTGTTCTTTGTTGTTACACTCGTAGTTGCTAACACATTGTCACCCCTTAAATTGTAGCCACAAGTGACCTGGGAGCAAGAATCACATCCTGGTGGCTAGTGCCTCGTAGTCGTCAGTCATCACTCGTCATCTTGTGCAGCTAAGCAATGAGTGTGTATCGTGAGTGAGTAAGTGAGTGATTATAACTTATAATATTTCCAATATTTTAAGTAAATGAATGATTATAATTTATGATATTTCCAATATTTCCTAAAAAAATGTTCAAATTTAAACGCCCACCCCAAATTTGAATTTTAAAATGCCCTCTCCATGATCGCTTTTGATCACCCCTCTTCCCTCACCGACACGCCCTTTTCATTCGGCTCCTCTTCACTCGACCAACAAATCGAACAGTTCCAATTCACAGATTAAGAATTGTTAATTAAATTATAGTGAAGTCCATCTTCAGTTCGATATAGAGATTGCATCACACAATTAATCCACAAAAATGTTGGAGTAAACGTTAAATAGTATTTTATGTGACAGTTCGATACATATCTACGTAGAGATTTTAATAAGAAGACATTGCAAAATTGGGAAGGTATCTGGCCTTTCTTAATTTAACATTTTGTAAAGTGTCTATATCTTACTTTTTGGGAAGGTATCTAGCCTTTCTTAATTTAACATTTTGTACTTTTTGTAAAGTGTCTATATAAGTTGATAAAGTTTGTAAAATAATTTTATTTAAAAAATAATATCTTTTAAAATTGTATTTTTTAAACTATTTAGGTTAATAAATCTAGTAAACTAATTTTAATTCAAAAAATAATAATATTTTTAAAAGCAGTAGTATTATTATTTTTATAATTAGACAATGTAAAATATTTTAATTTATTTACAAAATTTAAATTTAATTTTACATTAGTTTTTATTATATAAAACAAGCCATTTTATAAAACAAGCCACAAATATGTTTATAAATATAGATGAATAAGAAAAAAACATATAATATCATTATCAAAATAAAATATGAATTGTGAATCTTTGATTTTACTTAAAATACTAATTTTAACACTTTCTTCATGCTAAAAGTAATTTTTTTTTAACAAAGTTAAATTATATGTATATATTCAAAATATGCCATTTATTATATAAAACTTAATTTATGTATTTATATTTTATTTTATTTCAAATGATTTATTTGTAAATAAATGTTAGTTTATTTTACCTTAAGAAAGAAAAATAAGGAATTATTTGCTTTAGAGTTTCGTTTATGAGTTCAAAAAGGTTGGAGAGGAGGATTAATGAACTCTTTGTAAATTTTCTTTTATTTTCTAAATTTTGCAGAGTGAAAATTTGGCAATCCCTTATATCTTTAACCAAGGCATGACATCTTTATACCAACCTAGTTGATGATTTTGAGTGGAATTTAAAACAACGGATAAAAAAAACTTGCATTTACATTTATGTAAAGGATAAAAGTTTAATCATCAACCTTACAGAAACTTAAAAAAAAACTTAACTTAAAAATATAATTAATATTAAGTAAGAAAATAATTAATTAAAAGTTATATCTTATATAAGTTTTAAATAATTTATTTATTAAAACATATCTCTATTCGCCCAAAACATATTTATTTATTAAAACATATATCACTTCAAATCCCCGCCATTACTCGCCCTCCTAGATGCCATAACTCGCAGTAGAGCCATTCAATATGGTCGACGTTGGGTGTTGGGTTGCCACATTTGAACCTGAGGTGCTTGCTCCATCACCTTGCTCCACGCTTAGATGCCATCCTCCTTTGCTCTAGTTTGTTACCATCTTTCTCTGCTCTTAATTGCTCTCCTGCCATGCCCATAAGACGAAGAGGTGTCCCCCGTAGAGGTCGTGGTCGTGGCGCTCAGGAGGACCGCCATATCCCTCTCCCGGCTCAAGCCAGCGACAATGGTTTAGACTTGGAGATTCCTGAAGAAGTGCAACAGATTATTAATGACTGGGACGATGAACTGTCCAGAGCTTTCAATGTGTCTGGAAGAACGATGGAGAGAAGAAAAAATTACTGGATTTTTAAGAATTTGCTCATTCGGTTGGTCCTTCGGTTCAATCCTCTGGTTCTTACCCCCTCAGAGCCTTCAATTTTCCCCCCATTGGCTCCCCAAGAAGCTTCACCTTCTGCTCCTCCACGCTCCTCTGTTGTCCCAGCCACCATTCATGTTCCTTCATCCTGCACCATTCCCCCACCACAGTGCCGACCCTCCACTCTCTCAATGAGCAAGTTCACGTCCAACCCTGTCATTGCAAAAAATACTGCTTCTCTCCCCACCAAGAAGCCTCCTGCAGGTACAATGGAAGAAGAAAATCCCTCCAGTGACGAGGAAACGGCGACATCCAGTGAAAATTCAGAGGCCAAGCCAAGCGAGCTTGCTCATCCAGCCTCACCAAGATACAACTGCCCCATCGTGGAGGAACCATACTACAAACTGTGAACAGGTATCACCATCACCAACAACAATGTTTTTGACAAGTTTCACCTCGGCCACGTGTCATTCTGCATGCCAACAACAAGGTTTTTTGAACAGGTTTCACCTCGGCCACGTGTCATTCTAACTTGTTGGCTCATTGTCTGGTTTCTCGAAGAACTAAAGAGGTTTTTGTTTATGTTCATTTGGGTGGCCTGTTTTCCCTCTTGGAGGGAGGGTCCTGATTCTGTGGACCTGTTTTCTCTCCTGGAAGGAGGGCCCAGTCTTATTTTGAACCTCTATATCTGCTCATCATGAGCAGGTCTGCTTGTAAACACATATGTATCACTCTTTTCCTTTTTTAATAGAATAGCTCTCAACTTACAAAAAAAAGAAAGAGACTAGAACAAAAGAAGATTTCAATTTTCCCAAAAGTTGCTTACGAAATAAACAGATTGCAAAACCATGCAACTTGGCAATTTGAATATGATTGCATTCAATGCCAAGTTTTAGGCATTTGATCATTTCTTCACTAAATACACACAAATTCCTAACACCGTAAGTGTTAGGTAAACTAAGAGAGAGAGAGAGAGAGAGAGAGGATGATAACTCCCTATCTCCTTTTCTCCCTCCCTATCTATATCCTTCAATAACTCTCTCCCCCTATACCTCCCTCCATAATCATTAGTATCCCCATCTCTCTCTCTCTCTCTCTCTCTCTCTCTCTCTCCACCTTTAACTAACCCACATCTCCCCCAACTCCCTAACACCCCCACCTCTCTCACACACACACTCTCACTAACCCTAACATCCCTTTCTTTTCCTATCCCTCCTCATACTCTCCCTACCCATCACCACCTCCTCCACCCCTCTCTCTCTCCTACCCCACAACTCTCTCTCTCTCTCTCACACACACACACACACACACACACACACTGTAACACCCCGGTTTTGACCCTGTTGCATAAAATGTACATGATGTATATATTGTAATGAATCATGGTGTGGAGATAAAAGGAAAAATCCCCACCATCGATTTGGTTGTGTTATGTTTCGACGAATGAAATCGTTGCCGATGGTATATTGTGCTATCCAGCACATATGGTTTCTAGCATCATGTAAATGTGTTTTTAATTAAATAACCCCAACCAGCTATGTCACTGCAACCATATTGAAAAGGGCATGATTTTCTTAAGGATAAGGAGGGGGAATGTTAAACCTTGAGCCCATGGGGGAAAGCCATGTGTCACCTTCCCTTGTCTCATCCAACTACCACCTTAAATGTTCTGCTGATTAGTTGGGGTAGTTATTGCTGGGGAGTGGAGTGTGGCAGGACTGTCAGTCCTTGCCCACACACACACTCCACCAGCAAATAGAACCCCACGTTGGGTAGGAAAAACGACTACGCCCATCATTCCACTCTCTCCACGACGACGTGGGGCACTCTTCCACACTTTCCCACTCGCCATTCTCCATTGTCGTCCATCCTCACGCGGAGGATTCTTTTTGTTTGGTCTCACGCAGCAAGGAGGAGAGTCGTTTTTGGCTGTCATTCACGTTTTTACAGAGGGTCTATCTGTGGTTCCTATATGGATTTAAGGTATGCGTGTTTGTTTTCCTCATGCACAGGATGGGAGTTCGATTTCTTTCCCTAGTACCGACTGTGTAATTTTCCCGATTGCTTCATCCCATTGTGGAGCCGGGAGCTGAGGTCTTCCCACATTGTTCGTTGCTGTTGTTTCCCCATATATTGTTGGCTGTGTTGCTTTTACGTTTTGGGCTGATGTAGGTTGTTATGGAGTCGTTTTGGTCACGATAGGGCCAAGAACAACTCAGGAGTTGCTTTCCCCTATCCAAGCTGTGAATAGCTTGTTTGGCTGCGTGTATGTAGTGGTTGGCCTTCGAAATGTGTTGGAGTGGGGATGAGGGCTTGGTTTGCTTGATAAAACTGGTGTGTTTGGGAGCCACACAGACAGAGCTAGAGGGATGGATTTCTTCTCCACAACCCTTGAATAGCACTGGAAGGGAGGTCAGGGCCTGAGGGACTGTGTAGAAGAGAAGGGACTGATTTCCTTGTGTTGGGTGTGTGTGGGTGTTCTAGAAGCCATGCTAGTTCTGGTGTAGGTGTCCTTAGCTCTGCAATGAGCTCACCAGCTTAGCAATTCTTCTTTCCCAGCTCCGTGATGGCCTGATAAACCCAACTATGTTGGCTTGGCTGATTTGTGGATGGCCTAATAAACCCAACTATGTTGGCTTGGATGATCTGTTGTTTTGTGTATCCTTGGCTATGTGTAAGCCTGCTTGTTCCTTATTCCTTGGGGAATTATGCCCAAATCGAGGGTGGCAACATTACTGAGAGATTAAGGAGCACGCTGGCCTATGGTTGGGTGGAATGTTGCAACGACGTAGCTAGTTCCGGGACGAATCCTTTATAAGATAAGTATTCTTGACCATTTCGTCTCTGCATTTATATTTATTGTTTAATGAATGATGATGAACATGTTGAATGCTTGAATGGATGTATGTTTGCTTCCGCTATGTATATGAATGATTATGCACCTTAGCAGGTTTTATGTTTTAAGCATTTTTATTGCAGTTTATATGTATGTACATGTTCATCGGGCTTTTAGCCCGGATGTTTAATGACACCGTAGCGTCCTCTTCACCGGCCGGAGGGTCGGGGACGTTACATTGTGGTATCAGAGCAAAGGTTGCAGCATGGGCCTGAATGGGCCGTGAGAACCATTGACAGAGGCAGGTTGCCAGAGCGTGGCAGGAAGAAATCTGAGAATGAT
Organism: Pseudotsuga menziesii; assembly: GCA_001517045.1. Taxonomy (NCBI): domain Eukaryota; kingdom Viridiplantae; phylum Streptophyta; class Pinopsida; order Pinales; family Pinaceae; genus Pseudotsuga; species Pseudotsuga menziesii. Next base: position 181,119 of record LPNX010195906.1, read on the forward strand.
AGAAAATTTCGCTGAAAAATTTTCTAAGCACCAAGCTCGTCGGGACATCGGAGGATTAAGTGGGAAGATCCTTCGATACAACGGAAAGCATAGTCGGAAGGCCACCCGACAGCGGCAGGCGGAAGGAAGATTAAAGAGAAAATTTCAAAAAAAATTCTAAGTCATGAAACCATCGGCGATCGACAAAGTTTAGAGGATTGGATCGTCGATCATTAGGCGATGAAGTCGCCGAAACATCATCGCCGTCGGCGAAGATCAGTGAAACAGATGGCCGAAAATTAGATGTTGAAAGTGTTGAAGTGTCGATGAAAAATAGTTGTTTGGACCACTGATGCCATCGACAAAAATTAGTTGATGGTGCAGCCGACGCGGTGGTGGAAAAAGAAGGAAGTTTTGCCGAACTGTCGACAAAAATTAGATGATGAAGCCTTTGATGCGGCGGTGGATGTCGGAAGAAGTTAGTTGTTCGGTTCGCCGAAACATCGACGAAAATTAGTTGATGAGACCGCCGATATGTCTGCGAATTTTAGTGGATTGGTCCGTCGACGCGCCAGAAGAGATTAGTTGTTTTGATCGTTGATGAACGTCGAAAAACATTAGTTGTTTTGACTGCTGACATGTCGATGAAATTTAGTTGATGGGATCGCCGATGGGCGTCGGCAAAATTTAGTTGACGAGAGAGCCGACACATCGGAGAAGAATAGAAGATCAGATCATCGATATGACGGAGTAGATTAGTGGTTTGAACTGTCGATAAATCGAAAATTTTTAGTTGTTTGGGATTTCGCCGTTGCGGCTGCCATGTGGACTAGCACCCCAACGGTTAGAGGCTTCAACTGCCGATAGTGGATAGAGCTTCTGACAACCGATGAGTTTATGGTCTGCGGAACCCGCAGTGAGATTACTACCCACAATTGCGTCTCCCTAAGGGACTATCCACCCGATGGATAGTGCATCCGATTGCCGATACGCAGTAGTCCTTGGCATCGCCGATAAATAATAAAGACCGAAAGCCGAGACAACAGGGGATCTGATACAGTGGAAACTTTAGTTGTTGGAGCCGTCGATACATCAGACGATGTTAGTTGTTAGGGCCGCCGATGAGCGCCGGAGGGAGTTTGTGGATTGGATCTCCAAAACGTTGAAAATTTTGTTGGGAAGAGGTCCGATTCGGCCAAAGGAAGTTTAGTTTTTTCAAGTGGATTTCTCAGCAAATTCCAGCTGTTTTTCAGTGGATTTTTCGGCAGATTATCAGTAGATTACAGGGCAGAACAAAAAGAGAATTTTTATGTGTTTAAGAAAAACTGTTATTTATAATTTTTCTCCAGGAAAAGGTAAGTAATGCTCGTTTATATCAATGTTATGCATCTAACAGTTGTGTCACTAACACGTTTGCAGAATCATAGACACCTTCAAGGGTAGTATTCCAGATAGTGCAGCTTGGTAAGTGAGTGGTGGTTCAGATATGAGAACCCATGACAGATATGATGCTTGGGATTCCTACGAGCGCGCGCGAGATGCCATGGGAGAAAATGTTCGAATAGGAAATGATGACATAGAGTCTAATGGAAGGAGGTTCCAAGAGACACCGTCAAATGTTGCAGCCACCATGAGAATATTAATTAAAGCCCAGGAAGAGCAGCATCAGTTGAGTGCTATTATGTTGCAGAGTTTGAGGGACTTGCAAAGAAAGATAGACTCTGGGCGGGGTACAACAAGACTTGAAGGCAGTAAGAGTAGTACTAGGAGAAGGAGAAGGACTTCTAGTGGATCATCTGACTCTGAAGAATCCAGCAGGGATTCAAGCTCATCTTCTCATAAAAGAAAAATAAAGAGACACCATAGGGATCGCTCTCAGGATGAATTTAAGAAGGCTAAACCTCCTACATTTGATGGTGAGGTAAAGACTGGACAAGAGGCTGAAGCTTGGCTTCTTGGGATAAAGAAGTCTTTTCAAGTTCAAGATTATTCAGGGAACATGAAGGCAAGAGTTGCCATATTCAATCTGAATGGAAGGGCATCCATTTGGTGGGAACACTTCAAGCAAGCAAAGAGGATCAGTGAAAGAAGACTGAAGTGGAAACAGTTCAAGAAGTATTTCAAGTAGAAATACCTCTCTAACAGGTATTATGCTGACAAGATCAAAGAATTCCATGAGCTGAGATTGGGACAACAGACCATGGAAGAGTATGCAAATAATTTCTTGGAACTATTGAGGCATGTCAGGTACATCAAAGATGAAAAAGTGAAGGTCCATTGGTTTCTGAGTGGATTTCCTTAGTCTTACAAAGATAGAATTGAGTTTTACGAACCTAGAACTCTTGAAGAAGCAATAAGGAAGGCTAAGTATTGCTATGAGCAAAGCAAAGGTAAACCTGATTACCATAAGGCATGGAAGGAGAAGAAGAATGAGAAGTTTAACCAGAGAAAGAAAGGTTTCAAACCTTCTAGCTTTAGGAATCAGTAGAAGCAGCCATCCCAAGCCGTGAGTAAACCAGTTGGAGTGGCAGGAGAAAATACTAAGGATCCACAATAGAATAGAGGACCACTTCAATGTTGGAGATGTGGAGGACCCCACATGCGTAGAACTTGTCCACTCGAGAATGAGAGTGCAAGACCAGCTTACAACATTCAAGAAGCAGAAACAGTGGGTCAAGTAGCAAGGGCAGTCCCTAGGATTTATGCAGCACTGGAGGACCGCCAGGCAGATCACTAGTCAATGGTGGTTGAAGTTGCAGGTAAGATTGTTGAGCAATCTGTTTCTATTTTGATTGACCCCGGTTCTACTCATAGTTACCTTAGTCCTAGAGTAGTGGAGATTTGTGCTTTCAAGAAAGTAAAGCATAGGAAATCTTGGTTAGTCCAGCTAGCCATTGGAACCAAGAGAAAGTTCAATGAAGTGGTAGAGAAATGTCCATTGGTCATGAATAGATTGACCACTTGTGCAAATCTGAATGTTCTACCACTTGGTTCCTATGATGTTCTCATTGGAATGGATTGGTTGGAAGCTCACAGAGTTAAGCTTGACTATTGCAATAAGACTTCTGAATGCATGAATGAAGAAGGAAACCCAGTAGTTGTGAAAGGTATTCTGAAGGTGATTTCAGTAAGGCAGGTTTTAGCAATGCAGTTGAAGAAGTTCTGTAGGAAGGGTTTCTAGTTGTATGTAGCTCATATTTTGGAGCCAATAGGAGATGAAACTCCTAGGTTGGAGGACTATAAGGTGTTACAGGAATTTAGGGATGTGTTTCCTGATGAGATTCCAGGACTTCCTCCAAAGAGGGACATTGATTTCACAATTGAACTTGTGCCAGGAGCAGCACCAGTGTCCAAGACACCCTACAGGATGAGTACACTGGAGATGCTAGAGTTGAAGATGCAACTGCAAGAGTTGTTAGAAAAGAAGTATATCAGGCCAAGTGTGTCTCCTTGGGGAGCACCAGTTCTGTTTGTAAAGAAGAAATATGGTACACTCAGGTTGTGCATTGATTACAAATAGTTGAACAAGGTTACTGTGAAGAACAAATATCCTTTGCCTAGGATTGATGACCTATTTGATCAAATGAGAGGAGCAAGGGTATTTTTCAATATTGACTTGAGGTCTGGTTACCATCAGGTGAGAATCAAGGATGAAGACATTCATAAGACATCCTTCAGAACAAGGTATGGACATTATGAGTTTGTAGTGGTACCATTTGGTCTCACAAATGCATCGGCTACATTTATGTGCCTTATGAATAGTGTCTTCAACAGGTATTTGGACAAGTTCATTCTTGTTTTCCTTGATGACATTCTTGTTTATTCAAAGAATGAGGAAGAACATGAGGAGCATTTGAGATTGACATTGCAATTGCTAAGGGAGCATCAGCTGTATGCAAAGCTGAGCAAGTGTGACTTCTATAGAGACAAAATTTAGTATTTGGGTCACATTATCTCTAAGGAGGTTATATATGTGGACCCTGAAAATATTGAAGCCATTATGAATTGGCCTACTCCAAGAAATGTGACAAATGTAAGATATTTTATGGGACTTGCAGGATACTATAGGAGATTCATTGAAGGATTCTCCAAAGTTGCACATGCCATCACTTCCTTGCAAAGGAAGGGGATAAAGTTTGAATGGACATCAAGGTGTGAAGAAAGCTTCCAGCAACTGAAGAATCTTCTCACCAGTACACCAGTATTGAAAGTCGCAGATCCAGAGAAATATTTTGTGGTATGTACCGATGCATGCGGACAAGGGCTTGGAGGAGTCCTTATGCAAGACAACCACGTGATATGTTATGAGTCAAGAAAGCTGAAGGAGCATGAGAAGAAATATGCCACTCATGATGTAGAGCTTGCAGCCATAGTACATGCTCTCAGGATGTGGAGGCATTACTTGATGGGCTGAAGATTTGAGCTTAGGACAGACCACTGTGGTCTGAAGTATCTATTTGATCAGCCTACTCTGAATGCTAGGCAAGTGAGATGGCTAGAGTTTTTATGTGAGTTTGATTTTGAAATCAAGCACATAAAGGGAAAAGAGAATAAGGTAGTTGATGCACTTAGCAGGAAGGTACATGAAATGCATGTGGCATCCCTTAGTATTTGCCAATCAGATTTGAGGCAACAGATTGTTAATCATACTGCCGGAGATGAAGTGTATGAGTTGGTAAAAGACAAATTGCTACAACAAAGTCTTGAGAAGAGGTATGAGGGATATAAATTGGAAGAAGATGGACTTCTTACTTATAAGGGCATAATTTATATTCCAAATGTAGCATATTTGAGGAGGGTTGTTATGGATGAGATCCATCAAGCTCCGTATTCTGGTCACCCAGGATACCAGAAGACGATTGCCACCACCAGAAAGTAGTACTTTTGGCCAGGAATGAAAAAGGAAATGGCTGAATACATTTCGAGGTGCATGAAATGTTAGCAGATAAAGGTTGAGCATCAACACCCAGCAGGTTTGTTGCAACCTTTGCCAGTTCCAGAATGGAACTGGGAAGTTATTTCCATGCATTTTATTACAGGATTGCCAATGACTTGGAGACAACATGATTCCATCATGGTTGTGGTGGACAAGTTGACAAAGGAAACACATTTTATACCGGTTAAGTCTACGCATAAGACTGATGACATTGCAAAGATCTTCATGAAGGATATTTTCAAACTACATGGATTGCCGAAGGCAATAGTCTCTGACAGAGATGTCAAGTTCACTTCCAATTTTTGAAAGGGGTTGTTTGTAGATTTGGGTACAAAGCTAAACTTCAACATTGCATACCATCCTCAGATAGATGGGCAGACAGAGAGAGTTATCGTGTGCTTGAAGATATGCTTGGCATGTATGTGATGGACAAACCAACCAAGTGGGAAGATTACTTACACTTGGTAGAGTTTGCTTATAACAATGGACAACAGACATCCTTGGGGACGAGTCCGTATGAAGCTTTGTATGGAAGAAGGTGTAGGACACTAGTGACTTGGGATAATCCAATGAACATGGTTATTCTTGGTCCAGATTGCTAAAGGAAATGGAGCAAGAGGTTGTAAAGATTAGGAAGAATCTGAAAGTAGCATAGGACAGACAGAAAAACTATGCAAATAAGCATAGGGTGAACAGGGAGTTCAGTGTTGGGGATCATGTTTACCTCAGAGTTAGGGCAAGGAATAGTTCCTTGAATCTTGGAACTTGTGCCAAGCTGTCACCAAGATATTGTGGGCCATTTGAAGTGCTTGAAAGAATAAAGCCAGTTGCATATAGACTTGCATTGCCTGCTAGCACTAGAGCTCATAATGTTTTTCATGTTTCTTTACTTAAGAGATATGTACATGATCCTAACCATGTGATAAATTGGGATGTGATTCAGGTGGAACCCGAGGGAGAGTTCCAAACCGAGCCAATGCACATCCTCGACAGGAAGGTCACAATGCTACGGAACCGAGCCATAGGTTAGGTAAAGGTGCAATGGGATCACTACGGACCTGAATAGGCTACCTGGGAGCTGGAGGATGCCATTCTATTGGCACATCCATTTTTGTTCAATTCTGTGGAACACTGAGGCGATACTAGTGTAGCATTTTGTTCAATTTTGTAAAGCACTGAGGACAGTGCTATTGAAGGGGGGGGGGGGGGGGATGTAACACCCCTGTTTTGACCCCATTGCATAAAATGTACATGATGTATATATTGTAATGAATCATGGTGTGGTGCTAAAAGGAAAAAGCCCCACCATCGATTTGGTTGTGTTATGTTTCGGCGAATGGAATCGTTGCCGATGGTATATTGTAGTATCCGGCACATATGGTTTCTAGCATCATGTAAATGTGTTTTTAATTAAATAACCCCAACCAGCTATGTCACTGCAACCATATTGAAAAGGGCATGATTTTCTTAAGGATAAGGAGGGGGAATGTTAAAACTTGAGCCCATGGGGGAAAAGCCATGTGTCACCTTCCCTTGTCTCATCCAACTACCACCTTAAATGTTCTACTGATTAGTTGGGGCAGTTATTGCTGGGGAGTGGAGTGTGGCAGGACTGTCAGTCCTTTCCCACACGCACACTCCACCAGCAAATCAAACCCCACGTTGGGCAGGAAAAATGACTATGACCATAATTCCACTCTCTCCACGATGGCGCGAGGCACTCTTCCGCACTTTCCCACTCGCCATTCTCCATTGTCGTCCATCCTCACATAGAGAGTCGTCCTGTTCCTCACGCAGAGGATTCTTTCTGTTTGGTCTCACGCAGCAAGGAGGAGAGTCGTTTTTGGCTGTCATTCACGTTTTTATAGAGGGTCTATCTGTGGTTCCTATACAGATTTATGGTTTGCGTGTGTGTTTTCCTCATGCACAGGATGGGAGTTCAATTTCTTTCCCCAATGCCGACTGTGTAATTTTCCCAGTTGCTTCATCCCATTGTGGAGCCGGGAGATGAGGTCTTCCCCACGTTGTTCGTTGCTGTTGTTTCCCCATATGTTGTTGGTTGTGTTGCTTTTACGTTTTTGGCTGCTGTAGGTTGTTATGGAGTCATTTTGGTCATGATAGGGACAAGAACGACTCAGGAGTTTCTTTCCCCTGTCCAAGTTGTGAATAGCTTGTTTGGCTGCGTGTATGCAGTGGTTGGTCTTCGGACTGTGTTGGAGTGGGGATGAGGGATTGGTTTGCTTGATAAACTTGGTGTGTTTGGGAGCCACAAAGACATAGCTAGAGGGATGGATTTCTTCTCCACAACCCCTGAATAGCACTGGAAGGGAGGTCAGGGCCTGAGGGACTGTGTAGCAGAGAAGGGACTAATTTCCTTGTGTTGGGTGTGTGTGGGTGTTATAGAACCCATGCTAGTTCTGGTGTAGGTGTCCTTAGCTCTGCAATGAGCTCGCCAGCTTAGCAATTAGACTTTCCCAGCTCCGTGATGGCCTGATAAACCCAACTATGTTGGCTTGGCTGATCTGCTGTTTTGTGTATCCTTGGCTATGTGTAAGCATGCTTTTTCCTTATTCCTTAGGGAATCATGCCTAGATCAAGGGTGGAAGCGTTGCTGAGAGATTAAGGAGCACCCTGGCCTATGGTTGGGTGGAACGTTGCAGCGACGTAGATGGTTGCGGGATGAATCCTTTATAAGATAAGTATTCTTGACCATTTCGTCTATGCATTTATATTTATTGTTTAATGAATGATGATGAACATGTTGAATGCTTGAATGGATGTATGTTTGCTTCCGCTGTGTATATGAATGATTATGCACCTTAGCAGGTTTTATGTTTTAAGCATTTTTATTGCAGTTTATATGTATGTACATGTTCATGGGGCTTTTAGCCCGGATGTTTAATGACACCGTAGCGTCCTCTTCACCGGTCGGAGGGTCGAGGATGTTACACACACAATCCCTTAACACCCCTACCCCCCATCTCTCTCTCCCAATCCCCTAACACCCCCCTCTCCCTCTCACACTCACACTCACACTACCCATAACACCCCCATCTCTCTTTATCTTTCCTACTCCCCCTACCCCTAACCCTCTCTCTTTCTCTCCCCCACTAC
>LPNX010195906.1:189302-262551 GCA_001517045.1 Pseudotsuga menziesii
TACTACTCTCCCTACCACCAATCCCTAAATCCTTAGTCCCCTCAACCAACACGAGTCCTTTGTAGGGTTTCTTTGTAAGACTCCTAGAGCGATACTACATGCACCATGATTAGGTTTTTTGTATTAGAAATGGGTGCAAAGACATAAACATGGTAAAGGGGTAAAACAAGGGGCCCTTGTAAGGTGTTTGACTTACTAGAGGGAAACAACTTCCATGATTAGACCACAAAAAAAGCATAAATAATAATACTATGTGTTGAGCCCACATTATGAATGGTTATCAAGGTCATGATTGGAGTTCTTTAACATCCAAGTGTAATATAGGTTCCATGAGTAGGTTTTGTGTAGTCTCGAGGTCTAACAATGATGTATATTGTAACAAACCCAATTTCCACTTTACCATTTTGAGATGTGGGGTAATTTTTTTTTTACTTTCTTCAACCATTTACATTAGTTCCATTGATGATATAACATTATCAATAAAAGATGGAGTACACAGTTCTAGAGTAGTAAACATATGAAAACATTTTTACCTTACAACCTTGACAATTCACCATAGTAAGTAAAATAAACACAACTAACCACTTGGGCATAACAACTAAATGCAAATATGTTCCAACTCATCACACACCTTATTCATTATACCTCTTAAAAGGATTTTGCGAAAGATAAGTAATGATCTCTTAACTGTAATTTAACATTGTTGTGTGAACGAATAATCTTTAGGAAAACATAATTATTTTTAATAAGTTTACTTCCTAATTGTTAATAAGATCGTAGTCCCTTTTAATGTTAAAAACCAGACCATCCTGAAGAAACTCATGAAGATAATAATGGATAAGCGAAACCTTTTAACACAATAGTATTTACCCATGGTTGCATAGGATAATCAACATAATAAACAAGACCATCCTGAAAAACCCACCCATGACGATTACATAAATCATACCTCTATCCAATCACCATAATCAATTATTATTGTTTAAACAAAGATCATATGCATGCTTTTGTATTCATCTTGGTCACTTATTGAGATAACTTACTCATTGGTAGAATAGCTCAATCCAACATTATTCCCTAAACTAAAGTGAAAGCACACATTTACATATCTTCTACTACCTACTATAATCTTTTAATTAAAACCACTCATAAAATAGAAATCATGAAATCATTATGTATTTCATAACTACTAAATAAAATAGAGATTAAATACATAAGGACACCAATATACGTGGTTCACCCCAACCTTGGGTTAAGTCCACCAAAATAGTTAATCTTTTAATTATTTATCAAGAGAGAAGGTTACAATTATGCAGCACAACCTCTGCAATTTATGTTTTCCTTCTTCACTAGTGTGTAATAAAACATAGTGAAGATAATGCAAAGAAGGGAAGAGAGGTTTCATGTTCTCTCTCTATATAGTCCAGTTTCAAAAGGAAATACATAATAAAAAAAGGCTCACGCTCCTCATATAATAACTGAAATAGATAAAATCTGCATTGTTTCAATGCACTTCCACAATATGCATTCTCAGTCAAGGTCAAAAAGAAAATAAATGTTTGTTGCTTTCATAACATCAATACCTAATTCTTAGGACAAGTATTTAACCAATAACACTTTATCTTGGGCAAGCATTCTACATATATGTGAGATTACTAGAGCAGAGTCGGATCTGTACGAAGCGGCTCCACCTTTTCGTGCAATGAAATAGATAAATATAATAAATGGTTTTTACCCTCCTTGCGTAGCATATGAACGTTAAAGAATAAGGAAGAGTAATGAAAGAACCAGGTAACCTCATAAATGGGACTCCTTGACTCAACTAACAATCAACCAATAGCTAAAATAATATAAGAATAGGTATTCGATTGTCTCAAAGGAGCCTACCCAATTAACTAAAGATGGATAAACACTGAGATTTAAATTAAAATAAATAGGAACTTACACAAACAAGAGGGTCTGGATTCATGCCCATAATCTGTCCTCACTTCTTCCTTAAAACCCACACACACACACACACACAGTAACCTACCTAGAACTGGAAAATACATATTTTTATGTATTTTGAGAGAACATTATGCTAAAGGTTAATATAAGTTTTTTTTATGACCAAGTGGTCAAGGATGACTGTAATTGAATATTTATTTATTTTAAATAATTAAATGGAGAGACACCTATCCAAAGGAGACTAGTGAAAGAGTGTTCACTGACCCACTAGGAGGAATGAACCACTGTATAAGGATAAATGACAAGTGGATGCACAAGTATTTCACTTTATAGCTGTTGCAGGAAGCAAAATCTCTAAAATTGTGGTCATGTTCCTTGAGAGGAGGAACTGAGCAGGTGGCTCATTTAATTTCAAAACTGACCCAAAGACCTAGGAAAACTTATAAATACCATTGAATTGAGCAGGAGGCTCATTAGATTCTATTCCAAGTGAATGAACCTTGTGACTGTTGCAAACTGAAAAGTCAGGCACATAAGGAATTCGATGAGGGGATAGCTAAAGTGAAATTGCTAAGAGTTAATTCTGCTATTGAGTGCTAAGTTGTAGAGATTTTTGTGTGGGATGTTTCACAACATCTTCATCCTAGTGGTTCAGTGAACATGCTCAGGGAAGCTAAGAAATAAATCTTGGATGATTCAGGAGACGGTTGGGAGGAACGGTCTCCTTTGGGTGGTTGTTCCCCTTCTGCATTTTATCTAGGTTCTAAGTTGTTCTATTTATTATCTGTGATTTTATTCTAAATCTGTATTTGAAAGTTTACGAATGTTGATGGATTTCTAATTTAGAACAAGTTAACAGGAACCTCGTTGATGGATTATTGTTTTATGAAGTATGCCTTGGTTTTACATAAATTAATGGAACTATACTTTAATACAATTGTTTTATCCATAGATATTTTCCTATGAAGTTATTCTAAGTTCATTATTCTATTTGTTCTTAAGTCCAATCCTTACAGTAATCATTTAGGATAACCTTTGTCAAACAATGCATTCTATTCATACAGTTTCACTTAATATACTTCTACAACTAATTAAGGTATTGAATTTCCCATTGAGTTCAAAAACCCTCATCAATTGGCACCTATCTTAAATTTGGCTCACTAGTAGTATTTTTATTATTTATTCACTTTCTAGTTCTATGTTAATTGAAGTAATGTTTAAGATCAGGGTAAGGAAAACTACCTTACAACTGAAAGGATTAAATTACAACTAGGGTTTTAAAGAATAAAATATACTTTACATAGGAATCAATTCGATTCCTCTAGGTTAGTTAACAAGAGTCCATAGATTCCACTTCTTTATTTAAATAAACATAATACTTGTAATTTTAGGATATACCTAATCTTTGTTAATTGACAGGAAATATTATACAAAGTATATTCTATACATAACTATTTTTCATAGTAATACTATAATATAGCCGAAAGGCCTAATTTATACTACAACTCGAAATCTAGCTAAACAGTTCAAGTTATTCTTTTAAGCTAGGGTTTTAATTAATTTATAAAAGATACAATAATATAAACCATTCATCGATTTCTTCACATCAAGGTGGAAATACCTATTAGAGTTTCTAAATACCATTAATCAACAAACTAGAGATCAAAACTCATAAGGGAAAGTTTGTCGTAACAAAAACAATCTCTTAGAATTGATTTCCTATTACAGTCATTGCAAAGGCCTTACGACTCATAAATTAAAAGAAACAGTAAATTTTCTAAAACACACAGTGGCATATACTTAACAAATTATCAAGATTACAATGGCCTCATGCCCCTAAAATCTTCTTTAACAACCAGAGTAATGGCCTCATGGCCTAAACCATATAAATCTTAACTACTGCATTAAACCATAAGTGTTGAAGATTACAAACGACCTTGCAAGCCTTAAAAGAGTTTTATACAAAACTATAGAGTTAAAATCAAGACAAACATCTAGACTGAAAGTCTACGCAATTTATAAAGTTAGGAAATAAGGCGATTGTGTAATCACAACAACAAAACCCTTACGTGAGTTTTTATAAAATGAAAACACATTTACAAATTGCGGAGCAACAAGGAAACTCTGTCTTAAACCTCAACGAAATTGTTCCTTTCCAACCTATTGCTGCTGCAACTTTTCCCCCAAAAAAATTACATTTTTTAGGACCCCCTTTTAAAGCTTAGCTTTTGCTTCTTAGGAGTTCTGAGTTTTGAAATCGAGCTTTTGTGACTTGTTTTATCATGGGAAAAGGTTCAAGTTTTTTGGGTTTTTTTTTTTCTTCAGTAAGTCAGGAAAGTATTTTTAGTTGCAGTAGTGGGTGGGTGTGATAGTTTTCAGCCGTTACGATAGACAACTTCTTGAGAATCTAGCCGCAACGATGGGAAAATTATTTTTCTCGAGCCGCTATGGTGGACGGTTGTTCATCTTCGAGTCGCTACGACAGATGGTTATTCAAGTTAGAGCCACTGCGGCAGACGACTTTTCAACTTCATGCCGTAACGACGGGTGATGACCATGTTCAGAGTCGCTACGGTGGATGTGTTCTTGGGTTCGTGCCGCAACGACAAGTGAATTTTTGGTTTGAATATCAAAAATTTTTCCAATTTATTTTATCCCACTACATGTGATGGGTTCCAACATTTGAGGCGCTACGATGGCTAACCTTATGTTGCATCTCGTTCAATTTATTGAAGCCGCTTTAGCGGAGGTTTCCTGGGGTTTTTCTGCAATGGCGGGTAGACTTGCAAGTTGGTTATCGGGACCTTGTCAGATTATTGAGACCCACCGTAGCATATGTCTTTCCCTTTCACTGCCGCAATGGTGGAGAAGGTTCCTCATCGATGACCTGATCCTCCTCAGGCTTGCTTCAGTGAATGGGTTTCAGCCTTGGAGCCGCTACGGTGGTTGTCGTCTGTGCTTCCTTTCTGATATGGTTTTGACCATCGAGACACAAAGGGAATGCAGGCGTATTACTGGGTTTTAAGTAGACGGTTGTGGTTGTGTTAGGGTTTATGTTATACCCAAATCCTTTCACCATCATGTGATAAGATCCTTAACACCTATGTTTTCCCTAAATCCCAAACTTGGAGTGGAAACTTGCTCTGGATATCAATTCTACATAAAAAAACCTAGCACCGCTTGTTCCCTTTAGGTTATGAGTGGTACCTTGTTCATCACCGCCTGAGTCTTGTTATAGAAATGCGGTGCCACCACATATGCGCTTTGCTCTTTGAGCGATTCTTACCCTTCACCGCTTTGTCATAAAGGAACAAAAGCGGTACCCTTGGTAAAAATGGAAAAATAGAAGATTCTTAAGGCTTCTAGAACTTGAGCCTCATGTCCTCCTTATCCCTATCAATTTGGGTTGGTTGGAGTCGAGATCCCTCTTTGTAGGATCTTAGAGCCACCTCACCCACAATTCTCTCTCACCCACAATTCTCTCAATTATCCCTATCCATTGATCCCTATAAATACAAGCCTCATATCCATAGTTGAGGGGGAGAACTGAATGGTAATGTTATGCTGTTGAATTGACTATCAAGTCCAATCCATTGGAGAGCACAAGAGAGCAAGTTGGAGCTATCAAGGATGAAGTGTTTGTCTTGTGGAGGAGTTTGTCAACACTAAGGCAATGGTTGTAAGCTTCTTCATTCATTTCTTAATGCAAAGCTGATTTCCGTCCCACATATATGTTGTATTGATCTCACATGTATATGTTACTGGATTCCTTAGTCACTAGTATGGATGTGTGAATAGTGTCCTGGTAGCTTTGATGTTATTTTTTTTTTGACATGTTATGCAGGTACATAGGTTTGTCATCAAAGCATTATTCTAGGTGTTTACAACATTTAGGGAAGGTATTCATCCTTTGTCATTCACTCATTTGTTCTGGATCTGAACCATTCAGACCAGAGGAACAGCATCTGTCCGCAGAAGGTGCAATATTCCTGACTGCATGTAACGTCCTCGAACCTCTGACCGGTGATGAGGACGCTACCAACGCCAAGCATATGGGCAAACAGCCCCATGAACATGAACAGACATCAATGCTGAAATAAAAATCTTAACATAATACGTACTAAGAGGTTTAAAATATGCAAGGATACATTGTTACTCAACATTCAGTGGAAGCAAACATAACATTTCAACATTCAACATGTTCATCATTTCTCATGAAACAGTAGATATAATTGCAGAGATGAAACAGTTAGGAGTACTTATCTTTTGATGAAGAACTCACCCTGCAACTAGCTATGTCGCTGCAATGTTCCACCCAACCATAGGCCAGCGTGCTCATCAATCTCTCAGCAACACTGCCACCCCCGAGCTGGGCATGATTCCTCAAGGAATAAGGGTCAATGAAGGATTACACATAGCCAAGGTTTTCCAATTAGCCAAACCCACATAGCAGGGTTTTACCAGGTCATCAAGGAGCTAGGAAAGGCTAAATTCCAAGCTGGTGGCCTCAACACCAGTCTTCTCATGCATACCCAGCCTCTAATCCCACTCACAATAGTCCGAAGACCAACCACTGCATACCGCAACAAAACAACCCATTCACAGCTCTGTGAAGAAGGCAAAGATAACCAGGTGAAAATCCCAACCAACAGGTGAAACATAGTTCAGATCCACAAGACAACTCAGGGTTGTTCTTGGCCCTAGCGTGGACAAAACAACTCAACAGCAACCCAAAACCAGGGTACATCAACAACCACAACCTCACAATGAATGATGGAAACAATCCATAGTCTGTAATGGATAAGAAATCGAACTCCCAGCATAGACTGAGCAAAACTTAACTGATGAATGTGGAAGAAAACCCAACGGGAGGACAACATCCCCGAATGCACAATGAAACCACGGCAGCATTACACAGTCCAAAAATGGGAGAGAGAACGAGCTCCTAGCATGGATAGAGGGAAAACACAAATGCAGAACACATACACGGCCACAATTGGGAAGGGGACATACACATACCACCGAAACCGGTATGGAACCCACAGGCACACAACCCTGAGCGTGAATGGCTCCTGCACTTGAAAATCCTGAGTGACAGCCACGATTTCTCCTGCTCCTTGAGTGAGCAAAACCAACGCAGAATTCCTATGTGTGAGAAGGGGAGAAAACAACCATTTGTGATCAGTCGGTGAAGAATCCCCCCAAACGGTGCACATGAGGAAGATGAACCATCCCTCTACGTGAGAATGAGCAAGACCAAATCCTCTCCAGGGTGGAATCGTGGGAGAGTGGAGTGAATGTTTCTTCTGCCCCACGCGACGTGAAGAGGAGAGTCTGCTGATGGAGTGGGAACGTGGGAAAGGACTGGCAGTCCTGCCACACCCACCACTACTCAGCAATAACTGCCCCTAAATAACAAACAACATAAGTTTAAATGGGTGGTTGACACATGGAAAACTCCCTATGGCTCCCATGGCTTAGACAACCCCCCTCCCCTTAACCTTAGGAATCATGCCCTTTTCATTCAACGTTGCCCCGTCGTAGCTGGTTGTGGTTTATTTTATTTGATGTGCATATTTACATGATGCCAAACTATAATGTGCCGAATAGCACAATATACCATCGACAACTATCCCTATTGCCGAAACATACACAACCGAATCGATGGTGGGGATTTTTCCTTTAGCTCCTCACCACGATTAATTACATTATATACATCATGCAAACGGGGTCAAAACCGAGGTGTTACACTGCAAATATGGCGAATCCACTGGGTAGGAAAGCAAATTTCAGTTGATCTGATCTTCCTTAGTCCTTGAACACTTGTCCGAATCCAGGCTCTAGTTTGTAACTCTCTTCAGTCAGATCTACCATCTGACTTAGTGAAATTTGGTTTGAAACTTTCAGATATGTTTAGATATGAACTATTTTGACTTTATATGCTATGTTTCATTGTCAATTCATCAGTATTTACCTTGATCTAAGCAATTTTTTACTTGAAATCTTGTTCTCCCTATGTTTTGGATAAATTCAAGGAATCACGCATGTGCTGTAGGCAAGAAGTAGTGCCACCGCCTGAACTCTGTTAGCCATAAGCGGTGCCACTGCCCGAGTCCTATTATCTAGAAGCAATGCTGGTCTAGAACCGCTCTGTCCAAGACCCCTCCAGTGCGGTGCCAGGTAGGCATTGTTCCAGAACTTGTTTTTTGTGATTTTTTGCAAAAGTAGGATTTGCTTGCTTTCATCCCTACATTGTTAGGCTTGTGTGTTTGAATCTGGATGCTCATGGTTGAAAATTTTGTGGTGAAAATTTGTTTGATGAAAAAATTCAAAAGCTAAGTTAGGATTGTTGATTATTCGTTTTCTTTCATGCTTGTTGGTTGTGATTCTGAAAGGAATTTTTGAAAGCTTAGGTTTCAGTTAAATCTCTTTTTGTTTCATTTATTCAGACTGAAAGAAAAACCACTTTATTATCATCTTAATTTCATTTTTTCCATAAAGGACTTCTTTTTTCTTTTAAAAAGAATTTTTTTTTATTGAGATTAGGTCATTATTATTATTGAGCATAGGGCACTCGATCTCTAATTAGCCTCACAAGCTTTCAGGTTCTCTTTGTTCTTTTGTCTGTCTTGCATTAATACTATCTCATCAAAAGAAAAAATAGTGTAGTTTTAAGTTATATCTATCTATGTTTAAAAGAAAAATCGAAAAAATAGAGTGCATATGCATGTAGAGTGTCAAAACCCTAAATTTTCACAAAAAATGAAAATTTTGAAATAACATAAAATGCTGAGACTGCGGTTTACTAACAGCTAATAGTTAGCAATAAAAGAAACAGTTAATAGATTAGTATTGCATAAACTCAATTATGTTAACTCAACAGTTTCCTTCTTGAAACAATATTAAGTTTGACTTGCGCAATATTTTTACTTTCAGTTTACTGATGAGTTTTACTTATGACAAGTAGGTGGAATCTGACTTTGAAATTCGGGGCTTACTTAGCATTTATGCTAACGCAAAAGGATTACTTGTTCTTACAGGTTTACAGGCATGAATGATCGAGTAACATCTTGAGTTTCATGAAGCATACAACAATATTTCTATTTGCAAAATAATAATCTTAGTAAATAAGCTGCTGTAATCCATACAACTTCCGTGAGGTAAAGATAGATTGTTTTCTTCAGTTGTTCTTGTAGACATAGTTCAGATGATTAAGTTTCTTCCTGTAGCGACAATAACTACTTTATTTGGCTCTAAATATTTCATCTTATCTGCTTGATAGCTTTTATTATAAATATGCATATCCTAGCATTTCTATGATACATTTCTTGCATTAAGTTCTGTCTACAAACAACTTCCAAGGTTGGTGTTTTTCTTATAAAGTCAATCTTCTATCTTATGTTAACCTAGTATTTTGGTATGAACATAAAACCATTTTACCAATGTAGTTATGGTTGTAATGAGAAACAACTAAATTCCAAAATAAGATCTCATTGATCTGAACTATGTAAAAGAGTTCATAGCAGCGTTCTTATATTACACTTTGCCAAATTCATAGTTTGCCATCATTTGCTTTAATAGTTTCCATAAGACTTATAATCCTGCATAAACTATTCGTTATTAAACATATAAGTCTTTAACAATGTTGAACTTGCAAAATTTTTATGAACCTACACAAAATGATGCTATGCAATGTTCTCAACTTGAATGTTGTTGTAAAAAATGCATGCCCACAATGTAAGAGAAACTATAACTACTAGATAGTTTTCTTACACAAATTAACTAGATTGTTTATATGATAAACAATTTCATACTTGGCTTGTATTATTATTGATAACAACTTAGTTAATAATACATTCACATCGCAATAATGTTATTGCTATATGTTTTGATGAGTTATAACCATTCTAAAAAGGGTTATTACAAATATATATTATGCATATTCCAACGATAATTGTTAACATAAACTTTTAACATATCCCCACGATATTTACTAGCAAAATATTATAAGATTGTTTACCAATACTTTATGCAAGGATTTTTCGGGTCACGATACTAAGGTTATAATCATGTGCTAGGTCAACGTTAATATAACGTTGCATCTCCATGCCAATGATGAGATATCTACTATACGTTTAAGCAAATATTTTATGATATGATCACTAGGCATACATTATAGTCCTACGTAGTTTATTAAATCATTTGGTAAATAATTGATTATGATTTGGTCGCAGGGAACTATGGAGAGTCGACCCACTGCATGAATTTTATAATTGTGGTCACGTGGAACACCCTTGGCCATGCAATGGTCGTATATATAATCATGAACTCTAACCCTTGGCTTATTCTTGTTTCAACTTTTGCGTTGGCCCTTTGGGATGCTCTGCAAACTCCCATGGTGGTCATCAGTGAAATTTAGCTATCAGTGCCTCCAATGTCTGTGTTTTTCATGCCATGCTTCCCTTGAGCTCGGTCCTTGTTACCCAATTCCATCGTGGTTCCTTTTACTTTGTCAGGGTTTACTATTCTCCTTGCAATTGGCTTTATGGTCCGCCTGTAGCTCCCTTTTCTGCCATTCTATCATGGTCTATCATTGTGTGAAAGGTTGAGCTTAATGTGACTGTTTATTAAGCTCCTTCATCGTAGGGTTTTTAGAGTTTTGTTTTCACGCCTGCGTGTTGGTGATAGTTCCCACCTCTTTGTTGTTTGACTCCTTCGTGGCCATTGTCTAGGCTTACCTTCACCACTGCTGTCAATGTGAAATGAACAAAAGCCCCGTCGTCTCTATCCTCGGCGAGTATGAGGGTTTGGATCCTATTAATACTGGTTGTGGTGCTACTATTTCTATGTGGCTCCATCACTTTTACTTCCAACTGAGGTAAAATCATAAATTAAAAACTAGCAATAATGTATTGTTTTCATTCAGTTTAACAAATTTCTTTTGTTTTAATAAGAGTCTAGTTTTTATTTTGCAGGGTTTGCTTGCCTCCACACTTGACTGTAGCATTGCTCGAAAGGCTCAACGTTCGGTCTACGGTAAGCTTCGGTTCTGAAATATGGTTCTCTCTGCTTGTTCAGACCTTCGTTGTTGGAAGAAGTCACAACCATGTCGTTCCCAGTCTTGGGTTGCCGTTCTTTGTTTAAATAGTTTTTGTTTTTACTTAACCCTTGCTTTTAGCAGGGTGACTCCAGCTCAACGCCGTAACTTGTAATGCTCTCCTCCAGTGTTAAGAAAGAACTTACAGTGCTGTAATATTAAGTTTGTTGATAGTTGTTTATAAAACACTCCATATTCGATATGGGTGCTCGGCTCTTAGCTGATTTTTGTACTCTGTTAAGTTTTGTTTAAGTTTAGCCTTCGGGCTCGTGGAAGCAATGAAAGATGTCCTTTAAGACAGTCTGTCTTTAACTTAGGTATTTTGTATCTCTGTATAAATGAAATAAATTTCCCTTTTTAATACTTTCTATAAAGTAAGTTAATTACTTTCCCTAAGTTATGACTGTAAATGTTTTGCATAGTAAAATAATACTGGATAATTGCCTGCTCCGCAAATGAGCTAGGGTTTTTACCTTATTCAAAATAATTTTTGATGTTATTAATTATATTAGTTTATTGTTAATGGATTTCAAGACTGTTTTCAGTCATGATGCTTCTATTAAATGGCTCAAGGATTTTTAAATTAGGGTTTCCTGAAAGCAATCTCTTCAGTTTGTTGAAGTGGGTTCTTTACTTGTAAACAATTATTATTTAAATCGATATTGTTATCTGTCTATACTATAATTTTCTAAATTTGTATCTGTACATACATTTTATTTATAAAGGCTGTAACTAGTCTGCATTAGTTCAGTTTATTCCGTGATATTATTTCTAAAATATTATCTATTTTTCTTTAAAAAAAAGCAAGAAAATAAAATAAGGGATTCAACCCTGTAATCACTCTTTTATATGTACATTCTAATTGTAAAACTTTAAGGAACAATTCCTTGTTGAAATAACCATTTATCTTTAAGGTTGTTTATTATCATAATTTATAGTTATTTTATTTAATACAATATAAATAGGGTTTGTTAAGTGCCTTTATAAAAGGTACATGATTTAATACCATACTTGAAGTTTGGAATATTTGTAAACATAGCTAGTTATTATCATTAGTATATAAACTAAGAGATTCTAGTTTTTAAATCTTTACTTAGCAGATTATAATAGAGTGGCTTTTATTTGAGTTATTTTTACTGCCTCTGTTACAGGTTAAAGGTAAAATTACAAAATAAAGTACTGAGTAAGAATAATAACTTATCTACTAGATTAACTTGCTAATAAAATAAACCTGCTACCTGTAATGTATTATGGTTATTTCTTTGCTAGCATTCTTATCACAACAGTCTCGTTAAACACTAAACTTAACTAGAAAGGTTAATATTCTCTTCTAATAACAAACTAAATATAGAAATAGATTATTCTAATATTATGAAATACATAATAGCTCTATTCATTTCAGATTTCTATCATATCCTTCGTCTATTTTAAAATATACTGCTTGTGCTGGAGTACGGTCTGGTCCATTCCAGACGAGGAAAAACACAGGTTGGGATTATTTTTCATCAGTTATAGATTCAATATTTCAAATAACCAAAAGATTACAATCCCTATCAGTTCACCACTAAACATTTAACATTCATTAATCAGTTAGTCTCACATATCAACATTTAACACAGTAAAATAAAAGACTGTAGAACCTGTTTAAGCTGGACAACAATAGCGTTGGGAGGCCGTTCCTCTCTACCAACTCCTGGAGAGGGCTCAAACAGCGTCTCCTCAGGATCCCCAAGCCTGTTCCTAGTCTCCTTGGCTGGGAACTGGTGGAGCAAGCAACAATATACTAGCCCAATGACTCAGTATTCACTCTGCACTCAGCAGTAAGATCCTTTAGCTGAAAAGCTGCACTAGATCACTTTTGCAGTTAACCCTTCAAACACTTTCCACAAATTCCATTCCCAATGAAATCCTCTGAAGTACATTCACCTGAATGAACACTTCCCTGGAAATGAGTAGCCTCAGCTCTCTTCAATGGGCATTTTTATCAAGATTGCCTAGGTATTTTGGGTCAGCTGTCATTAATTGAGCCACCTGCTCTGATCCCACTTTCTTGGGAGATCATGACCCAAATGTAGGGAGGTTTCCACCTACAACAGTTGGAAGTTTTTGAGGATGCTGCCACTTGTCTATTTGCTCTCCACCCAGTCTCCTCCACCAACTTGACCAGTAAACACTCTTTTAACAGCTCTCCCAAGCTGTTGTCTCCACTTTTATTTATTTATAATTAAAATATTCAGAATTACATTCAACATCCTTGACTCTGTTGAGTCATCAATTACAACTTAGCATAAAATTTAACATATTGTCTTGAAATAAAATCAAATATGATAATATTATTTTTGCAAAATTGGGGCATGTGACATACACAGACCCTTAGAATATAACATCGTCCTCGATGTTATTTATTCTTCATCCTCAGAATTCCCCTGGAACAGAATTGGATATGCATCTCGCATATTACTTTCCAATTCCCAGGTGGCTTCCTCTGGACTAAGGTGCTTCCATTGCACCTTCACCTGTCCAATGGTGTGGTTCCAAAGTGTGATCTCCCTCTGCCTGAGGATATAGTCTGGTTCCACCAGAAAATATCCTTCTGGTTCCACCTGTACATCATTCCAGTTAACAACATGAGTAGCATCATGAACATATTTCTGTAATACGGAAATGTTAAAAACATTATGTACTCTTAAATTTGGTGGTAATGCTAATTGATAAGCTACTTGTCCAATCCTAGACATAATTTCAAATGGACCATAGTAACGAGGTGCCAATTTTGCACAACTCTCCAATCTCAGAGAGATTTTTTTGGGTCTTACCTTGATGAACACATGTTCACCTCCGTGAAACTCCTTTGGACTTCTTTTTAAGTCTACTTGACTTTTCTGCCGATCCTGTGCAACTTTCAGATTATCCTGCACCTGTTTGACAATTTCTTCCATTTCCTTTAACAGTTCCAGACCTAATACCAATCTATCCATAGGATTACTCCAAGAAATAGGAGTATTACATTTTCGTCCATATAAAATTTCAAAAGGACTAAATCTGGCTGATGTCTGATAATTATTATTATAAGCAAATTCTACCAGATGTAAATAATCCTCCCATTTACCTGGCTGGTCTTTCACATACATTCTTAATAAATCTTCTAGTACTTGGTTTACCCTTTCAGTTTGTTCATCTGTTTGAGGATGGAATGAAGTACTAAAATTTAATGTGGTGTTTAACCCTTTAAACAAAGACTTCCAAAAGTTTCCTGTAAATTTAGGATCTCTATCTGAGATTATGACTTTTGGTACTCCATGCAATTGAAAAATCTATTTTAGAAAAATACCAGCTACGTTTGCAGCTTTATAAGTAGTTTTAACAGGTATAAAGTGAGCTACTTTGCTTAACTTATCAACTACCACCATGATAGAATCATTTTGATTCTGATTTCTAGGCAGCCCAATAATAAAATCTAGACTAATTATCTCCCATTTTCAGCTAGGAATGGGTAATGCCTGAAGCAATCCAGCTGGGTGTTGATGTTCAGTTTTTACCTGTTGACATTCAAAACACCTAGCAATATATTTTGCTACTTCAGTCTTCATATTTGGCCAAAAATACTCTTTTCTTAACATAGTTATAGTCTTTTGATAACCTGGATGACCTGAGTATGGAGTTTTATGAATTTCATCCAGAATTAACAGCTTAACTTTAGGTACATTAGGTACATACATTCTATCTTTATACAATAAAAATTCTTTTGCATTTAAACTGTAACCTTTACTTAAGCTTTTTGTTGGATTTTCTTTAGTTTTTGCTTGTAAACTTTGGTAATTTTCATCTTGTTCTATTCCTTCTTTAAGCTGTTCATCCAAATATGTAGCATAAGTGCTGATAGCTGCTGCAAAATTCAGCCTTGCGTTCCTACTTAAAGCATCAGCAACTTTATTTTCTTTACCTTTTATATGCCGAATTTCAAAATCATATTCACTTAAGAAAGCTAACCACCTAGCTTGTCTGGCATTTAAATTAGGCTGATCTAACATATACTTCAATCCTTTATTATCAGTCATTAAAACAAATTTTCTGCCAATTAGGTGATGTCACCACATCTTTAAGGCATGTATAACAGCTGCTGATTCTAGATCATATGTTGCATAATTCTTTTCATGAAATTTTAACTTTCTAGACTCATAGGCAATAACATGCCCTTCTTGATTCAGAACACCGCCTAAGCCATCATTATAGGCATCAGTGCACACTACAAATTCTTTATTAGGATCATCTATTCTTAAAATAGGTGCGCTGGTTAATAAAGTTTTTAAGTTTTTAAAGTTTTATTCACATTTCTGATTCCAGTCGAACTTCGTTCCCTTCTTTTGGAAGGAAGTTATAGAAATTGCAATCCTCGAAAAACCTTCAATGAACCTCCGGTAGTAACCAGTAATGCCCATGAAAGATCGAACATCCGTCACATTCTTAGGAACTAGCCAATCTTCGATTGCCCTTATCTTTTGAGGATCTACTGAAATCCCTTCCTTGGTCACCACATGACCTAAGTACTGAATCTTATCCTTGAAGAAATCACATTTACTAAACTTTATGAAGAGTTGATGATCTTGCAACTCTTGCAAAACAATTTTTAGGTGTTCTTTGTGTTCTTCTTTAGTTTTTGAATAGATTAAAATGTCGTCGATAAACACGACCACAAACTTATCTAAATACTTATGCATAACGTTGTTCATTAAACACATAAAAACATCTGGAGCATTAGTAAGCCCAAATGGCATGACGACAAATTCGTAATGACCATATCTAGTTCTGAAAGCTGTCTTAAAGATGTCTTCAACTTTAATCCTGACTTGATGATATCCAGACCTTAAATCTATTTTTGAAAACACCGTGGCTCCACGTAGTTGATCAAATAGATCATCAATGCGGGGCAACGGATATCAATTTTTAATGGTCATCTTATTTAACTGACGGTAATCTATGCAAAGTTGCATGGTTCCGTCCTTTTTCTTAACAAAGATGATAGGTGCCCCCTAGGGAGACACACTTGGTCGAATATACTTTTTATCAATTAGTTCTTTTAATTGAGATTTTAATTCATTAAGCTCAAGTATTTTCATTCGATAAGGGGCCTTTGAGCTAGGTACTGCACCAGGTACTAGCTCAATGGTGAAATCCAATTCCCTTTTCGGAGGTAATCCCGGAATTTCTTTAGGGAATACATCAGTATACTCTCTTAAGACTGGTATGTCTTCCACTTTTAACTTATCTGTTTTATTTATACTCTCTTCATCAGTTATTGTTACTGCATAAGCTTTACATCCCTTCCTAACAGCTCTCTTAAGCTGTAGGGCAGAAATCTGCCTTATGGTAGTTTTTCTAGGGATTCCTTTTACACTTACTGGTTTTCTGTCACTGTTTAAACATGTGAAGATTTTATCATAAAAATTTAGAATTACTCTATGTTGTTCTAACCAGTCCATACCAATCAGCAAATCATAAGAACCAAGAGGCAATACATTAAGCTTGACAACAGTTTCAAATGATCCATAACTACTGCGCATTCTTTTACAAAACAAGTTACCTTTCTTTTAGCACCAGTAGCTAACTAAACTAACCAAGAATTCTCAAATTTTTCAACAGATAACTTACATTTTCTACCATTTTAGGTGCAATATAACTGAGACTAGCTCATGGATCAATCAAAATAGTTGCAGGGGTTTGATTTATCATACCTTCTACTTCCACCATGGAAGTATGATATTCTGCTTGTCGATTCTCCAAGGCTATGTTGATTCTGGGCATGGTCCTCACTAGTTCCCCAATGGTCATCTCCTCCTGTATGGTATGAATATTGCTAACAGTCTTCTTCCGATTAGGACAGACTGGAGCATAGTGTGGGCCATTACACTCCCAGCACTTGATAGGCTCTTTGCGCTCAAAGTTCTTGGTAAATTTCCATGATTATTAGCAAATTTATTACCCTTAGAATTATTCTGATTGCTGGGTGTATTGTTCTTATTTCCTTGAAAGTTCTTATTATTAGAATAATTTTTGGCCTTATTGCTCTTAGAATTTCTGTTGGGCACAAAATCATTCTTCTTTTGTTCATACCGGTTATTATTTTTCTTAGCTTTCCAGTTGGCCAAGCTTTCCTTCTTTCGATTTTGCTCAAAATAGAAGTTAGCTTTCCTCATAGCTTCTTCCAAAGTATTTGGATTGTCATATTCAATCCTACCCTTAATACGGTAAGGTAGACAGCTGAGGAATCGCTGTACCTTTGGTTTCTCATCCACAAGGTATGGTACATACCTAAGTAGACTTAAGAACTTGTTGTTCAGGTCTTTCATTATCATTGATCCTAACTTTAGCTCATAAAATTCTTTTGCTCTTTCCTCCTAATATTTCTCAGACATAAATTTCTTTTTAAAATACCTCTTAAAGGTACTCCAGTTTACATTTTTCTCTTTTATTCCCTTAACTCTTTTCAAGTCCTACCACCAAATGTTAGCCTTTCCTGAGAGGTTATAAATAGCCATTCTAGCCTTTAACTAGTTAGAATAGTTATATATTTGGAAGTATTTCTTCATCCCAGATAACCAAGATTCAACTTCCTCCACCCTCTCAGTCTCTCCATTGAAGGTTGGTGGTTTTATCTTTTTGAATTCTACAGAAATCTCCTCATAAGGTTTGCATTTCCTCTTTTTAGTGTATTGATTATCATCACTACTGTCACTAGTAGAATGGTAATTTCCTTGTTCACCAAACACCTCAGAAGATGAACTACTTTCATTTTAGTATGTTTCATCTTTTTAGATTTACGTTGATGACTTGTATCTTTTGATTCTATTCTTCTACCCCTACCCTCAGTTTGAAACTTTTCAGTTAGGATCTGATTCAGCTCTTCTTGATCCCTCAAAATCCTTTCATTTTCTCGTTTTACAGACTCCATTTCAGATTTTAGGTCTTTTACAGTTTGTAACAATTCCGAGGAATTGGTAGTTAAATCCTCTGGTATAGGATCTCTTGGTAAATTTCCTGATTCAGTAACTGGAGATTCCTCTGCATATTCTTCCAGCCTTTCCATACCTGTTTGTTAAACTTCAGAAAACAATTCTTTGTTGAATAACATTTAAAAGAAAATATGTCAGCATAATAATTCAGTTTACTGTTTCCTAAAAGCTAGTTGGGCTTCATCAAGGCCTAGTGTTTGAACCTTGTGCTCTGATACCACATGTCAAAACCCCAAATTTTCACAAAAAATTAAAATTATGAAATAACATAAAATGCTGAGACTGCGGTTTACTAACAGCTAACGGTTAGTAATAAAAGAAACAATTAATAGATTAGTATTGCATAAACTCAACTATGTTAACTCAACAATTTCCTTCTTGAAACAATATTAAGTTTGACTTGTGCAATATTTTTACTTTCAGTTTACTGATGAGTTTTACTTATGACAAGTAGGTGGAATCTGACTTTGAAATCCGGGGCTTACTTAGCATTTATGCTAATGCAGAAGGATTACTTGTTCTTACAGGTTTACAGGTATGAATGATCGAGTAACATCTTTAATTTCATAAAGCATCCAACAATATTTCTATTTGCAAAATAATAAGCTTAGTAAATAAGCTGTTGTAATCCATACAACTTCTGTGAGGTAAAGATAGATTGTTTTCTTTAGTTGTTCTTGTAGACATAGTTCAGATGATTAAGTTTCTTCCTGTAGTGATAATAACTAATTTCTTTGGCTCTGAATATTTCATCTTATCTGCTTGATAGCTTTTATTATAAATATGCATATCCTAGCATTTCTATAATACATTTCTTACATTAAGTTCTGTCTACAAACAACTTCCAAGGTTGGTGTTTTTCTTATAAAGTCAATCTTCTATCTTATGTTAACCCCAGTATTTTGGTATGAGCATAAAACCATTTTACCAATGTAGTTATGGTTGTAATGAGAAACAACCAAATTACAAAATAAGATCTCATTGATTTGAACTATGTAAAAGAGTTCATAGCAGTGTTCTTATATTACACTTTGCCAACTTCATAGTTTGCCATCGTTTGCTTTAATAGTTTCCATAAGACTTATAATCCTGCATAAACTATTTGTTATTAAACATATAAGTCTTTAACAATGTTGAACTTGCAAAATGTTTATGAACCTACTCAAAACGATGCTATGCAATGTTCTCAACTTGAATGTTGTTGTAAAAAATGCATGCCCACAATGTAAGAGAAACTATAACTACTAGATAGTTTTCTTACACAAATTAACTAGACTGTTTATATGATAAACGATTTCATACTTGGCTTGTATTATTATTGATAACAACTTAGTTAATAATACATTCACATCGTAATAATGTTATTGCTTTATGTTTTGATGAGTTATAACCATTCTAAAAAGGGTTATTACAAATATATGTTATGCATATTCCAACGATAATTGTTAACACAAAATTTTAACATATCCCCACGATATTTACTAGCAAAATCTTATAACATTGTTTACCAATACTTTATGCAAGGATTTTTCGGGTCATGAGACTAAGGTTATAATTGTGTGCTAGGTCAACGTTAATATAATGTTGCATCTCCATGCCAATGATGAGCTATCTACTATACGTTTAAGCAAATATTTTATGATATGATCACTAGGCATACATTATAGTCCTACGTAGTTTATTAAATCATTTGGTAAATAATTGATTATGATTTGGTTGCAGGGAACTATGGAGAGTCGACCCACTGCATGAATTTTATAATTGTGGCCACGTGGAAAACCCTTGGCCATGCAATGGTCATATATATAATCATCAACCCTAACCCTTGGCTTATTATTGTTCTGACTTTTGCGTTGTCCCTTTGGGCTGCTCTGCAAACTCCCATGGCGGTCGTGAGTGAAATTTAGCTATCAGTGGCTCCAATGTCTGTGTTTGTTGTGCCATGCTTCCCTTGAGCTCGGTCCTTGTTACCCAATTCCATCATGGTTCCTTTTACTCTGTCAGGGTTTACTATTCTCCTTGCAGTTGGCTTTACGGCCCGCCTGTAGCTCCCTTTGCTGCCATTCTATCATGGTCTGTCACTGTGTGAAAGGTTGAGCTTAATGTGACTGTTTATTAAGCTCCTTCATCGTAGGGTTTTTAGAGGTTTGTTTTTACGTCTGCGTGTTGGTGATAGTTCCCACCTCTTGTTTGTTTGACTCCTTCATGGCTATTTTCTAGGATTACCTTCACCACTGCTGTCAGTGTGAAATGAACAAAAGCCCCATCGTCTCTATCCTTGGCGAGTATGAGGGTTTGGCTCATCTTAATGCTGGTTGTGGTGCTGCTATTTCTACGTGGCTTCATCACTTTTAATTCCAGCTAAGGTAAAATCATAAATTAAAAACTAGCAATAATGTATTGTTTTTATTCAGTTTAACAAATTTATTTTGTTTTAATAAGACTCTAGTTTTTATTTTGCAGGGTTTGCTCGCCTCGACACTTGACTGTAGCATTGCTTGAAAGGCTCAACGTTTGGTCTACGGTAAGTTCCGGTTCCGAAATATGGTTCTCTCTGCTTGTTTAGACCGTCACTGTTGGAGGAAGTCACGACCATGTCGTTCCCAGTCTTGGGTTGCTTTTCTTCATTTAAATAGTTTTTGTTCTTACTTAACCCTTGCTTTTAGCAGGGTGACTCCGGCTCAACGCCATAACTTGTAATGCTCTCCTCCAGTGTTAAGAAATAACTTACAGTGTTGTAATATTAAGTTTGTTGATAGTTTTTTATAAAACACTCCATATTAGATATGGGTGCTCGACTCTTAGCTAATTTTTGTACTCTGTTAAGTTTTGTTTAAGTTCAACCTTCGGGCTCGTGGAAGCAATGAAACATGTCCTTTAAGACAGTCTGTCTTTAACTTAGGTATTTTGTATCTCTATATAAATGAAATAAATTTCCCTTTTTATTTTTTTCTATAAAGTAAGTTAATTACTTACACTAAGTTGCAACTGTAAATGTTTTGCATAGTAAAAGAATACTGGATAATTGTTTGCTCCGCAAATGAGCTAGGGTTTTTTACCTTATTCAAAATAATTTTTGATGTTATTAATTATATTAGTTTACTGTTAATGGATTTCAAGACTGTTTTCAGTCATGATGCTTCTATTAAATGTCTCAAGGATTTTTAAATTAGGGTTTCCTAAAAGCAATCTCTTCAGTTTGTTTAAGTGGGTTCTTTATTTGTAAACAATTATTGTTTAAATCGATATTGTTATCTGTCTATACTATAATTTTCTAAATTTGTATCTGTACATACATTTTATTTATAAAGGCTGTAACCAGTCTGCATTAGTTCAGTTTATTCTGTGATATTATTTCTAAAAGCTTATCTATTTTTCTTTTTAAAAAAAACAAGGAAATAAAATAAGGGATTCGACCCTGTAATCACTCTTTTACATGTAAATTCTAATTGTAAAAATTTAAGGAATAGTTCCTTGTTGAAATAACCATTTATCTTTAAGGTTATTTATTATCATAATTTATAGTTATTTTATTTAATACAATATAAATAGGGTTTGTTAAGTGCCTTTATAAAAGGTACATGATTTAATACCATACTTGAAGTTTGAAATATTTGTAGACATAGCTAGTTATTATCATTAGTATATAAACTAAGGGATTCTGGTTTTTAAATCTTTACTTAGCAGGTTATAATAGAGTGGTTTTTATTTGATTTATTTTTACTGCCTCTGTTACAGGTTAAAGGTAAAATTACAAAATAAAGTACTGAGAAAGAATAATAACTTATCCACCGGATTAACTTGCTAATAAAATAAACCTGCTACCTGTAATGTATTATGGTTATTTCTTTGCTAGCATTCTTATCACAACAGTCTGGTTAAGCAATAAACTTAACTAGACAGGTTAATATTCTCTTCTGATAACAAACTACATACAGAAATAGATTATTCTAATATTATGAAATACATAATATCTCTATTCATTTTATATTTTTATCATATCCGAGTCTCGTTTAAAATATACTGCCTGTGCTGGAGTACGGTCTGGTCCATTCCAGACGTGGAAAAACACAGGTTGGGATTATTTTTCATCAATTACAGATTCAATATTTCAAATAACTAAAAGATTACAATCTCTATCAGTTCACCACTAAACATTTAACATTCATTAATCAGTCAGTCTCACATATAAACATTTAACACAGTAAAATAAAAGACTGTAGAACCTGTTTAAGCTGGACAACAACAGCGTTGGGAGGCCGTTCCTCCGTACCAACTCCTGGAGAGCGCTCAAACAACGTCTCCTTAGGACCCCTGATCCTGTTCCTAGTATCCTTGGCTGAGAACTGGTGGAGAAAGAAACAATATACTAGTCCAATGACTCAGTATTCACTCTGCACTCAGCAGTAAGATCCTTTAGCTTAAAAGCTACACTAGGTCACTTTTGCAGTTAACCCCTCAAACACCTTCCACAAATTCCCTTCCCAATGAAATCCTCTGAAGTACATTCACTTGAATGAACACTTCCCTGGAAATGAGCAGCCTTAGCTCTCTTTAATGGGCATTTTTATCAAGATTTCCTAGTTCTTTTGGGTTAGTTGTCATTAATTGAGCCACTTGCTCTGATCCCACTTTCTTGGGGGATCATGACCCAAATGTAGGGAGATTTCCACCTGCAACAGTTGGAAGTGTTTGAGGACGCTGCCACTTGTCTATTTACTCTCCACCCAGTCTCCTCCACCAACTTGACCAGTAAACACTCTTTTAACAGCTCTCCCAAGCTGTTGTCTCCACTTTTATTTATTTATAATTAAAATATTCATAATTACATTCAACATCCTTGACTCTGCTGAGTCATCAATTACAACTTAGCATAAAATTTAACATATTGTCTTGAAATAAAATCAAATATGATAATATTATTTTTGCAAAATTGGGGCATGTGGCGTAGAGTGCTTGTTGTTTTTCTTTTAGGAAAAGAGACTCTTACTCATTTGATTGCTTTCAAAAAGAAAAATGAGTTTGGAATGTGTTGCTTGTCTTTGGATTTGATTTTTTCAAAGTAGTTGTTTGAGAAATTTTTGATTTTCAATACAAAAAGAAAATACTCTCTCGCCCTACTGTAAGTAGGCATAACTCGAACGGTAAAGTGAAATATTTGCATCTACATATCTGCATGGTTTTACTTTTTCCATCAAAATTCTATGCATTCAGCTAACCGTCCACTTTAAAATTCACATTAGTTATAGGCTTAAAATTTACATAGCAATTTGAGTGATAGGCTAGAGACGTGTTCGAGCTCGTTAAGCTTAGGAGT
Organism: Pseudotsuga menziesii; assembly: GCA_001517045.1. Classification (NCBI taxonomy): domain Eukaryota; kingdom Viridiplantae; phylum Streptophyta; class Pinopsida; order Pinales; family Pinaceae; genus Pseudotsuga; species Pseudotsuga menziesii. The sequence continues at coordinate 212,674 of LPNX010195906.1, forward strand.
TGTCGTTACTCGTCCACACTACATCCCAGGACTCGCGCGGTTCTTCCACGTACCATCGGTATATCGAACAACCTTTCACGTACCCTTGAGGTATATAGAAAGGTACTTCACATACTCAATTGTATATAGGAAGGCCCCTTGTGAATAGTTGTGCACTGAGACAACAGTACTACTGATTTGAGCTCCCACGTACCTTGCGTATATAGAGAGACGCCACTAGGATAGATTACCTATCTGAGAAAATCCCTCTGACCGTCTTGCTTGGATCCATAAATAGAAAACAACATTCGAGGAGATTACTATGCATGTACCCTTGTGGTATATCACGAGTGGCACCTTCTTGACAATCCTGGTGAGAGACCGGACTATCTGAAGTCCTCCTGTCATTTAAGTTTGCTTGTTTGGCCTGTAGCTTGAGTAGGGGAATTTTTGGTGTGTTTTTTCTAGTTTTGAGACCCTAGGTTAGATAGGAATTGTACAAACTAGCTGAATTAAGATAGTTCAAAAGAGTATGGGGCTTGCCACCTGATTTTATTCCTGTTTTGAGAGAAGATCCTATGGAAGCTATCGACCAAGGAGCTGCTACCAACTCCCTAGCAGGAGAAATTGTGGTTACAGAAAGTGGAGATCCATATCCTTTACATGGTCCTTGTTATAGCTCAAAATTACACATCTCTTCCTGTGACCACTTTCCCATGATTTTGCATGTTGACACTTCCATGACGACACTTCATGAAAGTCATTGAAAAAACACCTAACTTGGAGGACCCATATCTTGAGTTCTGTAACTGTGTTTGACTTGATCTTTGCACTTTTGGAAAGGTATTTCATTTAGATAAAACTTTCCAGAAGACATCAAAGTCTAACAATGCCTAGACATACCCTAAAAATGAGTTTTTTTATCTGTACGTGAGTTTCCTTAAGGAAAACCCGCGTACGCACGTGACTTTCTCTATATAATACCCGCGTATGCCTCAAAAAAATGTCAATATATATATATATTGAAATTTGGGTAATTTGGGTAGTTTGGGTAGTTATGCAACTGACTCCTTCAGTTGTAACTACTTTGTCTTCGACCCTAACTCTTCATTAAGCATATAAATAGAGGTAGGGAGGTCCATGAGGGGGGACTTGAATCTTTGCATCATTATGATGGAGGAATTGGGACTCTCTTTTCCCATACCTTTTCCCTAGAAGATATCTCCTTGTGTTGCAGAGCTTGGAGGCTGAGTTCCTTGGAGAAGAGAAGCAGAAGAACCAGATCAAGGTTTCGTGAGGTGCCGAACTTGAAGAGAAGGTATAGTTGTACTTGTTTTCAAGATTAATAAAGATGTGATGTCCTTATTCTTCCCAAATCATTGTTCAATGTGTGATTGAGTCTTTGTTTATGATCAGATTTTGATGTTAATCAGATTATTATTTCATGTTTCTTTGATTATCATTAATTTATATGTGGTCATATTGGTTTGAGGAAGGTATAATTCGTTTTGCATGTCTCTTGGAGCAAGAGGAGCAAGAAGAGGATTGAAGGGATGCTTGGATCAACCTTTGTTTGTTAAGGTACGAACCATTATAATCTTTGAATCTTGCTTGTATATGCTTTATGAACATTATACATCCACCTTTCAACCCCAGTACATTAATGGCCTCTTAAACCCTAGCCATAGGAAACTTTCCTTTACAACATAACTGGCGACTCCGCTAGGGATAACCTTGTCTGTTTGGGGTTTCTATGTATTTCTTTCAGTCTTTTGCAAGGTTTCAGGTCTTTCTTGCCACTTAAGAATACTTTATCAGTCTGATAGAACATCTCCCATGCCTTCCTAAGGCAGTTTTTGACCTTTTTTGGGATTTTTTCCACCCATACGCAAGTTGTAGACTAAACAGTTGCGTGTCTGGTTTGGTACATGCGACTTTCTATACTATCAACCCGCGTATGATACACGAATTATCAGTAATATAACCCGCATGTGATTATACACGTGACTTTCTATGCTATCAACCCGCGTATGATACGCGACTTGTCAGTAGTACAACCCGTGTGTGCCCCTAAAACGGTTTTTTTTTCTCTTTTGTGGTTTTTTCTTCTGTTTGAATGTTGTTTGGTAGGTCTTTTGGGGTCCTCTTTAGGTGCATGACTCCAGGGAGTTAGTGCCATCCATTTTGGTTGTTCTTTATCTATGTGGTAAGCCTTTTTATAGCATTATGGTTTCTCTTTTCTCTTTCCCCCCACCCCCTTTGCTTGGCATGATTTTTCGCTTATGTTTATGGTAATCCTCTGTTAGTGATATTTGTCTGAGTTTAGAAGCTTGTTGGTGTTTGTTTCCTTCTTCTTTTGTTGGTTAACTTCACCATGCCAAAATAGTTGACTTGTCTTTTATGCAATCCTTCCTTCCAAGTAGGGTTTATACTGACTTTAGGGCATTCTAGAGTCTGTTTGGTGGTTGTATAGCAAAGTTCCTTTTGCTTTGTTCTTGTTATCTACATACATTTAGTTTATAGGTAGTTTTTATTTTTCATTTATAAAAGAAAAAGAAAAAAAAACACATGTTTGATTTATATGCATGTAGATTAGTTTTTTAGTCTAGATTGCATGGCATATCATTGTTTTTAAAATAAAAAATAAAAAGAATTTTTTCTTTTGTGGCTTTCAATTTTCTATTTGAAAAAGAAAGAGAATAGTTTTTTCCTTTTGCATTTCATTTCTCTTTGCTTAGTCATTTTGTTTCAACTTTGAGTTAAAATACCACATAAGTTTCACGCCATTTACCCTCTAACTAAAAAAAACCCTTAAAATAAATGATATAATTTAAAAATTAGTAGTAAGTTTTATTTTATAGGGTCATACACCAACTAGCTCAGGCTAGATTTGTGGGATAGGGAGTTTAAACTCCCCACAAGTGTTAAAATTTTAGACGTAGTTGACCAATCACTAGGTAAATCCTTTTCTATGTTTATTGTATCTGGGACGAGGCCGCATGGAGACTTGGACTGAGGAGATAACCCTCCGATTCCTTGTCAAAGTGTAGCCAAGGTTTTTGCGCATCTAGGGATTCTATCTTAGACAGGGTTTCAGGCTTTGCTACCCTGCCCATGCGTACGAACCAGGCTTGCGACTGTCCCCCCAGACTGCCAATATAGTTAAGGTAGCCTTTAGTCTCTTTGACATCTAGGGTTCATACACAGGTACACCGAAAGGCTATTTCTGGTTGACCTTGGACGTGCTTGGAAGGTAACCCTGGTAGAAGGCGTGGGAGGGTGGTGGGTGATTCCTCCATTTGTGCCTAAGAACATCTACAGGGACTCCAAGTAATTGTCTATCAGTTTTCTTCTAGAAAGCATATCTTATACCTGTTTGTCTGTTTGGATTTAGGAATTTTTAGTGAGTGCTGTGTGGTTTCTCTGTACTTAGTTTTCCTTTAGGTGTGTGCTTTGTAATTTTGGTTGCCTGTCAACCTTAGACTTTGTCTCCTAGTTTGAAGCTATGTTTAACACCCCTTTGAACACCAACTAAGAGATCCCCATGCTAGGAACTCCTTGTACTATTCCTCTCATGGGTAATGTTGGTGTTCCCTTGATGGCCACCCTGAATCTACTTGAATTCACCCTAGGGCTACTGGTGTGGTTGTTTTCCACTCCAACCATCCTGAATGCTCCTGATGCTTCTCAAGTAAGCTCCTTATATCAAGGGCATCAAAACACTAATTCTCCTTCACCTGTAGTTGATTCTCCTCCTTCTACCTCATGCGGTGAAAGTACTAATACTAGTAACCGTCATTCTAAAAGGAGTAAAAGAAGGAGGAATAGGAAGAAGGCACATAAGAAAGGGGGCACCTGTTCAACCTCTGCAAGTCAAGTTGAACCTCACCACCCAGCCTCTGAAGTTCATGCTGGGAGCACCTATCCAACCTCTATAGGTCATGCTAGATCTAAGCACTCAACCTCTGCAAGTCAAGTTGATCTTCACCATCTAGCCTCTATTCATCATGCTGGTGGGATCCTTCCAACCTTTCCAGGTCACATTGGATCCAATCACTCAGCCTCTGTGGTTCATGCTGAGGGCACCCGTTCAACCTCTATATGTCAAGTTGAACCTCCCCATCCAACCTCCGTAAGTCATGTTGGATCCATCCACCCAGCCTCTGAAGTTCATGCTGGGGGCACACACTCAACTGTTGCAAAGCATGTTGATCCTAACCATTTAGCCTCTACTGTTCATGCTGGTGGTGCTCATCCAAACTATGCAAGTCATGTTGGACCCAGTATATTAGCCTCTGCAGGTCATGCTGGGGGCAGTCTCTCAGCCTCTGTGGTTCATGATGAAGACAATCTGTCGGCCACTGTGAGTCATGTTGACACTATTGAAAAGACTAACCGTTCAAAACACAAGCCCAAGTTTCCTTGTAATCTTTGTGAGGGAGACCACCTTACTTATAAATGCCCTTCCATCGTGGAGGTGCGAAGATTTTGGTTTCATGGTCATCTCGTTTTTTAACATTCTGAAGTCCCTCAACAACCAGCCTCTCTTAGTCAGGTTGGACCCAGTCACCCAGCCTCTGGTGGTCATGCTGGGAGAAAACTCTCTGCCTCTGTAGGTCATGCTGAGAGCAAACAGTCAGCCATTGCTAGTCATGTTGACACCGTTGAGAAAAATGGTCGTGTGAAAGGAAAACTTAAGTTCCCTTGTAAGCTATGTGAGGGAGATCACCTTACTCACCAGTGCCTTGCTATCACAGAGGTGAGAAGAGTGTGGTCTGAGACTCAAGAATTTCCTTCTCCTGAATAACCTATAGTTTCTCAAAAACCTACTCAACCTTTGGTTGATCAAGTGGTCGGAACAATCTCAACTTTGGTCGATCCCACTCTTCTTTCGAAGAGTGATCCTGATGTGATTGAACCAATGTCATATTTGGTCAATCCCACTCTCCCTTCGGAGAGTGAATTTCACGAAGCGGTTGAATCGATTTCAGTATCGATCAATCCCACTCTTTCTTTGGAGAGTGAAGTGTCTACTAGTCACATTTTATTCACTGCCAGTTTAGAACTTACTGAACAAGGGGGCACTGAATTCGCTTCGAATCAACCCCCACCAAGCTCTCAGATTGCTTCCTTTTATTGGGATAGCCTAGTTGAGCCGCGCCTTCCTTCTGATGCACCTTTCTAGATAAAGGTCAAAGTTGAACAATACACGATTGCTCATTGTATTGTTGATGAAGGAGCCTCGGTTATTATTTTTTCTACTCATGCTTGGTGAGTCATGGGATCTCCTAGCCTTGTGTCGACATCTAGTCAGTTACTGGTGTTTGATAGAAGAACTAGTATAGTCTTGGAAATTCTGACTCAAACACCTGTTACTTTGGGTGGGAAGACCGTCTTAGTTGACTTCATGGTAATAGAAGACCCCTTGGAATTCAATATGCTCCTTGGATAGGATTATGTCTATGACATGCAAGCTGTAGTGTCAACATTCTTTCGTGTGATGTACTTTAATCATGGAGAAGAAATTGTCACTATCGATCAGTTGGATTTTCTTGATCCATCTCCTGACCCGACTAGAGACCATATTTTTCCTTTATTGATTCCCAGTGTTTCTATAGACACTACCCCGCCACATGTGAGCTATGTGGCCTCATGTCCTTTGCATTCAATTGATACTGAGAAGAAGCCTCTATTTTCATGCTTACCTTCTTGGGACTTGGTCCCAGCAGTTGACCAGGCGAGTCATTGTATACAGACTATGGAGCCTGCTCTCCACTCTGTCGATCCATTTGAAATTTGAGACATGTGCCCTATCTCGGATGATCTCCTTCCTTTGGATGAAGTCTTCCTAGAGTATTTGATACAGTCTGACCTTCTTTTGGATGTTGGTTCAGTTGTGACTAAGTCTAACCTTGATTTGCTTAGTAATCCTGATTTTCCGATGGATTAGTCTTCTTATGTTGGTCTTGTTGAGTTTTTGGACTCTCCCTTCGAACAACAAGTCAGTGATCCTGATGAGTTTGATTTTTCTTTTGAATTTTTCAACTCCCATGATATTGAGTTTGCTCTTGTAGACTCTATATCCCCTGTTGATATTTGCTTTCCTTCTGAGTTTGATATTACTGATTATAAACCCTCGAGCCTTGGTGCTATAGAATATTCTTCGATCGATTCTGCCTTGACTTTCCCTTTTGTAGAAGATAACAAAGTCACTTGTTTTTCTACCAAAGTGACCTGCATCGGATATTTTCTTCTGAATAGGATCCTGATGTTTTTGTTTCTTGGAGATAGGATTCTTAGTTGGATTCATAATTGTTTACTGGACTTGTCTTGTTGTTCAAGCTGTAACTGCATTTTCATGTGCCCTACTCGCACTTATGAGCCTGAGTTGACTTTCACGCTTTTAGGTCATTGTCTAAGCCCTCATCTTTGTTCTCATCATCACTAAGCCTTGTATCATTTTTCCTTTGCAACTTGACACCTTTTACCTTGAGGAGACATTCCCCTAGTGTCTTTACCTTTCTCATGTTCCTTGCATTATACATAGGTTTGTTCCTCGCGCTTGGAACTAGTTTCACTTGCCCCTAACATGCGTCTCCTCACATTTAGAGCATTCTTTCTACTCTCCTTCAAGCTCATTAAAAACAGTAAGGAGGCCGCGAGTTGACTTTTCTGGACTCGTTAAAACTTCACGGGAAAGATATTGAGTTTCTTTAGGCCCAGTTCTGACTCCTCAAAATAGACTTGACTGTCGAGTAAACTTATCCATTTAGGATCATTAAGAATATGTGAATGGGCATCCACATTGGTGGTAGGTTATCTCTTTCTCGGACCATGTGGAATAATACGAGAAAAGAACAGTCTCTTTTCTTCGATATTGAGAAGAGTATTTTCAAGCATAGGTTTATCACTTTTCCGGACCTGAGGGAATAAACTTACGAAAAAGGAACCCCCTGGTATGAGCTTAGTTTTCTCTTTTTCATGCTCCAGACCTAAACATGAAAAATATTTTTAGTGTACTTTATGTCTTTGTCATGCTTGTTAAACCCTAAACAACAAAGCATCAAGTTTACTGTTGTAAGCCCCATTTCTCGTAATCAAATAGATCTTTCTGAGTGAGCGTTTCTTTTGAAGGAGCGTTTGGGTAGGTGGTAATTTAACCTTTTTCGAACCTCCCTAACTAAATATGAAAAAAGTGTGCCTTACTTCTTCGAAAGCTAAGAGAGTTTTTCTGTGGTTTGTTTTATACTTTTATGGACTTAGCAAACTAAATTGGATGAAAAATCACCCCCTTGGAGTCTTCTTTGGAGTTTTCAGACTCTCTAAACTATGAAAACACCATCGAACATGTACTAGTTCGGGCTCGTAAAATCCATGAATCAGTGCTTTATCAAGCATTCTTCTATCTCTTCTTCGAGCTTGCCAAAAATGAAGATGGTCCTGCGTTTGCTTTCTTGGACTCGTTAAACCTTTTCAATAAAGAGGGGAAGGGAAGTTCATTCACATGTTTTTTACATCATGGCAGCAAGTCTTGTTTCCTTGAACAAAGCACCAGTTTTGAGTCTATCAACAGTTGGGTCCTAGTATTTTGACCTTATCTTGACTCAGAGTTTCTTACTCCTCCAGTTGGTCTCTCTTCCAATTATATGGGGAATCCATAAATGTCTCCTACATTACAGATTTGTGTCATTTGTCCTTTTTTGTCAAAATCTTCCTAAGTCACTTTTGTGTCGTGCTCACTATTCAAGGATTAAACCTTTGTCGGCCATTCTGCAATTGCCTTGACATTTTGTGTCGGCCATTCCCTGGTATCAGTTCATTACATCATGTCTTCGGTGGTCCTTGTCATGAAATTTTGTACCAATTCCAAATCCAATTAGTCTTTGAATTACCTCATGTTTGCTGATGAAGGATGCCTTAATGCCTTCCTTCCAACGTGTTATCTCCCAAAATAAATTTATTTTCAATAAGTTCACTCATACAATTTATTTTTTGATAGGATGAAGATTTCAAGTCATATTATGAAAGAAATTGGGGTCACTAATAAGGTTGGAATATATGGTGTTCTGTTTTTTAAGAAATTTGAAAGTTTTAGCTTTCGGTGGCTTAGGCAAACTTTTCAACAGTTCATTAGCCACCGAAAAGCCAGCATTCAGAAGCTAACAGTTTCGACATAGGACCATGTTAACCACCGAAAGTCTGTTGATCATGTTTTTATAAAATTTTGATGTAAAGGGAATTTGGGTGGCTTAGGTGAATGTACCAATGGTTCATTAACCACCAAAATCTCTGCTTTTGGCAACTAAGACCAAAATTTCAGGGCGCTCCAAGCCACCGAAAGTGGCGTTTTTCTGTGAAAAGGCATCATTTTAAAATAGTGATTCTGAGCGACTGGAGAATCATTTTGCAAAAGGATCAAAGATTTTTTTTCCTAAAAGGTCAGAGAACAACAACCTCTCTCAGTTTTCCTACAGGTGTTTCATATTGGGAGAATCGAAGCCATCTTTGAGACCTGATTTTCAGATCTCAGAATTTCCTGTTTAACACATGTTTTTGAAATCCCGATCCCGGGCAAATTAAAACGAATTCCAAAAAATTGAGAGAGGTTTTTTCTCACAGCAAACCATTCTATAAAAAATCTTTCGTTTTATACATAGGTGTCACAGGTTTGGGGAACCAAATGCATCTCTGAGCCCTAGTTTTTAGTAGTTTGGCCAAATTTTTAGGGCAAATGTTGACCTAGCATTGCAAGTTGTAGCAGAAATTGAAGAACTCCCATCACCTACTATTGGAATATATTAAACCCACTTACAACTTAGGATAAAATAATTAATCATTATTTGATTAATTATTCACCCACTAGCTTAATTAGTTGGCATCCACTTGCACCTTAAAGTCAATACATGCCATCTATATCCTAGGAATGATTTATTTCCAATTCTGGGTTGATCTTGACCACCTTTTGACCATCCAGAATTAGTATACAGGACTTTACAGTAGATTCCACTTTATTATGCTTTTTCTGCTTTTCCTGCTTTTCTATGGATAAGATAAAAGCTAGTCAACTAGGAAACTGAGAGCTTTTATTTCCAACCCATCCTCCATTAGTTTTTCTCCATTTTCTAGGATTAACATGTTATTTCCATCTCCTTGACAACTCACTCATGCTTTTTCCAACTCGTGAGGTCCTTGATAGATTTGGTAAGTGCTTTAGTCACCTATGGGGGTTTGCTATATTTTGGTAAGTCAGCTTTTTTGAGCTTTATGAGTTGTTTCCATACAATTCGATTTTCCTATGAGGGATGTACTATTTATGTACACTATTATTCATAATTATTCAATGGAAGGATACACACCAATATTCATCTCTTCATTCATGTGATTCAGTCTCTTTTCTTCTCTCTATTTTTCCTGTGTATGCTTGTGAGAATTCTTAGTAGCAAGATCTATTTCCTGTGCTTCTTCTTAGCATCATTGCACATAGCATTGATATATTATTTCTACACCTACACCAAAAGAGAAAGATGAACTAGTAGAGAAGGCTTCCTCTAGAAATCCCAAGACACAAAGGATAAATCAGTTGCTGAGGCAAGTGTATGAGATGGAAATTCTAGAAAGAGAGATAAAGAAAAACAATGCTACATTGACCAGGAGGAATAAGCTGCTGCACAACTCTTACCTAGAGATGAGAGAAAGGTATGCTTTTCTAAACAAACTAAACAAAACATACCTAAAATACAACAGAAGGCTGTATAGAATGATTAGGCTTTAGAGGCTGCAGATGAAGGATGCAAAGTCAAACCCTAGCATTCACCTCACATTGGAAACCTTAGCTGAAGCTGCAGTAAGCCTACAGCCTCCAGAGTTAAGCCAGGCTGCTGTTACCTTCCTTACATAGAGCCTGCTAAATAAGAAGATAAGCAAAAAAACCCCTAAATACTCTTAACCACCTAAAAGGTCAAGGAATTGCAGTAAAGCATGAGTTGATGGCTAAGAAGTTGTTATTGATCTCAAAAGACTGATGGAAATCTAAACCCTATCCTTCCCTAGGGTTTGAATTTAAATTTTGCAGGTACAGGGAGGAGGACCCACTAAAAAAACTCAAAACACAGGTTTCTGTGGCTAAGCGTGGTTTCAAAACAGTTTCTAAGCCACTGAAAGCAGACTTTTGGTACGTAAGACCGAAATTTCAGGGCGCTCTGAGCCACCGAAATTGGTGTTTTACTATGAAAAGGCATCATTTTAAAACGGTGATTCTGAGCGACTGGAGAATAATTTTGCAAAAATATCAGAGGTTTTTGTTCCTAACAGGTCAGAGAACAATAAATTCTCTCTGTTTTCCTACAGGTATTTCAGATTGGGAGAATCAAATCCATCTCTAAGCCCTAATTTTCGAATCTCACAATTTCCCTGTTTTACACGTATTTTTCAAATACAGATATATGGAAAATGGAAACGAATTTCAAGAACCTGAAAGAGGTTTTTTCTCACAAAACACCAATATACAAAAAAATCTTTTAGTTTATACACATGTGTCACATATTAGGAGAAACAAATGCATCTCTAAGCCCCAGGTTTCAGCAGTTTGGCCAAAATTTTAGGGCAAAAGTTGACCTAATAGGGCAGGTTAAAGCAGAAAAATGAAGAGTTTACTTCACCAACACCTAGGTAAGAGTAGGATGAAGTGTAAAAGCCGAAAGTTGCTGAAGGGCACCATCAAAGGAGGTCTGTTCCAGTTTTGGGATACATCAAAGAGGAGAGGGTCACAAAACCCTGCCTATTTTAACCAACATTGGCTCATCCATCAGAACACCAGTTATAGCTTTTCCTCCAGTACTCATTGCAGTCATCAAAAGGTTCAAAGAGTGAACAAGTGTTAGAATTTAGTTAAACTAGTAGTTAAATTAGGGTTTCTGACCTAATTTTGAAAAAACATTAATTTTATCTATTTTTAGTAAAACAAATCCAATTTTTCAGGATCTGAATATTTTTGTAAAGGCTATAAAGCCTAGGACTTATGTTATAGAAAATGTTCGACTTCAAGGACTTGTTAGACCATTGCTATTGTCAAGCTTCTCATTTTTCTCATGACCTAATATAAGCTCTTCTGTTATCATATGTTCAGCTTCCATTTTCTGTCTATTTTGTGCTGATGCTTGAATGTGTTATTCAGGTTTTATTCAGTTTAATTGATGTCCTATAGCTGTCATCCTATTGGCATATTGATTATTTGAATTATAACTGCTTTCTGTATCATGAATTAGCCATTTATATGTATCTGTTTTATGTATGAATCTACTAGCATGATACGTTCTCCATCCTTGCACCATATTGTCAACCTTTGAACAGTGGTAACTAGAAGCCTTGTACCTGATTGAGTTTCATGCATGTCTTGAGAGTGGGAGGTCATGTAGGTCACTTGACTTGATCCAATTTAGAAAACCCCAAAAACATTTTAAGTTATCAGGCATCCTCGAGCTGCAACCTAGAGGAGTTCCCTGGAGTGATAACAAATTGGCGCTGTTGTCGGGGAGAGGAGACTAAAGCTCAGCTTCTTTGGGAGACGACATAGATCCTTGCTTTGATGATAAACAAAGTTTGAACACTATTTTGGTTGTAATCATCTATCTGGTGACTCCATTGAAATAAGGTGGCTTCAAGAAGACCAAGTACTAGATCAAACCCTAAAGGGCCACCAATAACAGCTGTTTCAGATCCAGAAGAGATCCTAAGAAGAGCTAGGGCTTGGCTAAGGAAGACCTCCAGAGCTGCAAAGGAAGCTACATCAGGTATTTCAAGAGATATTTCTGCTATTATTTCTTCTGCTGAAACATTCAAATCTCAAGAATTTTAAATACATAAAAAAAGTTTAGGGTTGAGGAATCTTCAAACATTGTTGCTTGTGAATATCTCATCCCCGAAGACTCCATGAAGGATGAACTTAGTGGCAACTCCAAAATATTAAGATGTCAAAAGAATTTGCTGCTCTGTTGGCTCGGAGGTTTGCACCTCTTGACTTCTCTTCAGTTCCTGTTTTCCCACATCCAGTACCTGATATGTCCAAATGGTGATATTTCCTACCTGTCTTCAAAGAGGAGGAATAAGAAAATCTTGCAGAACAACTCCTCAAGTTTCATGAATGCATGGATCTATTAGATCAGCAGCATGAAGATGTTCATGTATTCATTATATGGTGATGCACGTCAGTGGTATTTTTCCTTACCTCCTTCCAGTATTTCATCATTGAAGGATTTTCACAAAGCATTCATTGAGCATTGTAAAAGGTACTATTAAGATGAGTTTGCATTTGATAATTGTTGTGAAGAATATAAGTTGCATTCTGAGGATGAAAAGTTAAATAGAGAAGAAGATTTTAAGTTTTGTAAGGGTTTGTCCACTTCTAGAATTTATTTTAGTTCTAATTTTTAGCAAAGAGATGATCAGAGACATATGCATGCTGTGGTTAATGATAGCTATGAAGAGTATGCTGCAATATGGGACACCTCATTGTGATCGAGATATTAATGATCTTCAGAATCTTAACCATAATATAGATGATTTTGAATTTGTACCAAATGCATCTGTTGACTTAGGGTGTCAAGAAGATCAGTTTGTCCCCTTTGGAAACCCGAAAGATAATGAGCAGATTGAAGGAACAACATGTAACAAATTTGGATTTGCAGCAAATACTAAAGGCAACCCTCAGTTTTTTGATTTGCAGAAAAAGGAAGAATGCAATAGATAGGAAGAGGAAGATGATGATCTGAAGTCCAGAACAGCAAGGCATAACTCATCCTTCCTAGTCAAAGGTTGAGCAATCTATAGTTGACATGGAGATCACTGAAAGCAGCCAGCAGTAGCATTTCATTCAGTTGGAACAACAGCATAGAGAGGTATTCCTTTATGTTTTTTATGACCCTATTGCTAACTATCTAGAACTTATAAGCAGCATAGATATCAAAATACTTTTGTCAGATGATAGCTGGTTCTGTCACCCTTTGAAACTACATTGCTGCATGCTAGGGTTTCATTTATTTTTCGAGTCAAGATCAAGGATAAGTTCAGCAGAGCAAATTCTGACATGGCTTCATTGGAAGCATTATGTCACGTGATAAGAAGCCTCTACTGATTAGAATTAGGAGTAGGAATAGATAGAAAAATAAGCTCTTAATATGAGCAGCTAGGTCATTTTCAGTTGTTTTCATGAATAAGCAAAGCGGGTTACAGGCAGGGTGCAACAGATCAGTTATAAAAGACAAATGACTCCATGCCTAATGGAACAATAGAAGATAGCTTTAATTATTCCTTTTCAGGAAAGAAATTTTGGTCTGGGGTTCTTGGCACCTCACAAGGAGGTTCCCATCCCCGAGTAGGAGCCAGATGTTATCTCCCAAAATAAATTTATTTTCAATAAGTTCACTCATACAATTTACTTTTTGATAGGATGAAGATTTCAAGTCATATTATGAAAGACATTGGGGTGACTAACAAGGTTGGAATATCTGGTGTTCTATTTTTTAAGAAATTTGAAAGTTTTAGCTTTCGGTGGCTTAGGCGAACTTTTCAATAGTTCATTAGCCACCAAAAAGCCAGCTTTCGGCAGCTATCAGTTTTGACTCAGGACCACATTAACCACCGAAATCCTGTTGATCACATTTTTATAAAATTTTGTTGCAAAGGGAATTTGGGTGGCTTAGTAGAACATACCAACGGTTCATTAGCCACTGAAAGCCCTGCTTTCGGCAGCTAAGACCGAAATTTCAGGGCGCTCCAAGCCACCGAAATTGGCGTTTTACTATGAAAAGGAATCATTTTAAAACAATGATTCTGAGTGACAAGAGAATCATTTTGCAAAAATCTCAAAGGTTTTTGTTCCTAATAGTTTAGATAACAATAACCTCTCTCAATTTTCCTACAGGTGTTGCATATTGGGAGAATCGAACCAATCTCTGAGACCTAATTTTCATATCTCAGAATTTCCTGTTTGACAGATGTTTTTGAAATCCAGATATCAGGCAAATTAAGACGAATTCCAAAAAAATGAGAGATTTTTTTTCTCACAACAAACCATTCTACAAAAACGTCTTTCGGTTTATACACAGGTGTCACAAGTTTGGATAACCAAATGCATCTCTGAGCCCAGTTTTCAACATTTTGGCCAAATTTTTAGGGCAAATGCTGACCTAGCATTGCAAGTTGTAGCAGAAATTGAAGAACTCCCATCACCTACTCCAAAATAGAAAGATGAACTAGCAGATAAGGCTTCCTCTAGAAAGTCCAAGACACAAAGGATAAATCACTTGTTGAGGCAAGTGTATGAGATGGAAATTCTAGAAAGAGAGATAAATAAAAACAATGCTACATTGACCAAGAGGAATAAGCTGTTGCACAACTCTTACCTAGAGATGAGATAAAGGTATGTTTGTCTAAATAGACTAAAAAAAAGATACCTAAAAGAAAACACAAGGTTGTATAGAATGATTAGGCTTCAGAGGCTGCAGATGAAGGATGCAAAGTCAAACCCTAGCACTCACCTCACATTGGAAACCCTAGCTGAAGCTGCAGTAAGCCTACAACCTCCAGAGTCAAGCCAAGCTATTGTTAACCTTCCTAACATAGAGCCTGCTAAATAAGAAGATAAGCAAAAAAAATCCCTAAATACTCTTAACCACCTAAACGGTCAGGGAATTGTAGTAATGCATGAGTTGATGGCTAAGAAGTTGTTATTGATCTCAAAAGATTGATGGAAATCTAAACCCTATCCTTCCCTAGGGTTTGAATTTAAATTTTGTAGGTACAGAGAGGAGGACCCACTAAAAAAACTCAAAACACAGGTTTTCATGGCTAAGCGTGGTTTCAAAATGGTCTCTAAGCCACTGAAAGCAGACTTTCGGCAGCTAAGACCGAAATTTTAGGGCACTCTAAGCCACTGAAATTGGTGTTTTACTATGAAAAGGCATCATTTTAAAACGGTGATTTTGAGCGACTAGAGAATAATTTTACAAAAATATCAGAGGTTTTTGTTCCTAACAGGTCAGAGAACAATAACCTCTCTAAGTTTTCCTACAGGTATTTCATATTGGGAGAATCAAATCCATCTTTGAGCCCTAATTTTCAGATCTCACAATTTCCTTGTTTTACACGTATTTTTGAAATACAGATATATGGAAAATGGAAACAAATTTCAAGAACCTAAGAGAGGTTTTTTCTCACAAAAAACCAATATACAAAAAAATCTTTTAGTTTATACACATGTGTCACATATTAGGAGAAACAAATGCATCTCTGAGCCCCAGTTTTCAGCAGTTTGGCCAAACTTTTAGGGAAAAAGTTGACCTAACAGGGCAAGTTAAAGCAGAAAAATGAAGAGTTTACTTCACCAACACCTAGGCAAGAGCAGGATAAAGTGTAAAAGCTGAAAGTTGCTGAAGTGCACCATCAAAGGAGGTCTATTCTAGTTTTGGGATACATCAAAGAGGAGAGGGTCACAAAACCCTACCTATTTTAACCAACATTGGCTCATCCATCAGAAGACCAGTTACAGCTTTCCTCCAGTACTCATTGTAGTCATCAAAAGGTTCAAAGAGTGAACAAGTGTTAGAATTTAGTTAAACTAGTAGTTAAATTAGGGTTAAGAATTATGTTATAGAAAAGGTTTGACTAAATCTTAAGACTATAAAGCTTAAGACTTATGTTATAGAAAAGGTTTGACTTCGAGGACTTGTAGACCATTGCTATTGTCAAGCTTCTCATTCTTCTCATGACCTAATATAAGCTCTTCTGTTATCATATGTTCAACTTCCATTTTCTGTCTATTCTATGCTTATGCTTGAATGTGTTATTCAGGTTTTATTCAGTTTAATTGATGTCCTATAGCTGTCATCCTATTGGCATATTGATTATTTGAATTATAAGTGATTTCCTTGTCATGAATTAGCCAATTATATCTATTTGTTTTATGTATGAATATGCCAACATGGTAAGTTCACCATCCCTGCACCATATTGTCAACCTCTGGACAGTGGTAACTAGAAGCATTGTACCTGATTGAGTTTCATGCATGTCTTGAGAGTGGGAGGTCATATAGGTCACCTGACTTGATCCAATTTAGAAAACCCCAAAAACATTTTAAGTTTCCAGGCATCCTCGAGCTACAACCTAGAGGAGTTTCCTGGAGTGATAACGAATTGGCGCCATTGTCGGGGAGAGGAGACTGAAGCTCAGCTTCCCTGGGAGATGACATAGATCCTTTCTTTGATGATAGACAAATCTTGAACACTATTTTGGTTGTAATCATCTATCTGACGACTCCATTGAAATAAGGTGGCTTCAAGAAGGCCAAGTACCAGATCAAACCCTAAAGGGCCACTAATAACAGCTGTTTCAGATCCAGAAGAGATCCTAAGAAGAGATAGGGCTTTGCTAAGGCAGACCTCCAGAGCTGCAAAGGAAGCTACATCAGGTATTTCAAGAGATATTTCTGCTATTATTTATTCTGCTGAAACATTCAAATCTCAAGAATTTTAAATACATCAAAAAAGTTTAGGGTTGTGGAATCTTCAAGCATTGTTGCTTGTGAAGATCTCATCCGTGGTGACTCCATGAAGGATGAACTCAGTGGCGACTCCAAAATATTAAGATATCAAAATCATTTGCTGCTTTTTTGGATCGGAGGTTTGCACCTCTTGACTTCTCTTCAGTTCCTGGTTTCCCACATCCAGTACCTGATATGTCCGAATGGGGATATTTTCTACCTGTCTTCAAAGAGGAGGAAGAAGACAATCCTGCATAACACCTCCTCAAGTTTCACGAATGCATGGATCTATTAGATCAGCAGCATGAAGATGTTCATGTATTCATTATATGGTGATGCACGTCAGTGGTATTTTTATTTACCTCCTTCCAGTATTTCATCATTGAAGGATTTTCACAAAGCATTCATTGAGCATTGTAAAAGGTACTATTAAGATGAGTTTGCATTTGATAATTGTTGTGAAGAATATAAGTTACATTCTGAGGATGAAAAGGTAAATAGAGAAGAATATTTTAAGTTTTGTGAGGATTTGTCCACTTATGGAATTTATTTTAGTTCTACTTTTCAACAAAGAGATGATCAGAGACATATGCATGCTGTGGTTAATAATAGCTATGAAGAGTATTCTGCAATAGGGGACACCTCTCATTGTGATCGAGATATTAATGATCTTCAGAATGTTAACCATAATATAGATGCTTTTGACTTTGTACCAAATGCATCTGCTAACTTTGGGTGTCAAGAAGATCAGTTTGTCCCCTTTGGAAACCCGAAAGATAATGAGCAGATTGAAGGAACAACATGTAACAAATTTGGATCTGCAGCAAATACTAAAGGAAACCCTCAGTTTTCTGATTTGCAGACAAAGGAAGAATGCAATAGATATGAAGAGGAAGATGATGATATTAAAAGTCCAGAATAGCAAGGCATAACTCATCCTTCCTAGTCAGAGGTTGAGCAATCTACAGTTGACATGGAGATCAATGAAAGCAACTAGCAGCAACATTTCATTCAATTGGAACAACAGTATAGAGAGGTATTCCTTTATGGTTTTTATGACCCTATTGCTAACTATCTGGAACTTATAAGCAGCATAGATATCAAAATATTTTTGTCAGATGATAGCTGGTTCTGTCACCCTTTGAAACTACATTGCTGCATGCTAGGGTTTCATTTATTTTTTGGGTCAAGATCAAGGATAAGTTTAGCAAAGCAACTTCTGACATGGCTTCATTGGAAGCATGATGTCACGTGATAAGAATCCTCTACTGATTAGAATTAGGAGTAGGAATAGATAGAAAAATAATCTCTTAATATGAGCAGTTAGGTCATTTTCAGTTGTTTTCATGAATAAGCAAAGCGGGCTACAGGCAGGGTGCAACGGATCAGTTATAAAAGTCAAATGACTCCATGGCTAATGGAACACTAGAAGCTATGAAACCAGATTCATCCAAAAGGGCCTACGTGTTCCGTGTCCACATGTCGAACACGGACACGCTGACAGAGCGTGTCCGACATGTCTTTGCAGTGTGTCCTATTTTCGGACACACGTGTCCGAGGACTGTCAGTGCATGTCTAGAAAACAAGACACGTTTTCCACTAAAAAAATGCCCAAAATTGCTTTAAATCAAAATTTTCACTTTCTTTTTATCATTTTCAAGTGTGGAGAGGGTTCTAAAGTTTGTTTGGTGTGCACGTAAAGAAGATTTGAAGGATTTAAATGTGTAATTACTAATGTTAAATGTGCATTGATTTTGATTTCTATTGAATATTTTAAAAATTTGGATCTATATGTCTATATTTTTAATATATATATATATATATATATATATATATATATATATATAACGTGTCCTACGTGTCCTGATTCCGGGGGTCACCGTGCCTGTGTTGGACACTCGAATCCTCGTGTCCTTCGTGTCTCGTGTCCTCGTGTTAGGTGACTTAGATTAGAAGATAGCTTTAATTATTCTTTTTCAGGAAAGGAATTTTGGTCTGGGGTTCTTGGCACCTCACAAGGAGGTTCCCATCCCTGAGTAGGAGCCAAAAGTTATCTCCCAAAATAAATTTATTTTCAATAAGTTCACTCATACAATTTATTTTTTGATAGGATGAAGATTTCAAGTCATATTATGAAAGACATTGGGGTGACTAACAAGGTTGGAATATCTGGTGTTCTGTTTTTTAAGAAATTTGAAAGTTTTAGCTTTCGGTGTCTTAGGCGAACTTTTCAACAGTTCATTAGCCACCGAAAATCTAGCTTTCGGTAGCTAATAGTTTCGACTCAGAACCATGTTAACCACCGAAAGCTTGTTGATCATGTTTTTATAAATTTTTGTTGCAAAGGGACTTTGGGTGGCTTAGGATAACATACCAATGGTTCATTAGCCATCGAAATCCCTACTTTCGGTATCTAAGATCGAAATTTCAGGGCGCTCCAAGCCACTGAAAGTGGTGTTTTAATATGAAAAGGCATCATTTTAAAACGGTGATTTTGAGCTACTGGAGAATAATTTTACAAAAATATTGGAGGTTTTGTTTCCTAATAGGTCATAGAACAATAACCTATCTAATTTTTCCTACAGGTGTTGCATATTGAGAGAATCGAATCCATATCTGAGACCTAATGTTTGGATCTCAGAATTTCCTGTTTGACACATGTTTTTGAAATCCATACCTTGGGGAAATTTAAATGAATTCCAAAAACACGAGAGAGATTTTTTCTCACATCAAAGCATTCTACAAAAACCTCTTTTGGTTTAGACACAAGTGTCACAGGTTTGGATAACCAAATGCATCTCTGAGCCCCTGTTTTTCAGTAGTTTGGCCAAATTTGTAGGGCAAATGCTGACCTAGCATTGCAAGTTGTAGCAGAAATTGAAGAAATCTAATCACCTACACCAAAAGAGCGAGATGAATCAGCAGAGAAGGATTCCTCTAGCAAGCCCAAGACACAAAGGATAAATTAGTTTCTGAGGCAAGTGTATGAGATGGAAATTCTAGAAAGAGAGACAAAGAAAAACAATGCTACATTGACCAGGAGGAATAAGCTGCTGCACAACTCTTACCTAGAGATGAGAGAAAGGTATGTTTTTCTAAACAGGATAAACAAAAGATACTTGAAAGAAAACACAAGGATGTATAGAATGATTAGTCTTCAGAGGCTGTAGATGAAGGATGCAAAGTCAAACCCTAGCACTCACCTCACATTGGAAACCCTAGCTGAAGCTGCAATAAGCCTACAACCTCTAGAGTCAAGACAGGATGTTGTTAACCTTCCTAACATAGAGCCTGCTGAATAAGAAGATAAGCCAAAAAAACCTTAAATACTCTTAACCACCTAAATGGTCAGGGAATTGCAGTAAAGCATGATTTGATGGCTAAGAAGTTGTTATTGATCTCAAAAGATTGATGGAAATCTAAACCCTATCCTTCCCTAGGGTTTGAATTTAAATTTTGTAGGTATAGGGAGGAGGACCCACTCAAAAAACTCAAAAAACAGGTTTCCGTGGCTAAGCGTGTTTTCAAAATGGTCTCTAATCCACCAAAAGTAGACTTTCAGCAGCTAAGACCTAAATTTTAGGGCGCTCTAAGCCACCGAAATTTCAGGGCGCTCCAAGCCACCAAAATTGGTGTTTTACTATGAAGAGGCATCATTTTAAAATGGTGATTATGAGTGACTGAAGAATCATTTTGAAAACCTATTAGAGGTTTTTGTTCCTAACATGTCAAAGAACAATAACCTCTCTCATTTTTCATACAGGTATTCATATTGGGAGAATCAAATCCATCTCTGAGCCCTAATTTTTAGATCTCAGAATTTCCCACATGTATTTTTGAAATATAGATATATGGAAAATGAAAACGAATTTCAAGAACCTGAGAGAGTTTTTTGCTCACAAAACACCAATATACAAAAATGTCTTTCACTTTATATACAGGTGTCACATATTTGGAGAAACAAATGCATCTCTGATCCCCAGTTTTCAGTAGTTTGGCCAATTTTTTAGGGCAAAAGTTGACCTAATAGGGCAGGTTACAACAGAAAAATGAAGAGTTTACTTCACCAACACTTAGGAAAGAGAGGGATGAAGTGTAAAAGTTGAAAGTTGTTGAAGTGCACTATCAAAGGCGGTCTGTTCCATATTTGGGGATACATCAAAGAGGAGAGGGTCACAAAACCCTACCTATTTTATCTAATAGTGGTTTATCCATTAGAAGACCAGTTACAGCTTTCCTCCAGTACTCATTGCAGTCATAAAAAGGTTGAAAGAGTGAACAAGTGTTATAATTTAGTTAAAATAGTAGTTAAATTAGGGTTTCTGACCTAATTTTGCAAAAACATTAATTTTATCTATTTTTAGTAAAACAGATCCAATTTTTCAGGATCTGAATATTTTTGTAAAGGCTATAAAGCCTAAGACTTATGTTATAGAAAATGTTTGACTTTGGATACTTGTAGACCATTACTATTTTCAAGCTTCTCATTTTGCTCATGACCTATTATAAGCTCTTCTGTTATCATATGTCCAGCTTCCGTTTTCTGTCTATTCTGTGCTTATGCTTGAATGCGTTATTCAGGTTTTATTCAGTTTAATTGATGTCCTATAGCTGTCATCCTATTGGCATATTGATTATTTGAATTATAAGTGATTTCCTTGTCATGAATTAGCCATTTATATGTATCTATTTTATGTATGAATCTGCCAACATGATAAGTTCTTCGTCCCTACACCATATTGTCAACCTCTGAACAGTGGTAACTAGAATCCTTGTACCTGATTGAGTTTCATGCATGTCTTGAGAGTGGGAGGTCATATAGGTCACCTGACTTGATCCAATTTAGAAAAACCTGAAAACATATTAAGTTACCAGGCATCCTCGAGTTGCAACCTAGAGGAGTTTCCTGGAGTGATAACACAACGGATCTCTTCCTATCGATTACAACACCTCTTGCTCTGGGAATGAGATTTAGAGTTTTATGATAGTACCTTGGGGATTTTAGTCATCAGTGGAAATTTTATTTGCTATTGGGTAGTGGAAATACCCTAATGTCTCCTACTCGATGGATTCTTCAAGTGTTCGAATTCAAGTCCTTGTATTCACACTTGTTAGAATGTACTAGGTACCTTGGGGACCATTTTCATTAATGGTGGTTTCTGTCGCATTTGTTAATGCTTTTCATTATTGACCAGTAATCAAACAGTTTCCTCCATGTTCGACCTCAACTCCTTTATTCGCATGGTTAGGATTCGTACCTTTTGGGCGATTTGGATTGAATACCTTGGGCCAACAATAGCATCATCATTTTTCTATTGCCCAATTTGCGCAAGACCTTGTTATATTTTATATGACATTTTGCTGAGACATAGATCCACCTTGTATTTTTTTGGCTATGATCGATTGTTGAGCATGGATCCACCTTTTTCATTTGTGGCCATAACTCCTTTAGATTTGATGTGGCACCTTTTTGCATATTGAGCGACCATGATAGTTTCATCAGTGATACATATGTTGGATCCGCCTGTATCTTTATGGCGATGATTTGTATATGGACTTGTATGTCCCATAGATTAGTTTTTTTTGACATTTATCTCTCTTTCAGGTACCTTTGTTTGAGCCTTTCGATCTTGGATTCTCTGCTCTCTCCATACTCATCTATTTCCTTTATAATGTATTTTGGCTATCATCTTCCCCTCTAACCTCATACATTAGGGGGCATCTGTTATAGCTCAAATGACACATCTCTACCAGTGACCACTTTCCCATGATTTCGTCGCATGTCGACACTTCCATGATGACACTTCATGAAAGTCACTGAAAAAAAACCTAACTTGGAGGACCCATATGTTGAGTTCTGTAAATTTTTTTGATTTCATCTTTACACTGTTAGAAAGATGTTTTAGTTAGCCAAAACTTTCTAGAAGACATCAAAGTCTGAAATGCCTAGAAATACCCTAAAAAATAGTTTTTTGATTGTACACGAGTTTCCTTAAGGAAACCCGCATACGTACATGAATTTATCTATATAATACCTGCGTACGCCTCCAAAAAATGTCAAAAAAATATATATTTTGAAATTCAGGTAATTTGGGTAGTTATGCAACTAACTCCTTCAGTTGTAACTACTTTGTCTTTGACCCTAACTCTTCATTAAGCATATAAATAGAGGTAGGGAGGTCCATGAGAGGGGACTTGAATCTTTGCATCATTATGCCGGAGGAATTGGGAATCTCTTTGCCCACACCTTTTCCCTAGAAGCTATCTCCTTATGTTGCAGAGCTTGGAGGCTGAGTTCCTTGGAGAAGAGAAGCAGCAGAACCAGATCAAGGTTTCATGAGGTGCCGAACTTGAAGAGAAGGTATAGTTGTACTTGTTTTCAAGATTAATAGAGATGTGATGTCCTTCTTCTTCCCAAATCATTGTTCAATGTGTGATTGAATATTTGTTTATGATCAGATTTTGATGTTAATCATATTATTATTTCATGTTTCTTTGATTATCATTAATTTATATGTGGTCATATTGGTTTGAGGAAGGTATAATTCGTTTTGCAGGTCTCTTGGAGCAAGAGGAGCAAGAGGAGCAAGAAAAGGATTGAAGGGCTTCTTAGATAAACCTTCATTTGTTAAGGTATGAACCATTATAATATTTGAATCTTGCTTGTATATGCTTGTTGAACATTATACATCCACCTTTCAATCCCAGTACGTTGATGGCCTCTTAAATCCTAGCCATAGGAAACTTTCCTTTACAACAGTCCTCCCTTGGTTCAACAACCTTCTAGGGGAAATATTTCGTTCCATTCTCCCATGGAAGGCCATGTTGATGATACTACTTGTCCAGATTATGGTCCCAACGCTTCGTTTTGGGATACCTCTATGGGATAGGCCATTGCTTCGTTTGGCACTCGTCCAACCTCTTATGAAGATATTTCACCAAATGAAGAAGAACGTAGACAATACTAGGCAGCTATTCTCTATGCAAGAGAACTTGAGAAGAAAATAGATAACATATTGGGTACACCACCACCTCGCTCAGTAGTTTTTCCTCGTAATCTGGACCCTTGGCCTTTGGGATATCGTTCACTTGCTGATTCTATGAACCCTATTGAACCTATTCTAGATCGCACTGTGACTTCGCATAATCTAGGTCAAACTACCAACCCCACCACCTCCCATATTATGTCTGTTCCAAATCCTCCCGGGTCTTCTGCACCTGGGGAACAACATTCAATTCCTGTTTCATCAATACCTTCTAGTGCTGGGGGGCAACCCCCGGCACGACCTACGTTACATGTCACTGGAGTTGTCTCTAGTCATGGAAAAACCTCTAGTATAGAGAAATCTATAGTCTATGTCCCTCCTACCCACATGAATGTGGTTAATCCCCCATCCAGTTCAGGGCAGCCCTTGGGGGCACAACCTGTAACCAATCAAACCTCTTCGGGGTATGGTTACATAGAAAATCAAGTACCTGTAAGAAATACCAATTATCAACCCACCCCTACAGGAATGACTTATGCTGGAATTCCATATCCTAGTAATACTTTCACTCCATGGGGGAAACCTAACTGGTCCTACATGCTAGCTATGGGAGGGATACCTATACATACCGCGGGGGGTGCCAGAGGAGCATCTTACGGAGGTCCTCCCTCTAGGGGGCCTAATGGTCCTGGAGGGACTGAAGGATTTCCTCCTTATGGTCCTAACGGTATTGGTGGTCTTGGGGGGCCTAGTGGCTTCCCTCCTAGTGGTCCCGGAGGGTCTGGTGGACCTCCTCCTACTGGTTCTGGAGGCTCCAGAGGTTTACCTCCCAAGGATCTTGGAGGGTCAAGTGGTCCTCCTCCTGGTGGCCCAGGTGGTCCTGGTGGTCCCTGAGGCCTTGGTGGTCCTCCTCTTGGAGGCTCCGGTGGTCCTAATGGTCCTGATCCCAGAAATAAACCCCCTATGGGTGGATCTTCAGTGGTTCTTCATCACAACAACCTATCTATCAGTCTACTTATGGTCCTACTGATACTTATATGCCCTATCAATACTACCAGTATGTACAACCCAATTGCCTGTTACCATTCCTAACAACTTTGGACTTGCCTGATTTGTCCAAGTTGATTAATGATCCCATTCGACATAACCCCTCGTGGCCTCCCATTCCTCTAAAGTTACCATCGGACATTCCAAAATTCGATGGGAAGTAGGGAGATGTTCCAAAAAACCATGTCATGACATTCCATTTGTGGTTTTCTTCGAACTCCCTAATGGATGATTCATTTTGTTTAAGACTCTTCCAGTGAACTTTGACCGGTACCTCCACAAAATGGTACATTGAACTTCCACAACATTCATTTGTGGATTTTGGTTCTTTGGCAACTATCTTTCTTACACACTTTCAGCTTCCTATCCATTATGAAACGGGTACAGATCTTTTAAATTCTCTCCATCAGAACACCTCCACCCACATATCAGATCATATCCATGAGTGGAGAAGGCGAAGAAGACTTATTGAGGCTCCTATCCCGGATCAATTGTTAGCTGATTGGTTCACTAAATCTTTGTTGCCTCCAATTTCCCGAGATGTGGCTATGGTTGGTGTCATTATTGAAGAGCAAGCCATTAGTCAATCCCAATATCTGGACTTGGTTTATTCCCAATCCAGAACGTTGTATGACTTGATACCTCAAGCTCCTCGCCCAAGCACCGTTCCTGCCAAGCCACCAGCAGAAACCCTTGTTGATGGGATTGTTGGTTCAATCCAGTCCCCATCAACAACAAATCCTACCAAGCAACCCCAAAATTCCACCCCTACTCCTTCAACTCCCAAGGTTTCCATCGAGGTAAATTCCATTCAGAGTACACAAATGCTCGACAACAATAAAAAGAAAGGTAAAGCTAAAAATCAAAAACCTGGAAACTAGCAAGAGAATCCAAAACCAACCATCAATGAGAATGATAAAGGGAAAAGAAAAGAAAAATATCCATGTCTGCTATGTGGAGGTGACCACTTCAGGAAAGAGTGTCCTCGTCATGAAGAAATCACTCAATTTCTAAAAACTAATCCCATATCAGCAGTTCTCACGGATCCTTTTCCCTCTCAACAACAACTGATAGACCACATGTATAATCAGGGAAAATCTAGTTCTTCAGAGGAAATTCGCATGATTTCCTCGGACACTATTAGTTTGCAAACTCAAAGTCGGAGTTATGAAAAAATCATAGACAAGAAAGAAGAAAATTCTTCTTCAGGAAAAGCTCCCTCTACTGGTTCTCTCGAGTCCTCATCTACTGGTCCCCTAACCATTGAGAAACCTAATCTCGACATGGTTTTATGTCCACCCAAGAGTACTCTTAGGAAGGGAGTTTTTAACCATAATGCCTGAGCTTCCCAGTTTTATAATGTAGTTGAATATCTTGCTCAGGAACCATGTGCAATGTCTACCTTGGAAGTACTCCAAAGTTGTCCTACACAACGCAAAAACTTGTTAACCGCGTTAGGAGCTTTAGACCCGGACAACACTAATTTGATTCATTTCAATATTGAGAACTATAAGTCTAGACTACCTCACAAACTTGCTTTCCAAATCATAATGAAATTAGTCGGAAAGAAGGTCTTTAGAACTGTCTTAGATGAAGGGGCTTCAACTTCAGTTTTGTCCCTGTCTTGTTGGAAAGCTATTGGCTCTCCCGAGCTTGTAACATCACCAATGACTCTGAAAGCCTTTGATAGACAAGGTTTCTATCCGCATGGTCTCATACCACCCATTTCAATCGAGCTTGGGGGAAAATCTGTTTCCATTCAAGTGGAAGTAGTAGATGCCCCGTTAGATTACAACCTCCTATTAGGAAGAAATTGGTTTTACGCCACGATTGTTGTCGCTTCAACGGTATTTTGAACTGTCCAATTTTTTGCATCTTGGGAGAATTGTAACCATTGATCAGTTCGATTTATGTACACTGGATGTTACCACCCCTACGGCTAATAACATCCCTATGTTCAGCCATTCCCCTCCTTCTTACCAGTTGATTGGGGTAGGCATGTTGAATGATTCTTCCCTTATGGGGATTTTTCCGTCAAACCCTCCTAACATAGACACGACGAAGGTAAATATGATTTCTTCATATGATTATGACCCAAAAGGCAAACAAATTATTGGGTCCACCTCGTTGAGTCTGCATGAAGCAATGTACACCATTCCAAACCCTTTCCGATGACCACACTAATGACCTTCATCTAGTGGCTTCGGACCCTTACCACCTGCCCTACTAGTTAGAACCCTCTCTTCCTACTCTTTATTATCTCTCCTAGACTTTCCATTCTGATGAGTCCATTATGGAGATCATGAGTACAAATGAGCCTATATGGGAGGATCATCACCATAGATCCTCGTTCCTCCCCAATACCAGTTCGGTAGACCATGATTTTGCATCCCTTTTTACTACTGATATTGTCAAAACACCTCAAACTCCTATAATGTTGTAGAACATAGATTCTGAAGGAAACCTATGCAACATTACTCAAACAAATCCAATAGACATATTAGCCAAGCCTGGCACCCTTGAGCACCTTCATGTTGGGAAGATCTGCTCAACAAACGAATCTGAAGCATACATAGCACTTTTCAAAGAATTCTGAGATGTCTTTTCTTGGTCCTATGAAGAAATACCAGGGATAGACCCATCCATTGTGGTTCACGAAATAAAAACCTATCCCATTGCAAAACCTGTCAGGAAAAAACTAAGACAAGTCCATCCACGGAAAGCCACAACTATCAAAGCTGAAATAGAGAAACTTCTAAAAGCAGGGTTTATTTATCCCATACCCCTGACGGAATGGGTATCGAACATCGTCCCTATCAATAAAAAACAAGACACCATTAGAGTCTACATCAATTTCAAAGATTTGAACAAATCTTGTTCCAAAGACAACTTTCCCACTCCGCATATCGACCAGATTATTGACAACTGTGCCGGAAGTGTCATATTCTCATTTATGGATGGATTTTTGGGCTAAAATCAGATTGATATTTTACCCATCGATCAGCACAAGAAGACATTTATTTTCCCGTGGGGAACCTTTGCATACAGGAAGTTACCATTTGGCTTGAAAAATGCTAGAGCCACTTTCCACCGTGCTATGTCCTATGCGTTTCAAAATATAAAACATATTGTAGAACCATACCTTGAGGACCTCCTAGCTCATTCATAGCAATGGGAGGACCACCCTGGTCACCTTAGAGAAATTTTCCTGAGATGCCGTCATTATAACATACGGTTCAATCCTCATAAATGTGTTTTCTGCGTTGAGACGGGATTCCTGTTAGGTTTTGTGGTTTCTAAGGATGGCATCTGAATAGATCCATTGAAAATTTCTGCTATTCTAGCCCTACCAGCCCCAACCAACCTTCTAGAACTCCAAAGTTTGCAAGGGAAGGAAAACTTCCTTCGTCGTTTCGTTTTCAATTTTGCAGAGAAAACACATGGTTATATGCATCTCCTTAAAAAGGACACTCCGTTATTTTGGGATGACCAAGCCCAATGATCCTTTGATAATCTCAAAAATGATATGACTCACTCACCCGTGATACACCCCCCAGATTATTCAAAGGATTTTCTCTTATACATTGCTACCTCCACTACTACCATCACTATGGTTTTGGTGCAGGAGAATCCCGACGGTTAGGAGCACATGATCTACTATGCTAGAAGAATCTCATGGATTCCAAAACCTGATACTCATGCGTGGAGAAATTAGCATTGGACACGGTCATTACTGTTCAGAAATTTCGTCACTACATTTTGCTCCGCACAACCACCATATTGGCAGACCAGAACTCTATGTATTATATCCTGAATCGTCAGGTGCTCGGGGGCAAGTACTCCCGATGGATAGTCATCCTACAAGAGTTTGATCTAGAATTTTCCAAAGCTACGTCAAAGAAATCCTTGGTTGTTGCTGAGCTCATGTGTGATATTCCCTATGCTTTGATGGAATCTGAGCCTAGTGATTCATTCCCGGATGAATTCCTATTCTTGATAAGCACTACTGACACATGGTATGGATATTTTCTCATTTATCTCTAGACAAAAATATTTCAGCCCACTCTATCCCATGACGATCACCACCGTATCCGTCACCATGTAAAATACTACCTCATCTTGAATGACACTTTGTATAGATGTGGTATCAATTCCGTTCTTCGGCAATGCCTTACCCACGAGGAAGATGAACAAGTTTAGAATGACTGCCACTCTGGAGCATGTGGTGGTCATCTATATGGGATGGCTACAGCCCAGAAAATCCTTTGCGCTAGCTATTTATGGCCTTCAATATTTAAAGATTATCATGAGGCTGTTAAAAAATGCCCACCATGTCAACATTTTTATCCAAAAAAGCGCACCCACTGTGCTCCTTTACACCCCGTCATTGCCATTGGCCCTTTTTCCAAATGGGGGATCGATTACATGCATTGTAATCCTACCTCAGCCGGGGGGCATGGTTACATCATCGTAGCCATTAACTATTTTACGAAATGAGATGAGGCCATGCCTACATATACAGAGGACAGTAAGATTTCTGCTCTCTTCCTGTTTAATCATGTGATAGCAATATTTGGAGTCCCACAGTCCATAGTCACTAATCACAGATCACATTTCCATAATCAAATGATGGAGGAACTAAGTACCAAGCTAGGTTTTCGTCATGAAAAATCAACGCCCTATTATCTGCAAGCTAATGGTCAGGTCGAGGCCATTAACAAAGTTTTGAAAACGATGCTGCGTCGGATGGTTGGAGACCATAAATCCAACTGGCACCATATTCTTTTCTCCGCTCTTTGGGCTTACCGGACTTCGGTAAAAATAGCTACTAGTTTTACACCCTTTCAGCTTGTCTATGGACTAGAAGTTGTCTTGCCTATTGATTGTCAAATTCCATCCTTGAAACTTGCCGTCAAAATTCTCCCAGACACTTCCTCAAAGGAAGAAATATTTCTCTACTTGAACAACCTTGACGAAACTATAAGAGATGCAGCCTCGGCCAATGAGGCACACAAGAAATGCGCCAAGGCGCAGTATGAAAATCTGTCCAACCTCGTGCCTTTAACAAAGGTGACCTAGTTTTGACCTATGATCAGAGATATGACAAAATAAGGAAATGAAAGTTCGAATCCATGTGGTAGAGTCCTTTCATTATTTCCAAAGTTTTAGAGAAAGGGGCCTACGAGCTTGTGGATGATGATGGAATCCCCTTAGGACAACTTCGTAATGGGTTGTACCTAAAGAGGTACTATGCCTAGATCTGTCTTGTATAGTACCATATATATATATGTATATTACTTGAATTTTAGTGTGCTTAAGTATTTTCAATATGGTTTTGAGTTTAGTGTCTGTATCTATTTATACCATGTTTTGGTCGTGTAGAGTAGATGGCTTTCTACGGCTTCGCTAATGGTGCTTTCCGCCACACCTTCAATCTTGCCTCAGCTACTTACGATCTGGTCAGTTCAGGAGCAGTTTGTATTGGTCCCGCTACCAACAATATCGTCGAGTATCGAGCAGTCATAGGTCTTCTGACTGAAGCTGCCTCCCAAGATGTTCTAAACTTGATAGTTTTGATGGACTCACAACTAGTGGTTTGTCATTTAAACCATGTCTATACCATTAGGAATCCCGTGCTTCTCCGTCTCTTCCTGAGGGTACATTTATTGGAGAGGTCATTTGAAGCTATTAACTATAGGCATATCCCTAGGGAAGATAATGCAGTTGCCGACTCATTGGAAATTTATATCCTAGATTGGCATATTGCCCATTCATGACGTGAAAATCAAACATGGTTCACTGTAAATAAACTGAAAAGACACATAAACTCATGTAAATACATTCACCATTTGAGACATATAAACACCAAAAGTAGAAGTATGTATATATATATATATATGTTTTACAAAAAATAGGTCACGAGACCTCATATGAAGCGTGCAATCTTTCAGGTAAAAAATCATCATACAAAAGTCCCGAAGCTATCTATCATCTTTCAGTGGATACATCATGCACCCTATCATCTAGTGATGCTTGTGGTAACACATGACCACCCCGGCTACTCGATGTAGCAGTCTACTGAAACGACCCAGTACTCCCATAGTGGGCATCTGGTACCTCAGTGAGAGGTCGTTGATCGAGGCATATGGTATGTCTAGAGTCAACCTCTCAAGGTTCTCCTTTAGCTCCCCTGTCACATCATTTCCCTGTGGTACAAAATGGGCTCTGACTCACCTTTCTAGTGGGGAGGCTCCCCCAGGTCATGCTGCTTCGACATCTGCATGAAAACATTAAGTCTCATTACTAACACATAAAAAATATAAAACATCAAAACATAAAAACACAATTTCCATTTTAGGGTTTTTTTTTCTTACCGATATCACCCCACTATCCACCAGGTGGAAGCGGTAGGTCAGGGTCACCACTGAAGTCAGTGCTCGCGTATTCATAGTCCTCAACCATGAGGACCTGGTCTTGTAGCTATCGAAAAAATGGGTCTCCAAACTTCACCTTGCCTCTACCTGCTCTTGTGTGGGCCATGATCTGGACCCACCTCAGCATGTGACGGTCTCTCGCCATCAACTCAGTGAACACCACCTAGGGTCTCATTTGGGGAACCTACTTGAAAAAGAAACAAGCAAGAATGGAACCAAAATCGAACTGCTTCAGCTCCCCTTACTGACACTTGGTCAACTGATCTTTGAAGATAGAAAGTAGAGCCTCCACCCAATTGAATACTGTGGGCACCATGGCCTCTATAGCGTAGAGCATATGCGCTCTAGATGTTTGATGTACCCCTTGGCTCCCTGCCACTCTTTGCATGGTAAATAAAATTGTCCATAGTGGGCCATCCACCACTGCTTTTATGGAAATTTTCTTCCCCAATGTTCTGGTCCCAGGAATACAATGGAGGTTTATCAGTTCTTGGGTAGTGATGTCCCCTCCATGAGAACTAGTCAAAGATATGGGATCACCCCGTCTTGATAGGCCTGTTAGGAAGTAGATATCTTCTACTTCGATTGTCAATACATGAGCACCCACCTCAAAATACTGTTTCTCTGGATTCCACATACGAAGAATATGCTCTAATAGGTGCTCATGCGACACCATGCTGGGTGTGCAGAAAAAATTTAGAAGACCACAGTCTCTCAACGCGGCTATACAACCTGCATTTCGTTCGACAAATGCATCATCATTGTCATGTTGCCTCTCTTTCCAAATTACCATTTTTGATCAATGGGAACCTATCAAAAACCATCATAAGGCCAATTAGAAACATCGTCAATCATTCAAATCATCAAATTTGAGCTATTTTGGCTTGTACATATATTTTTATTTACCCACGGTCGGCACCACCTGTGTCAAGTGTTTTAGACGTGGTTCTAGCGGGGTACCACTTATCTCGCAAGGGATAAGAGCTATGCCCGCTTCCATGGTTTTAGGGCTCACTCAAATAGCCCAAAACACCCCCCCAAAATTAAAAATGAGAGCATGAAATGAAAGAGCAAGGTTTAAGCTATTACCTGGAATTGACGGTGCGTAAATCCGACAATAGATGCTCCTGGAATCACCAGCTGAAAATCCGACCAAGAAAATTCTCCAAAGGCTCTCTACTATTGGTAAATGGTAAAATGTTTTGTTTTTTACTATTTACATAACTTTTATAAGCATTCTAGGTTTTGACATGTCATAGTTTTGTTTTAAAATCATTTATTACTAGAGAACTATCAGTCATGATCCTTTAATGTCATTTATTGGAGAGTTTAACCATTGTTTTTTAAGTCGTTGCAGGGTAAAAGGTGGTAGCAGTAAAAGTTTTGGGAGTTTGTTTTTGACTTTTTCGTACTACCATAAAACGAAAAAAGTCTTTGAGCATTTATTGCGACACTTTGGTCATGCTCTCAAAAATTAGCATCAAAGGTCTGAGTCCTTTTCTAATTCTTTTCAGACTCGTAAAATCCCTCATTATGAAAAGAGACCTAGTGGAGTCTTCTTTAAACTCTTTTTGTGCTCCTTAAATACGAAAAGATTGTTGAGTGATCTTGTCTTCTTCATGCTCATTAAAACACTTGAAGAGTCATTCATCTGACGGTAGGTCATCACTTTTTCGATTCAGATGAACTATTTTATGAAAAAGGACCTTGTGGAGTATTCTTCCGTGGTCGTTCAGACTCTCTATTCATGAACGATACCGAGTTAAATTTCATTGTACTCGTTAAATTAAACATTGAGAGACCCTCTTTCAGGAACGAACCCCTCATCTTTCAGGTTCGTAAAACATATGAGTTTGGACTTGTCTTCGGACGAGCTACAATGAGTGTTTGTTACCCTCTTTGAACTCGTAAAAATGAAAAGAAGCACTCATCAACCATGATGGGGAAATTATGGGAAGGGAATCATTTTACAAATAAATGGCAGTATGTCGTTACCTTTGAACATGGAACTTATCTACATATCATTTCAGTCAATTGGGTATTCAGCTGATTTATGTGATGATCCACTTTCATGAGTCATGTCACTCCTTTGAGTCTTTCAAAAGAATGCATTGTCCACCGTCGCACTGTGTGTTTTTCTAGTCTAGTCATCCTGCCAAGTCTTTTGTTGTGCCGCCTGATGTTCAAAGGGAAGTTGAAGAAGTCTTACTTCTATAGTCAAAACAGTCTCTGTGTCAGTACTTTTGGGTCAGTCTTATGGTTACCTCATTCACATCATTCCAGAACTTTGTTTCGAGTTTCGTGTCATTGATGTGGGATTCATCAAGGCCCTCCTTCGACGAGACTATTCTTGTTGACATCAGTTCATCATCCAGGAAATAGTCTTAGAAACAAATTTAGTACCTTGAGATCTGTATGCCTCAATGATAGATTCTATCACTCTCGACATAGGTTCATATCATTGACCTTTGATCAATAGAATCGACTAGGTTTTTGACATCATGACATCTATTCACACTCAGTAGATTGTACTAGTGTACCTTGGGAATCATTGACATCAATGGTGATGTCCCTTGCACTTGTTAATGGTTCACATCATTGGCTAGTAATCAAGTGGTTTCTACCATGTTCAACTTCAGAACATTGTAATCACATGGATAGAATCCTACTTTGTGGAAAACGAGACAAAGACCCTGGGTACTTGTTTAGCACTCATTGCTTTCCCCAGGTTGCGATGGAGTTTTGTATATCATGCATGGATCCACATTTGTATGGTCGTGGCTATGCTCAAATTTGCATATGTACGACATAGATATACATTGTATGTCTGGTAGCTATGTCCAAGTTTGAGTCCTCTATCACATGGATCTATGTTGTATTCTGGTAGCCATGGTTTTTTATTCCTCTCATGGATCTTCCTTGTATTGGTCTACAACCATGAGTTGGTTACATTGTCTATCGGTCAAAAGTATTCATGTATTGTAGATGCCTACTCGATGACATTCTCTGATCAAGTGGACTCTCACCTCAAAGTGACAACTTGTTCTCTCAAAGCTCTTGCTTATCGTATCCCTCTAAGCCTCATGCTTTGGGGGGAATTCTATTATACCCAAATCCTGTCACCATCATGTGATAATATCCTTAACACCTATGTTTTCCCTAAATCCCAAACTCGGAGTGGAAACTTGCTCTGGATATCAATTCTACATAAAAAAACCTAGCACCGCTTTTTCCCTTTAGCTTATGAGCGGTACCTTGTTCAGCACTACCTAAGTCCTGTTCTAGAAAAGCGGTGCCACCATGTATGTGCTTTTCTCTTTGAGTGGTTCTTACCCTTCACTGGTCTGTCATAAAGGAACAAAAGCGGTACTCTTGGTAAAAATGGAAAAAGAGAAGATTATCGAGACTTCTAGAACTTGAGCCTCATTTCCTCCCTTATCCCTATCAATCTAGGCTGGCTGGAGTTGAGATCCCTCTTGGTAGGATCTTAGAGCCACCTCACCCACAATTTTTTCAACTATCCCTATCCATTGAGCCTTATAAATACAAGCTCATATCCATAGTTGAGGGGGATAACTGAATGGTAATGTTATGTTGTTGAATTGACTATCTAGTCCAATCCATTGGAGAGCACAAGAGAGCAACTTGGAGCTGTCGGGGATGAGGTGTTTGCCTTGTGGAGGAGTTTGTCAAAACTAAGGCAATGGTTGTAAGCTTCTTCATTCATTTCTTAATGCAAAGCTGATTTCCATCCCACATATCTGTTGTATTGATCTCACATGTATATGTTACTGGATTCCTTAGTCACTAGTATGGATGTGTGAATAGTGTTCTGGTAGCTTTGATGTTCTTGTTTGTTTGACATGTTATGCAGGTACACAGGTTCGCCATCAAAGCATTATTCTAGGTGTTTACAACATTCAGGGAAGGTATTCATCCTTTGTCGTTCACTCATTTGTTCTGGATCTGAACCATTTAGACCAGAGGAACAGCTTCTATCTGCAGAAGGTGCAATATTCCTGACTACAATTTATCAAGTCGCCATTGTCGGGGCTGTTCTTACTTGGTTTGGCGATTTAAGCATATTTTTCAAGCTGTCGTTTGTGTTTTTACGCCGTGAAAGGTGGGTAGGTTTTTGTTTTTGTTTTAGATTTAAAAAAGAGCTCTACCCCTTACATTTAGGTTTAGAACCATCCTTTGAAAGAGTTTTGACCTAGCCGAGGCCGCCTCACCTACTCATAACGCTTTATCAACCCATTCAGATGTGTTTTTTCCTACAAAACCTGTTAGAGCTCTACCATTTGTGCTGAAGTATTTTCCCGCAGACTAGGCCATTAATAATAGATCTCTAGAGGCTGAGAGCCGCCTATGTAGGAATTTTGTTGCCAACATTTTACCCATTGACCTGCATTGTGTTTGTCTTGACTCGATGGTTGAGGATAGTAGGGTAGTGCAAAGTAATGATGTTGTTTTGGAACAGTTGGCCTAGCGTATTATTGACATTTTGTTTTCTTCTCTCATTCAAATGGACAGGTTAGTTTAATGATGTAAATACTGAAATGTTTTTTATGTTATTGCAATCACCGCATCAGGATGAAGCTGCAAGAAAAGAAAAAGATGAATTTGCAAGGAGGTTGGCAGCAGGTGCAAAGATATTTCTAGCAGAAGTGCAGAGAGGAAAAAGAGCAAAGAAGATAAGAGAAAGAAATAGGAGGCTATCCAAGAAAATATTGTAGAACTAGAGAGGTCAATAGCTCAAGAAGCATTAAACCAAGAGGTGGTTACAGAAGAACAAATAAAGGAAGATCAGGAATATCTAGGTGATGAATATCCAGGACAAATCCTTATTCGGGACAACCTAGAGAGCTTCTCTCTTGCATCGAGCAGCATACAAATTACTGGAGAAAGAAATTAGCATGACAACAGATTGGGTCCACTTAAGTGTTTTGTCCTTTAGACACATGGAAATGTAATTGTAATATTTTTGTATATATCTCTTGATTAGTGACTACACTAGAAGACAAACTTTCTGTAACTGAAATTTAAGGAAGCCCAAAGGGCAGGGAGACCAAAGGTCAGTTTAGAATGTGTAAATATAGATAGATCGAATGAGATAAGGGACTTTTCACTAGCATAGTTACTGAAGCTTGTTGTAAGAATAACTATTTCCTTTTATAATAAAGAAGATGGAATTTTGCTAGAGAGAGTATTGCATAATCCTCAAATCATGTTGTGTAAAGCTTAATGAAGAACTATTTCTCTTTTAGCGCTATATACAATCTGTGAGATCGTTCCTAACCCTATGAACTATTTCTGAGTTATGACTAATTTTACGTTATGTGATGAATCTTATGCAATAATGAATGATGAATGTTTTAATATCACTGAGCTATCGTTGTGTTAACTTTCTGTTCTGTGTACGTATCCTGGATTTATCAATTATCTGTAGAGTTCTTTATGCAAACAATACAGTACATCATTCATTCTTATTTAATGTTAATCTTGCTCCCTGGGGATAGGCTATAATAGATTTAGATTAGTTGTTATGTTTATATTTCTTGCATTTATGTTTATGTTTATATTTCTTTATCTAATGGTGCATTGTCTAGAGTTTTACTAGGTTGAGGATCGAAGGCTTCCAAAATTTTCTTCTTTTGTTGCGGTAAATTACACATCTCAAATAACGAATCATTTGCCTTGGTTTTATTAATATATTCTACTATATCATATCCCATTTAATCTAGGCAGTATATCATATCCCATTTATGCGAATCTTCAGAATGGTAATTTCATACCAAAAGGGGTAAGGACATTAGAGGGGATGTTTGATCTAAATAACAAATTCTGAAGGCTAGTGAATGTCAAAAAACACAGCTCCTCAATGCAGTATGAACTGATCAATCCGGGAACAGAAGCTGAACCCAAGTATGTCAACTTCGGAAAATGTTGTTCTACAAGTGAAAGAAGTAAGTATAAGGATGTATTTGTTTGGACTTATGATGATCTGAAGATGTATGACACTCGCATAATCCAACACATTATTCCTATTAAAGCAGGTGTAAATCCTTTCCAGTAGCAGCTTCGAAAGATGCATCCTAAGATGGAACCTCTGATTCAAAGTGAAGTGAAGAAATTGCTTGATGCTAAGATTATTTTCAAGGTTAGACACTCAGAATGGGTAGCAAACTTGGTACCAGTTAGAAAAACGTACAGAGAAATAAGACTCTGTGTGTATTTTAGAAATCTGAATCATGCTTTAGACAAAGACAATTATCCAGTCCCTCCAATGGAACAAATTTTGCAGATGGCATTAGGATTCGAGTTATTCTCCTTGTTGGATGGGTTTTCAGGCTAAAATTGGGTACTGTTAGCAGAACAAGATGGGATGAAAACTACGTTCCGTACAAAGTGGGGAACCTTTGCCTATAGGAGAATTCCCTTTGGATTAATTAATGCTGGAGCTACTTTCCAAAGGGCCATGGACATAGCTTTCTGGGGACTGATAGGCCACAATGTGGTGGTTTACTTGGATGATGTAATCGTATTTTCAAAGAAAAGAGAAGAACATCCATATCATTTAAAACAATTTTTTGAGCGTTGTCGAAAATACAGTATCTCATTGAATCCCAAGAAATGTGTTTTCGCGGTGCTGGAAGGAAATCTATTGGGTCATGTCATTTCTAAAAGGGGAATCTCCATAGACCTAGAAAGGATTGAAGCTATAGCACAGATCCCCTTGCCCCACAATAAGAAGGGTATGAAATCGTTTATGGGGACCATTAATTTTGTGCGAAGGTTTGTGCTTGATTTTTCACAAACAATCAAACCTTTGCAGCAGATGGTTAAGCAAAGGGTGCATTTTAAATGGAATGACATAGATAAGAATGCATTTACTAAGATCAAAACAATAGTAACACATGAACCTTCACTTATAAGTCTTGATTTTGCTAAAGATTTCATATTGTACACTTTTGCTTTTGATAATTCGCTTGCAATAGTGCTAACACAAAAAGAGGAAGGATGAGATGAATTCTCTATTTCATTTATGAGCACTGGTATGCAAGGGACTGAATTGAACTACCCCACCATTGACAAGAAAGCGTACACAGTATTTAAAGTGGTAAATCAATTCAATCCATATATACTTAAGAATCATACTAAAGTAGTAGTTCCTCACCCAGCAGTTCGAACCCTCTTCGTGCAAAAAGAGTTGGGTGAAAGAAGAGGAAATTGGGTTATGGATCTACAAGAATAAAATTTAGATTTTAAGCCAGCAACCATTATTAAAGGACAAGGAATTTGCTTGATAATGGCTGAAAGTCAAAATGGTGAGGAAAGTGATTGGTAAAATGAGGCTGAAGTTCATATGATCGACATGTGTCCCATTTTTACAGCTTCGGAATCATGGTATAGAGACTTGATACATTATCTCCAGAAAGGTTATTTGCCAGAACATTGGAGTCCAAAGCAAAGAAGAGCACTACGGTTGAAATCAACATCCTATCAAGCAATTGATGGAGTTATTTTTAGAAAGAACTACGACAGAGTTTTTCTGAGATGTTTAGAACATGAAGATGCGGCTAAAGTGGTTAAAGAATTGCATGATGGTCTGATAGGAGGGAATTATTTAGGAGATACCACTGCCCACAAGATCTTAAGGGTAGGATACTATTGGCCAACCTTGTTCAAAGATGCACATGCATATGTAAGGAAATGTGATATTTGCCAGCAAAGTGGAGGAAGACTTGTTAGAGCCGCTGGGCCATTACAACCAGTCGTGGTTTCAGAATCATTTGAACAATGGGGAATTGATATTATTGGAGAGATTAATCCTAATTCTTCAATGCAGCACAAATACATCCTTACAGCTACCAATTAATTCACCATATGGGTGGAAGCCATTCCAGTATGAAGAATAAATGAAGATGCAGTCATTGACTTCTTGCAAGAACATATTATGACCAGGTTTAGGGTTCCAATTTCCCTAGTTTTTGACAATGCATATTATTTTTCATCAATTAAACTTATAGAATTTTCTAATGATAAAGGAATGAAGTTACATTATTCTGCTAATTATTATCCACAAGGTAATGGATTAGCAGAATCTACCAACACAAATATCATTAGAATTTTAAAGAAAACCGTCATAGAAAACCAAAGAGGTTGGCATGTATCTCTCCCAAATGCACTCTGGGATAATAGAGTCACACCAAAGAATTCCTTAGGTGTATCACCTTACACTCTAGTTTATGGAAAAGAAGCCATTTTTCCACCCAATATTTTACTCCTGGCTTCCCAATTAGCCCAAGCTTCAAGAGGATCTAGTAGTGAAGTTTTACAAGTTAGAATCAATACCTTGCTCAAGTTAGAAGAGTCTAGACTCAAAGCTAAAGAAATATTTAAGCATTAGTAGGAGATTGTAAAGAGATGGTTTGACAAACGTAAGTATGGAAATAAAAGTTTCTAGGTGGGAGATTTAGTGCTCAAATGGGATCACCCGCATGACGAAAGGGGTAAGCACACTAAGTTTCAACATCTCTCGGTCGGCCCATTTCTGATTGCTGCAAAGTTAGGATCCTCAATGTATAAGCTTCAGGATTTGCAGGGGTGGGAAGAGAATCTTCCAGTTAATGGGTTGGTTCTCAAACCTTATTTTACTGGATGCTTTTGATTTTCTTTTCTGTACATAGATACAATTTTGGTTTTTGCTTCATTTTTTCCGTAGTTAGTTTTCCTTATTTACATTTTCTTTCTTAGAGTATAATTTATTTCAGTTTGTTTATTTGCTTTATTTTCAGTTTTCAAATAAGCCAGCACAATGTTTTCGGATGTTTGAAGGACATTGGAGTTTTGGGTAAACTGCGAATATTTGGACTGAAAAGATGCTTATTAAATATACATGTAGCATGATTCAGATTCTTTAAGTTGATTGATTATCTGAAGAGAGGTTGTGAAAACATTGAAGTCTTGTCTAATCCCTGTTAAATAACTAAGTTCAGGGAAGTCCGAAATACTATTGTGGGGCTCCATCCATTTCACACTAAAATCTCTCTTAGGAAGCTAACAGCAATGGACCCACAGAAAGGAAGCAGGGTGGATAGGTATATGGTATTTAAAATGATCCCATGCCACAAATAAAATCCAAAAGGCTTAAAAGAGTCAAATATCCCAGAAAGAAAGCATACATCAAAAGACATACTGAATGAAATCAATATTAGATAAGATTTCTCAGAGGTTCTTCTCCGTCCGTGAGCTGAAAGCAAACTATCTCTCACATAAAAGGACACTATGGATTGAAGAACCTAACCAAGTTTCAAATGAAAGATGCCATCCAGGAAGACTCAAAAGGACAAAAGTCCAAAAGCATCAAAAGAATGCAAAAGGCATGGGAATGAGGAACACACGAATATGTCTATCCACATTTTGTTACGATCTTGTGGTATTTGAGATAGAAGAAATCCAAATGCAGAAGTAAATGAACCTCATATCTTGGCCTCATAATAGTTAT
This sequence comes from Pseudotsuga menziesii, assembly GCA_001517045.1. NCBI lineage: Eukaryota > Viridiplantae > Streptophyta > Pinopsida > Pinales > Pinaceae > Pseudotsuga > Pseudotsuga menziesii. The sequence continues at coordinate 253,162 of LPNX010195906.1, forward strand.
CGGGACTTTGAAAACCTGGTTACCCTATCCTAGTGGACTATAATCAATGTTAAAGTTCTAAATCCTGCATTCCTGGAAAGGTCTGAACATCTTAAAGAAATATTAAAATTTTGAGAAGAATTGATTTAACAAAGTAGCATGAAGCAGCTTTCAATCCTAAAAGTCAGTTTTTTTCCAGAGATCTGTGTTCACCATCCAGTCACTAATTTTTTCCGCTACAACTTTCCTCCAAAATTTTTTACATTTTTTAGGACCCCCTTTAAAACCTTAGCTTTTGCTTTTTAGGATTTCTAAGTTTTGAAATACAGCTTTTGTGACTTGTTTTATCATGGCAAAAGGTTTAAGTTTTTTTTTTCTTTCACTAAGTCAGGAAAGTCTTTTTAGTTGCAGTAGTGGGTGGGTGTGATAGTTTTAAGCTGGTACGACAGACATCGTCTTGAGAATCTAGCCGCAATGACGAGCGAATTCTTTTTCTTGAGCCGTTACGAAGGACGGTTGTTCCTCTTCGAGCCACTACGACATACGGTTATTCAAGTTAGATTCGCTACGGTGGATGACTTTTCGGCTTCATGTCATAATGGCAGGTGATGGCCAGGTTAAAGCCGCTATGACGGATGTGTTCTCCGGTTTGTGCCGCAATGATGGGTGAATTTTTGGTTTGAATATTGAAAATGATTCCGATTTCTTTTATCTTGCTATGACGGATGGGTTCCAACTTTTGAGCCGCTACGACGACTAACCTTTTGATTGAAGCTGCTTCAGTGGAGGTTTCCTAGGTTTCTGCCGCAATGACGGGTAGACATCCAAGTTGGTTATCGGGACCTCCTCCGATTATTGAGACCCATTGTAGCAGATGTATTTCCCTTTCATTGCCACAATGATGGAGAAGGTTCCTCGTTGATGACCCGATCCTCACCAGGCCTGATTCAGTGGATGCGTTTCGGCCTTGAAGCTACTATGGCAGCTGTTGTCCGTGCTTCCTTTCCGATATGGTTTTGACCATTGAGCCACAAAGGGAATGCGGGCATATTACTGGGTTTGAGTAGACGATTGTGGCTGTGTTGGGGTTTATCAAGTCACCATTGTCGGGGCCATTCTTACTTGGTTCAGCGATTTAAGCGTATTTTTTGAGCTGTCGTTTGTGTTTTTACACCGTGAAAGGTGGGTAGGTTTTCATTTTAGATTTAAAAAAGAGCTCTCCCCCTCATGTTTTGGTTTAGAACCATCCTTTGAAATACTTTTGACCTAGCTGAGACTGCCTCACCTGCTTGTAAGTATTTATCATCCCATTCAGATGTTTTTTCACCCCGCAAAACCTGTTAGAGCTCTACCGTTTGTGCTGAAGTATTTTACTCGTGGAATGGGTCGTTAATAAGAGATGTCCAGAGGCTGAGACCCGCCTGTGCAGGAATTTTTTACCAACATTTTACCCATTGACCTGCATTGTGTTTGTCTTGACCCGATGGTTGAGGATAATAGGGTAATGCAAAGTATTGATGTTGTTTTAGAATGGTTGTCCTAGCGTATTATTGACATTTTGTTTTCTTCTCTCACTCAAATGCACAGGTTAGTTTAATGATGTAAATACTAAAATGATTTTTATGTTATTGCAGTCACTGCATTAGGAGGACAAAGCTGCAAGAAAATCAAAAGAAGAATTTGCAAGGAGGTGGAAGTAGGTGCAAAGATATTTATAGCTAAGGAAGCGTAGAGAGGAAAAAGAGTGAAGAGGATAAGAGAAAGAAAGAGGAGGATATCTAAGAAAAGATTGCAGAACTAGAGAGGTCAATAGCTCAAGAAGCATTAAACCAAGGGGTGGTTACAGAAGAACAAAGAATGGAAGACCAGGAAGATCAGGGTGATGAAGATGCATGAAAAATCCCTATTCGAGACAACCCCGAGAACCTCTCTCCTACATCGAGCAGCATACATCTTATCGAAGAAAGAAATTAGCATGACAACAAACTGGGTCCACTTAAGTTTTTTGTCCTTTTGACACATGGAAACGTAATTGTAATGTTTTTTGTATTTATCTCTTGATTAGTGACTACACTACAAGACAAACTTTATGTAACTAAATGTTAAGGAAGCCCAAAGGGCAGAGAAACCAAAGGGCAGAGAAACCAAAGGTCATTTTGGAATGTATAAATATAGATAGATCGAATGAGATAAGGGAATTTTCACTAGCATAGTTACTAAAGCTTGTTGTAAGAAGAACTATTTTCTTTTATAATAAAGAAGATGGAGTTTTGTTGGAGAGAGTATTGCATAAGCCTCAAAGCATGTTGTGTAAAGATGAATGAAGAACTATTTCTTTTTTAGCGCTATATACAATCTATGAGATCATTCCTACCCCTCTGAACTATTTCTGAGTTATGACTGATTTTACATTATGTGATGAAGCTTATGCAATAATGAATGATGAATGTTTTAATGTCACTGAGCTATCTCTGTGTTAACTTTCTATTGTATGTATGTATCCTGGATTTATCAGTTATCTGTATATTTCTTTATGCAAACAATACAATACATCATTCATTCTTATTTAATGTCAATATTGCTCCCTGGGGATAGGATAGAATAGATTTAGATTAGTTGTTCTGTTTATATTTCTTGCATTTAATCTAGGCACTTGCATTTCATACATAAAATATAAAATACATAAATGGTGGATCAGGCCTCAATCGGTAAAACGGATTTAAGAATACATTTTAACTCTATGGTAGCCGGACGACAAACCAGACGGATTCCCCATACCAAATGATAAATGCTCTATTTGGGAGCAATTATTGGGTAGAATCCCTACTGTCAGTACCTAGGATTTTTCCAGGCATCAACACAAGCTCAACAAAAATATGCAATTTTTCATTTTAATAATATAAACAGGTAATGCTTCGAACACAGTCCCCTTCAGACTCCATGACAAAGAGAGGCTATTTTTATAAAAACAAAAGTTCCATAAGGCCAATTAACCAGAAGGTTACCAAGTTTCCATTTAGAGGCAACACATATATGACTCCCATCCTTAAGCATACAGTCTCAGTCTTGGATTCGAGGAGTCACAACCAATAAAGCTAAAGGAGCAAGGGTGTGGGTATCAGGTCTTACCAGACCATGCACCCACCTCCACAAAGACTGCTTGCCATCCAATGTAGAAAATACTTAGCGGGAACCCCCTTCAGGAAACATTGCAAGGGTTAAATCAACCCAAGATATAAGATGGAAACAACACAAGGAAAATAAAAAGAATCATAAAATTTTTTACAGTAGAGCTTGCCTCATTTGAAGTGATAGAGGCTATGCAAGAAAACCACAGTTTTTGAAACTAGATTTACAGGTTTCGTTTCCAACCCAAGACCTCTGCTAGTGCCCATACAAGGTTTGGATTGTATAGTAAAATGGAAAGGGCCAAGAACATGCAAAGAATCAACGACCAACACCAAGAGCCATGAACCTTACACTGTGCAAAAGCTGAAACATTGCAACACAATGGAAAACATCAAGGTAGGATAAACACTTAGGGTTTATGACTTAACACTATGCGTTCCAGCTGGAGGTCATAGGATTATCATGTGGACTCTTAAATTCTACCGTGATTTTAATTCAAATCAAAACCCAAAACTCTAATGCTTTTCCAATTATCGATTAATACCTTTTACATTTTTTTGATGCCTTCGTATATTTTTATGGTGTTATACTAATTATCATATAGTAAGAGTAAGTTTCATTTTCTAGTCAAGAGCTAGACCCTTTGTTAGGTTTATATGTTTATCCTTAGCTTAGGATTGTTGTTTATCCAAGTTGCTAGCCCTCCACCGTTGACACCTGCACAAAGGTTAGACATAGTTTTTTCGTTAGCCATTATAGCTAAGTAATACCTATAACCCTTTTTCCCTAGCATCCTATTAAGAGTTCACTAGTTTGCAAATAAAAAGGGAAACATAACCAGCAAGAACATCAACTGTTCTTGACAGAAAATAAACATGACATTCTTTCATAACTTGACATCAAGAGAAGTAGTGTCATCATAACGATAAAGCACATAATAATGTTGTCATAAAGAATCATTTATGTGGATTTAAGACTAAACACATTTTTTTTGAAGTTGTCGTAACTGTGTTAAAGCGCAAATTTAAAACATGATATGGATTCTTTTATCATGATATGGATTTTTTTGGATTCCTGCAAAATTGTATTTTGCAGGAAATGGAAGGAGTTGAAGCATCTGTTGATAATGGATCCCATTACAATAATCCAGATAAAATTTATTTGGAATTAAATAATCATCCCTAATAACTGTTTCAAATAGTAAAATACTTAAGAGTTGAGTTACAAATTGTAAAAGAAGATAATAAAATAATTTTAAGAGCTCATGAGGAACTAAATCAGATATTACTAGAAAAAATACACAACAGAGACAAAGATAAAAGAAATAAGTATGAAACTGAATCTAGAACAGTATCATACAAATGCAAGGGTAATACATTAAAAGTTTCTGATAGTGAAAGTAAATATTCTTCAGGAGTTAAAGTAAGGTCGCACAAAGAAAAGTATAAATACACTAGTGAAAGTATGAAAGCGACATAGGTCCTATAAAAAGGAAGTATAAAACATATGAGGAGTTTTTAGGAGAATTCAAAAAAATAAAACCTCCTATGTTTAATGGAGAAGTGGAAAAGGGTGAAGAAGTCAAGGCTTGTTTTTTTTTTTTTTGGTTGGCAAAGTGGTGGAACCCCCTTGACTAGCAGGGTTTTNCCAAGGGCATCTAAGCCGTCAAAATCACCCGGGGATCGCACCCGGCTTGGACCGCACCAACCCTTAACATGGTTGGATTTTTGGTATCCGACGAGATTAGAACCGGTGACCTTCCAGCTTAGGGGACGTCTTAACCATACCCCGCCACCAATTGTTCTACATCTTGCGGATTGAAGTCAAGGTTTGGTTATGGGGTATGAAAAAGTACTTTTGGATTTATAACTACTCCGAAGGATTGAAAGGTCGGATGGATATCTACAACCTAACCGAGAAGGTCGACATCTGGTGGCAGGACATAAAAAGAGTTTAAAACCTTAAAGAAAAATATTTAACCCAGAGAGTCTTTAAAAAATAATTTAAAAGGTAAATTCCTATCTGAGCATTATTATGAAGAAAGAGCTAAAGAGTTTTATGAACTTAAACTAGGTTCAATGTCAATGAAAGAGTTAAGTAGTAAATTTCTAAGTTTATTAATATATGTACCTTATATAATTGATGAAAAGCATAAACTACAGAGGTTTCTAAGTTGTTTTCCTACTAGCTTCAATGACAAAATTGAATTTGATAATCCAAAGACACTTGAAGAGGCAATGAGAAAAGCTAACTTCTGTTACGAACAAAGTAAAAAGAGAGAAATTATACCTAATTGGAAGAATAAGAGAGCAAGTAAATTTGAACTGAAAAGAAAAGGTTTTAAGCCTAATAAAAGCTTCAGAAATAATTTTCAAAATTTCTCTAAGAATAATTATCAAGGAACATATTTTAAAAATAAAACACAACAAAACATTACAGCACCAAAAGGCAGAGACATGCCTAATAATTATGTTAAAAACAATGAACCTAAAGAACCTGTAAAATGCTGGGCATGCGAGGGACCTCCCTATGCAAAGGACTCTCCGAATGGGAGGAGAAACTACAACAATCTACGCACCAGTCAAGAGGAAGAAACAACCGGTGACGTAGAAAATGAAATACCCAGAATTAATGCAGCCTTGGAGAATCAACATGCTGATCATCAAACCTCCATGGTAGAAGTACAAGGCCTGATACAAAACCAACTTGTTTCTATTATGATTGACCCAAGTGCTAGTCTAAGCTACATGTCACCTAACATAACATAAAAATGCAATTTACCTTTGAAATTTTTTGAAAAGTATTGGTTGGTTCAGCTAGCTACATGCACAAAAAAAAAAGTAGTTAATTATGTTGAAAGTTGTGAAATGTTTATGAGTCAGTTCAAAACTTAAGTAAAGATTAATGTATTACCATTAGGGTCTAATGATGTTTTAATAGGTATGGTTTGGCTGGAAAGACATCAAGTAGTTTTAAATTGTTTTGAGAAAACATTTACCTATTTAAGTGATAAAGGAGAAAGAATTACCGTCAAAGGGATACCTAGGAAAATTTCTGTTAGACAAATCTCAACATTACAAATGAAAAAGGCTGTAAGAAAATGATGTAAAGTTTTTGCTGTACATATAATAAATAACGAACACATGGATAAAGAAGATAAGCTTAAATTCGATGATATTCCAATCTTACAAGATTTATCTGATGTTTTCTCGAAAGAAATTCCAGGATTACCTCCAAAGAGAGATCTGGATTTTATGATTGAGTTAGTATTAGGAGTTGTACCTAATTCAAAGGCTCCTTATAGAATGAACATCTTATAACTTAACGAATTGAAATTACAACTACAAGAACTGATAGACAAAAATTATATAATACCAAGTGTATCCCCCTTGGGGAGCACCTGTCTTATTCGTTAAAAAGAAAGACGGTACATTGCTTCTATGTATAGACTACCATCAACTAAACAAAATGACAATTAAAAATAGATATCCTTTTCCCCGCACGTCTATGTATAGACTACCGTCAACTAAACAAAATGACAATTAAAAATAGATATCCTTTGCCCCGCATCGATGCCTGTTTTATCAGATACGTGGAGCGACGATATTTTCAAAGATAGACTTGAGATTTGGATATCATCAAGTCAGAATTAGAGATGAAGATATTTTTAAAACAACTTTCAGAACTCGATACAAACACTATGAGTTTGTAGTTGTTCCCTTTGGGATAACGAATGCTCCAACAGCTTTTATGTGTTTAATGAACAATGTCTTAAATAAATACTTAGATAAATTTGTAGTCATTTTCCTAGATGACATATTAATTTAGTAAAAAACGAAAGTAGAACATGATGAACACTTGGAAATAATAGTACAGGTTCTAAGAGAACATAAATTGTATGCTAAATTTAGTAAGTGAGAATTTTATAAAGATAAGATACAGTATTTAGGTCACGTGATATCCAAGGAAGGAATATCAATAGACTTGGATAAGATAAAAGAAATAATTGATTGGCATGTTCCCAAATATGTAATAGATGTACGATCATTCATGGGAATTATAGGTTATTACCGAAAATTCATAGAAGGTTTCTCGAAGATCGCGAATCCCATAACATCCTTGTAGAAAAAGGGAAAAATATTTTTCTGGGATTAAAAGTGTGAAGAAAGTTTTAATAAATTAAAAGAATTATTAACCACTGAACCTATACTAAAAATAGCAGATCTAGACAAATATTTCGTTGTGTGCACTAATGCATGTAATGAAGGTTTGGGTGGAGTACTAACACAAAAAGGGCATGTGATAGATTATGAATCGAGAAAGCTAAAAACACATGAAAATAATTATGCAACATATGATTTAGAGCTGGGTGCCATAATTCATGCTCTGAAAATGTGGCGTCATCATCTAATTGCTAAAATATTTCTACTAATGTATGATAACATAAGCTTAAAATATTTGTTTGATCAACAAAATCTGAATGAGAGTTAAGCTAGATGGTTAGCCTTCCTTAGAGAATATTATTTTGAGATCAAACACATCAAAGGAAAGGAAAACAAAGTGGCTGATGCCTTAAGCCGAAATGCAATAACAAATTTTATAGCTTCCATTAGTAGTTACAAAACATAATTAGATGATAAATTGGAAGAGGGGATAAAAAGGAACAAGGAATACCAAAAGCTAAGAGAAAATGTAACTATGAATGAATCTGAAATTGTAGAAACATATTACACTTTAAATGAAAAGGGCTTAATGCTATATAAAAATATACTTTATGTACCTAACATATCCGAAATTAAATTGTTGATATTAAATGAAGTACATAAAAGTCCTTATTGTTGGAGACATTTACCTTCATACTCACTCCTTCGGTCAAATTGGCCTAGTTAAACCACTATCCTAAGTTTAATTGACATCAGTGGAGCATTAATTACCATCATCCCAGTCACTCCCATGCCTACCTACAGTCAAGGAGGCTAACTGAAGCACTCCAGGGGTGATCTGTGTGACATTCATGCACCTAATTGCTAACTGGTGGTTACTTTCAGTTCAACCAATCAGTTACAGTCAGTTAAGGCGCCTCCATTCATTAAATATATTATTTAATGATTATTTTATTATTATTTAATGAATTGGAGTCAACAAGGCGCCTCCACCAACTTCTGATGATTAGTTAAGCTTCAGTTAACCTCATTAGGGTTCATTGGAGTCATGCAGGACTAGCACTTGATGGTTGGATTGCTATGACATGTGTTTGATCTCCTTCAGTTGAGATTCAGTCATTTATTGCACTCCAAATTCAGTTAGGGTTTGGTGAGTCAATTAGGGTTTTGGTCAAGTGGTTAACTGAGTGAGATTGCATGGCAAAGAGTCAGTTAAGCTAGACTCACTCACTGAATTCGAATTGTCCCTTAGGTATTTGAATTCTTAATGGAGTTAAGCCATTTCTATGCATGGAAATTGTAATCCTTTATTGTTTATAAAATATACAGAGAGGATACCTATTTTGGATCCAGTTATTTCCAATTCATGAGTATTTGTTAATAATTCTTTGATGATTTTGATTCCTAGTTCCTAGATCATGTGCAAGAATTAATATGGTATCAGAGCATGCGGCGGGACGAAGATCAATCTCTCAAGAACAAGATTTTTGACATATTTATCCATGAAATTTGAGCAATAGCTCAAGAATCCATCACTGCACCAGAAGCCAAGGCTTACCACTTAATACCCCAAGTAAAGAACTTGTTGATCAAGCTTGCTTGATTGACTATGCTGGGTGTGATGAAAGTCTAAATGTGTAGTTTGTCCAACCTTACGGTGCCCCTTTTGTTTTGATTTGCAGGTCTTAATAGGTACAACTTCGAATGGACTCATCAATCCCTCCTCTCACCCCATTCACAAGCTATTCGGAATGGAAGTTGAAGATGATTGCATATCTCAGGAGACGAGGTCTCTATGAGGTGTCTATTGGAATTGGAAGAGAGACTTATGAGAATGAGAATGACTGGCTAAATGACATTGACATAGCTTTTGGATCAATAGCTCTGGCCCTTGATGATGACTTGTACTTTGTTTTTTATTCTGCTGAATACCCAAAGGATCTCTGGACAAGATTGGACAAAACCTTTGGCAAGCACAATGAGGATCATAATAGTACTTTGGAGATTACAGCTAGCACCGCAAGAGTTCTTCACTCAAAACTCTCAGCCTCTACTCTCTCTGATGAAGTTGTTCAAGATGAAGATGAAGCAGAATCTTCTACACATTCAATTCGAATTG